>OW240918.1:13205401-13263853 GCA_933207985.1 Pelobates cultripes | reverse complement strand
GCAGGAGAGAGAGAGGAACAGCATGTGAGAGATATCAGGAGAGAGAGAGGAACAGCATGCGAGAGATATCAGGAGAGAGAGAGGAACAGCATGTGCAGAAAGGAAAGAGAGAGAAACAAAAGAGAGAGAGTGCAGGAAATGGAGCCTGTGTAAATAGAAAGATGAGACAGAAAAAGAGACTGTGAAAGTATAATGGTGAGACTGAGGTAGAGAGTTGGGTTAGAATGAGAGAATTGGGAAATGGAATGTTTAGACACAGCCAGATTCTGACACATGACCAAAGACTGTGAATATAGAATGCTGAGTTGCATGCATAAATACCATGATCAGAGAAAAGAATGTTATGACAAAGTGAGAAATGTAAAGAATTAGAATGTTTTGATCGAATCTGAGACCATGAGTATAGATATTTGACACAAAGTGTAATATTGTAAGAGTGAAATGGCTGGAGACAGTTTAGATATGGTCAGATATTTTGAGAATAGAATGTTCAATGACAGATACTAAAAATAGAATGTTGAGGTTAGAGATTATTAGTATAGAATTTTCTAACAGTATGAGAAATTCTAAGAATAGAATGCTGATAGATGTCGATGACAATGAGAATAGAATGTCGACACAGAGTGAGAGATTGCTAGAAGAAAAAAAGACATTTAGACTATGTGCTTGTATCCATTATAAGCAACAAGCATATATCTGACAAATACATCTCAGTTTTCCTATATATGTCAATGCAAGAATGGCTATTCAGTTTCCAGAGTTACATATATCTCTGTAATAGAATCCAGTCCTATGAGAATAAAAGATAAAATTGAATAAAGAAGAACATTTAGACATGGTAGCAAACTATAATAAAAGCAGAATGCCAAGACAGAGTGAGAATCAATGAGAATGTTGATACAGTTTATGAAAATTTGAAAGGAGAATGTTGAGACTTGGTGGGTGACCAAAAAAAATATGTCGATGCACAGTGTAAGAATGAGAAAATAAAATGCTAAGACATGGTAACCAAGAGAATAGAATGTTGAGACAAGGTCAGTGATCAGGAGAATAGAATGTTGAGACAGGTGAGTGACCAGGAGAATAGAATGTTGATGCACAGTGTAAGAATGTAAGAACAGAATGCTTAGGCATGGTAACCAGGAGAATAGAATGTCGAGATAAGGTGTGTAACCAGGAGAGTAGAAAGTCGAGACAAGGTGTGAAACTAGGAGAATAGAATGTTGAAACAAGGTGTGAAACTAGGAGAATAGAATGTTGATACAAGGTGTGAAACCAGGAGAATAGAATGTTGAATCAAGGTGTGTAGCGAGGTGAATAGAATGTTGAAACAAGGTGTGTAGCCAGGAGAATAGAATGTTGAGACAAGGCGTGTAACCAGGAGAACAGAATGTTGAAACACGGTGTGTAGCCAGGAGAATAGAATGTTGAGATAAGGTATGTAACCAGAGGAATAGAATATTGAGACAAGGTATGTAACCTGGAGAGTAAAATGTTGAGACAAGGTGTGTAACCAAGAGAATAGAATGTTGAAACAAGGTGTGTAACCAAGAGAATAGAATGTTGAAACAAGGTGTGTAACCAGGAGAATAGAATGTTGAAACAAGGTGTGTAACCAGGAGAATAGAATATTGAGACAAGGTATGTAACCTGGAGAGTAAAATGTTGAGACAAGGTGTGTAACCAGGAGAATAGAATGTTGAAACAAGGTGTGTAACCAAGAGAATAGAATGTTGAAACAAGGTGTGAAACCAGGAGAATAGAATGTTGAATCAAGGTGTGTAGCGAGGTGAATAGAATGTTGAGACAAGGCGTGTAACCAGGAGAACAGAATGTTGAAACATGGTGTGTAGCCAGGAGAATAGAATGTTGAGATAAGGTATATAACCAGGGGGATAGAATGTTGAGACAAGGTGTGTAACCAGGGGAATAGAATGTTGAGATAAGGTATGTAACCAGAGGAATAGAATATTGAGACAAGGTATGTAACCTGGAGAGTAAAATGTTGAGACAAGGTGTGTAACCAAGAGAATAGAATGTTGAAACAAGGTGTGTAACCAAGAGAATAGAATGTTGAAACAAGGTGTGTAACCAGGAGAATAGAATGTTGAGACAAGGTGTCTAACCAGGAAAATAGTTGAGATAAGGTATGTAACCAGAGGAATAGAATGTTGAGACAAGGTATGTAACCAGGAGACTAGAATGTTGAGACACGGTGTGTAACCAGGAGAATAGAATGTTGAGACAAGGTGTGTAACCAGGAGAAGAGAATGTTGAAACAAGGTGTGTAACCAGGAGAATAGAATGTTGAGACAAGGTGTGTAACCAGGAGAACAGAATGTTGAAACATGGTGTGTAGAAAGGAGAATAGAATGTTGAGATAAGGTATATAACCAGGGGGATAGAATGTTGAGACAAGGTGTGTAACCAGGGGAATAGAATGTTGAGATAAGGTATGTAACCAGAGGAATAGAATGTTGAGACAAGGTATGTAACCAGGAGACTAGAATGTTGAGACACGGTGTGTAACCAGGAGAATAGAATGTTGAGACAAGGTGTGTAACAAGGAGAAGAGAATGTTGAGACATTATGTGTAACCAGAAGAATAGAATGTCGAGATAAGGTGTGTAACCAGGAGAATAGAATATTGAGACAAAGTATGTAGTCAGGAGAATAGTTGAGAGAAGGTAAGTGGCGAGGAGAATAGAATGTTAGGACAAGGTGACTGACTGTGAATTAAATGTGTATACATTGGGAGTGACTATGAGAATATGATTTCATGCATAATGAGACTCTTTGAGAACAGAATATTGCGATAGAGTGAGAGACTGTGACCAGACTATTTAGAATGGATAGAAATTATGAGAACAGAATGCTGAGAGAGTAAGATATGATGACATAAGAATATTGAAATGTCAACATAGCAGACCATTTCACATCAGATGCTGAGATACAAAATGCTCAGACTGACTTAGAGCTGCATATCAGGACATTGTTAGAGACATTTGGATCAGAATTTTGAGAGTGTAGCAAAACACGATGATATAATGTCTAGACAGCCACAGTTATAGAATCAGTCTACAAAATGTGTATTGTATTTCTAACCTCTGTGGCACACAATGGTTAAAGGGACACTCTGGGCACCAAAACTATTTCACCTAAATTAAGTTGTTATAGTGCAAAGAGACCCATGGAGGTACTCTTACTATTCTCGATCTTGAATGGTTTAACTCCAAAGTTGCCTCCAGAGGTGATGTCCACTCCCTCCAGGTAGCATCCGGCTTTTGCATTTTCAGATTCAGGAAGTGCGAAGTGCTGCCAGGCAGTGGCCCTGCTGATTGACTAAGAGCAAGCTGAATGCCGCCAGGTGGGAGAAAACGTGTCTTATACATTTCTAGAAACAGGGCTCAAAATTTAAACCCTGCGTTACTACTCAGGCCAAGTTACTCACCACTACAAGCCTTGAGGGCCCACCTATTCCCACCTACTCTCACTATAGCGAATAAAAAGAGAGTTTGTGTTCTATTCTGTGCGGCCAGCTACCTGTTTTTAGTATAGTTCTAGACTTTATGTCTTAATGAAGCAGATAAATCTATCAAATCTTTAAAATCCACCTGATTTGAATCCCTAAGATATGAATTGGTTGCAGTGTTTATTTCTGAGTGGGGCAGAATGGGTCCAAAGGTGGCAATTACTTAGTCTCCCCTCTGACACGCAGAGGATTAATTAATTCATTGTCAGCTGTAATTTAATTCTGGAAGCAACAAGGTTAATTTCCACTGATACCAATAGCTAAGTCACCCTGAAGTGTCATTTAAAGACACGTTCTCTTTGTCTACACAGCAAGCGAAACTTCACAGGTGTTCTGTAAGTAAGAATCAATTCGGACAGACAATCAGACATACACATACGGCACGTTCCCAATTCTCTGATTTTACAGCTTTATCCTAGATTTGCTCTTTACAAAGAACTGCCCAAAAATATTTAATCACTGAATCTTGCAATCACCTGAAACACACTGTTACGTAATAATTGAGGTAGAAGGGAAAAATCTCAAATCCATCAAATTTAACCTTTCGAAACCTGCATTGGCTTTTGATCCAAAAAAGAAAGCTATCAAATCATCTTGAACTGATTTCCAATTGTAACACAACAAAGGGGTAAAAAATCTTCTTGACTCCAAAGTTTCAATCTGCTTTCTGCAATGATAACAGACTGCTAATAATGACCATTTGAAATATTATGGCCCTTGCCAAAAAAACAAAACATCCACAATGATTGCAGTGGCAGTGCATCCCCCCTTTAAAGACTCTCCTAAATTGAATAAAATAAAATAAACTCATGGGCAAATAAAAGCACATTTTAAACAGGATCAATGTAAAACTGTTTGAGATTAACATTGTGAGCAGATTATAGAAATAAATATGGAGTTTGGAGTTGCACTGCGGTCTGTCAGTCCATCACGAATTCTATTACTCCGTACAACCTTATCTGATTCACATCTTCTACACCTTACACCAAACAGTGTCTGGGGAGGAAATAAAATCAATGACCTTGTTATGGGTATAAACTCACTCGTCTAACCACTGTTTCTACGTGAGTCGAGGTAAACGCACGCTGTCAGCTAAAAAAACAGAATCTCTGTGTTTACACAAAAACATTAATATTATTCACCCTTTTCTATTTGATACGCAAAGGACAATATATTGCTCTTGGGGAAACGTTTCATGCGAAGAGAATATTAGCAATTTAAGGGAAATAAAACTTTGAATTATTTGAATTTTGATTTTAGTATATATTCCAGTAAATGTGCAATAAACATCCACAAAGGATTGCTGGGAATTTTAAGTGTAAGTCTAGAATAACTAAGCCGAAAACAAAACTGGCTTGGAGAATTTTTCTAATTCGGTTAATTTGGGCAAAATTTTGAAAATTCATTTTGAAATAATTCTGAATTTCTGTCAATTCTCACTATAGTGAATAACTGTGTCTGTATTTTACAAATACTCACTGAGCATTAATTTTGGTATTAAAAAAAAAAGCTGCTTGTTAGTGGAAGGATTCATAAAATCATTAGGTTAAGGGGTGTTGAAAAATGGGGGGTGGGAGGGGTTGAAGATATCCTGTACCAAAATATTAAAAGTAAGCAGAAGTGGCCCTGAGTTAGCTGACCATCATTAAAGGGACACACCACTGGTTAAATATAAAATAAATAAAATCACTGTTTAGAACACATATCAATTAAAACACACCTGCTTTCAATTATGCATTTTTTTTCATTGGAGACATATCTAATACAGCTTGCAAAAAATGTAGTTCTCTTGTCTGCAGCCTTTGCAAACCCTCCCCTTCTAACCCCGCCCAGACTTTCTGTGGCTGTCCAATCACAATGCAGCTCAATGAGAAATCTTTGGAAGGCAGGTGCTCTGGGCAATTTCTGCCTCTTGAGTTTAGCTTCACTGAGCTAACCGAACCAGGAAGTAACAGGACCAGGTGCCTGATTGACAGCCAGTGGGGTGTAACAAGGTTCATTTATAAAACTGTTAATTTATATTTGTTAAGACACCCCTGGTGTCTTTAAGAGAAACCGCTGTTTAGTTAACCTTCCCCCTTCGCAATAACAATAACTCAGTTCGCATAGACTGCGGTATACAAACCACCATCAGGGGAAGCGATAATCTCCCGAACGGGATCCGTGAAAGGCTCCAAACTCCCGAACAGAAATCCACTAACCGCCGCTAACCGCCGAACAAAGATATCCACCAAGCAGCTTGCGGTTCCAGCAATCAGTCTCTAGTCGTCGGTAATAAATCCCCCCAATAACGAGACAAAGCTCCGCATTGAGGGTCAAACGGGATCTGGTTTTACTGTGGGCTACCCGCCCGTATTTATGCAAGTCTCCCACTTGGTGGACACTCCCCTAAGGGACCAAATGGGAGACTGTAATGACAGATAGACATGGGGACATTTCAGACATACAGATGTAAACTTTTCCCACAATGCAATATGGTTTCCTCCCCTCTGCCCTGGAGATAATTGAGAAGTAATTCAATTATCTCCAGGACAAAGACAAATCGCCATCTTAAATAAAATGCCAGAAAACACACAAAAATATATAATTCCACAACTACCGAACATTTCACATTCGTATCACATATCCCCAGATAGCCTGGATCTGAGGGCATATTATTAGCGAATAGCGCTCAGATCCCATACGCATAGTTCAATCGCCATGGAGTCAAAGTTCTTACTTTCTTACAGTCTTTCGGTATGCGATTGAGTCCATGGGAAGGCTATCTGGGTTAAGTCTTTTCGTGTGATTCCAAACTCCGGTGTTCGCATGCTTTCGTCGATGGAGCAGGGCGACCCGTTGTTTCAGCTGTGTTCGGCAGAAAAAGTGTCCCTTTTTAGTTCCATGAAATCACTGCCAAACACCGCTGGTCTTTCGTGCGAGCTAAAATGGCCACTGCCTCGTGGTCGACATGCGAACGACGGCCACCCTGTATTTGGTTTTAATTGAGACGTGTCTGCGGTTAACCACAACGTTCTAATTGGGATCTAGAGGTTAACCAGCAGCACACTTCTATCCTGGGTGGCCATCTGTTCGGTAGGTTTGTTCGGTAAAACAAGTCATTCGTATACATGGGCTATAGAAACAGCCATTTCCATGAAAGGAGGGCAAATCAGACGAATCCACCATGCATAGGCATACAGATGGTTCAGTCACAATATTGAAATCTATACTTTTTGCAAAATGAAAAAAAAGAGGACACATACTTCACACATAAACATTTCAGAAAGCTAAAGTGCTTCAGGGGTCTGAGGGTTATTTTTAAGAAATTAAAAAACAAACACGTTTTATAGACAGGTTGGGCATTATCTGTCACAGTAAGCCATGTTTAGTACAACAGCTTTTTCTGTCTAAACACACCAAATTCCACTCTCGTCCTCAAAGAATTTCAAAACACATTTTTTTTTAAAGTAAGCTGCTGAGCTTGTGCCGCTCACCCACCGCTTGTCTTGTGTGTGAGTTCAGATGACACTCTTGCATGTTCTGTTGCTTTTGCTATGGCGGCCTAAGGTGCGTTTGTTGGAGATAACACAGCTGTGCATTAAGGCGTAGGGTAATGAGGGGCATTTCACAGAGATAAACTCCCCTCTGAGGCTTTGATCTGTGATTGCCAATTTCCATTTTTAAATAACTGTGACTGAGTCCAGACACAGAGATTTCATTTTGCGTCTTTTCCTGGAGCTCAGAGAATTTCACTGTCTGTATCTCCCCGCTTTCCCCATCCTTTAGGTTGACAAGCTGTGTGTCCCTCGCGCTTATCTCCTAATACTTTGCAAAGATTGTCGGCTTTGTTTCCCAACACCCAGTTTCTTGGCTTCCAGGCTGTACCTGATCACTAACCATTGGCACTATCTGCAGCTTATGTAGGCAACTTTTCCCATGATGCAGTGCGGTGTACATCAGCTGCCGTGCCAAAGGTCTGCTATCGCTGATCCATACTACGTTCTGAATCTCCATCATCCGTCTCTTTCTCTGCCGAGTCGGGCAGGTGGAGCTTTTAATCAATTATTCCCGCAGTTAAAGTGAATGCAACTACCATCACTTCTAGACTGTGATTTAAAACGAATACATAAGATCACAGAAATCTCAAAAAGAAAAGGATTTTAAACAAATAAAAATAAATAAATAAAATACAAGTATATTCACTTTCATGTGACAGAAGTCTCTCAGCTCTCAAACCACTCCTCAGAGTGACAGGTCACTTACCTCAAAATGACAGAGGTCACTGTATTCCCCAACTGCTCCTGACAGCGACAGATCACTTACCATCATGTGGCAGAGGTCACTGTATTCACCATTTTTTTCCACTAGCAGGTCATCATCTTGTGTCCTAAATCCACCTGAATCTAAAGTGTTTTATTTGACGGTATCGCTGTTAATCTTAGTAAAGTGGTCTGCATGGGGATTCTGTAGTTTAAAAAAAATAAATAAATAATAAATGAATAGAGCCCAGAGCTTTCAAACACATAGGTGTTTTATATTGTACGTAATTCAGTTATACAGATTTCACCTCCACCTGACGTGATACAGGTTACAAGGTGTAGGAGAGCTAAGGTAGAATCACATGTCTCAACCCACTGTCATGCAAGTACTGATGAGCTCAGGGCAGGGGCAAGTGCGGGGCGAGGGGTTAATGAAAATGGGAGGCAGGTTGTCAAATAGAGAACGAAGAGTTTAATGTCCCCTGTCATCTCCAATGAATACCTCACTAAGAGCTGTTACAAACTTTCAAGAATTGTGTCCATCATACTGTGAACCCCATCTCCCTCCCCAGCAGGTCCCTCACCTGTTCCTCCTGCCACGTCTCCCTGTGATGGGTGTAGGAGTCAGGCTGAATATTTACTTTTCATTCTGTCTGAACCTTTGACTTATCCGAGAAGAAAGTTCTGGCTGTGACAGATGGTCATACGGACAAATTTCAGGGAGCTGTACCCTTCAGTGCTAAAATCCATGGAGAAGAATAAAAAGCTGGCTCTAGAGAAATTAAAATTCTAGACACAAGGACACAGATGTCAAGGAAGTCATTGAATTGTGCGTGGTTAAGTTTTTATTTTGGGCGTGTAATCAGTAATTTAATAACAATAACAAAGGAATTAGATTAGAAATTTAGAGAGACTTGTGCCCATTGTATGGATAACATACGATTATTTCCAAGAGATTCATTAAATGGGCATGATTAATAACATCTGACGCAAACCGTGAAGTACAGGGACTGTATAGCATGCTACGCGATACAATGTACGGGGTCACACCAACTGTCTGATTATTTAAAGGGACATATAAGATAAAATGAATATAAATGTCTGCATGGATCGAGGCCTTCAGAAACCACAGGGAAACTATAGGTTTTATAATAAATACATGTGTTTATAAAAACATTGTGCTTTCTGTTTCGTTCCATTTTGGTGGAGAACATACATAGTGTGGGGCACCCAGATGGTGTATAATATAATATATTACACGAGTTCCCATCTCCATTTTATATCCTGCTTTTCTGGCTCACCAGAGGAAGATACACTAAATTTCTGATTTGAAATATTATGGAGAATGTTTGGCCGGATTAAGAAATAAACTCAATGTGTGTAGGTGATAACCTCTGCATGGGTCTGGAATGGATGATGTGCCTTACTGTACCCCAATCCCCCCTCATTTTGCACTCACCATATCCTGCTGCAAGACATTATATGGAATTCTGGATATTCACTAACAGATTTACTGGCAACCGGAATTTAAACCATAATATGCCTGTCTACAGTACTTGTAATGGGCTCCATAACTGCTTTATTTGTGTTAGTGTGAGCTGCAAGGATGTGTTTTTATGTCAGTGTGTGTCTGTGAGTTAAACTGTGGTCAGTGTGCTTGCTTTGTGGCTGTGTGGCAGTGTGGCTGTGTAATGTGGTGCCTGTGTTTGACTGTGTGTCTCCATGTGCTGCATTATATCAGCATGTGAGGATGTGCTTGTGTATCAATGTGTGGGTCTGTTTGTAGTGTGGCTGAGACTGTCTGTGTGTCAGTGTATGAGACTGTGTGTTTCAATGTGGCTGAGGCTGTCTGTGTGTCTGTGTGTCAGTGTGTGAGTCTGTGTGTGTTTTAATGTGGCTGAGGTTGTTTGTGTGTCAGTGTGTGTCCCCGTTTCGATGTGGCTGTGTGTGTGTTGGTGGGTGAGGATATGTTTCTGTGTGCTGTGTTAAGTTCTGTTTTTGTGTAACTGTGAGGCTGTGTGTCAGTGTGTAAGGCTGGATATGTGTTAACGTCAGTTTGAAGGTTGTTTTGTGTGTAGTGTGTGTATGTGAGATTGTGTTTGTGAGGTTGTGTGACCTGGAGAGCAGATAAATTGGTGCAGTTGGTTCAGTGGATTAATCCTAAGCGTTTAATCGGCCGGCACCAGTTAGTTTATCTCTGAGCTCCAAACGGAGCCTCAGGGGATAGAAGCAAGTGATGCAGCTCACACTATGTGCCAACAGGTGTGTGTGTGTTTAAACAGACAGACACCTACATACCTGTAAAAAATATACCAATCCTACTAAATCTTCACATCCCTGTCATATCATTGGCCATTAAGAGGTTAATGGATACACATGCATATTTTCATGCAATTCACATTAAAGCAAACAAATAAAGTATTATGTATCGTGCAAGAGAGATATCAGTTTTAATAATCAGACATTTAACAATGTTAACGGTTACACTATAATATGAATATGTGTATAGTGTAAAGTCCTTAATGGCAGAATGAAAGACACCCGGTAATAATACACCAAGATCCAAAGAGACACAATGAAACACACAGAACACACTGGAAAACAAACAAAGTCACACACACGTATACATACAGAAACACAAAGGTACACACAGTCATATATAGTGAAACTCACACAGAGAACACACATACATACAGAGACATAAACACAGACACAGTATCAGTTCAAGTGTGCCGTGTATCTGTGTGTGCAGTGTCAGTTCAAGTGTCCCATGTCTCTGTGTGTGCAGTGTCAGTTCAAGTGTGCCGTGTATCTGCGTGTGCATTGTCAGTTAAAGTGTCCCGTGTATCTGTGTGTGCAGTGTCAGTTAGTGTCCCATGTCTCTGTGTGTGCAGTGTCAGTTCAAGTGTGCCGTGTATCTGTGTGCAGTGTCAGTTAAAGTGTCATGTGTATCTGTGTGTGCAGTGTCAGTTCAAGTGTCCCGTGTATCTGTGTATGCAGTTTCAGTTAAAGTGTCCCATGTATCTGTGTATGCAGTGTAAGTTAAAGTGTCCCAAGCCTCTGTATGTGCAGTATCAATTCAAGTGTGCCGTGTATCTGCGTGTGCAGTGTCAGTTCAAGTGTTCTGTGTAGCTGTGTTTGCAGTGTCAGTTCAAGTGTTCTGTGTAGCTGTGTTTGCAGTGTCAGTTCAAGTGTCCTGTGTAGCTGTGTGTGCAGTGTCAGTTCAAGTGTCCCGTGTATCTGTGTATGCAGTTTCAGTTAAAGTGTCCCATGTATCTGTGTATGCAGTGTAAGTTAAAGTGTCCCAAGCCTCTGTATGTGCAGTATCAATTCAAGTGTGCCGTGTATCTGCGTGTGCAGTGTCAGTTCAAGTGTTCTGTGTAGCTGTGTTTGCAGTGTCAGTTCAAGTGTTCTGTGTAGCTGTGTTTGCAGTGTCAGTTCAAGTGTCCTGTGTAGCTGTGTGTGCAGTGTCAGTTCAAGTGTCCCGTGTATCTGTGTTTGCAGTGTCTATTCAAGTGTCCTGTGTATCTGTGTGTGCAGTGTCAGTTCAAGTGTCCTGTGTATATGTGTGTGCAGTGTCAGTTCAAGTGCCATGTTATCTGAATGTGTGTTATCCCATTATCAATTGATGGGTGTGGCTGTTTTCACCTCCTCCCAAACAAACAGCTTTAAGAAAACATTTTTTTTCCAGAGGCATTGTATCTTATACGCTTCTTTTAATATATTTACCTATAAAGGAACAACAGTGGGTATAAACCTTGCTTAAATATTTGCTTGGCCTGAGGTGTTATCTATGAATATAGTATAAGACTGAATGAAACGCGTCGGGTAATGAGATACCCAACTGCTGTGCAAGGACATGACGTTCTGCCATCAAAGTAACACAATAAATGTTCCATTGTCTGTCTCCTGTCAGCTGATGGCTTGTGATTTTCTATTCTTGACACAGAAATGCAAACACTTCAACAAACACATACTTACATTATGATACTCAGACACACAAATGCTAAATAAAACAAAATGGCACAGCAAAACACTGAATCTGACACACAAACAGATAAATGAAAAACTAATATGTGTATGTTAAAACCAACACATACTTAAACATACAATGGTACAAATCATTCAGTGATACAATCACACTCATACACACAAAAACCCAATTAAAAATACAAACACTTATTAAAGGCACAAAGACACACAGAAACATATACACACACACGCAGAGAAGCACACACTCATAATACACACAATGAAACATACACAGATACACCATGATAAACAAGCAGAAAATTAAACATATAGATAATAAATAGTAAACTGTCATACATGTAGAAACACCGAAACATGCAGACATGCTGAAACACCAATACGCAGTTAAAAAAGTTAAACGGACATGTAATGGAATGCACATTCAATAACACTCACTTAGAACCCATGAATCATTTTGAAATGCATGTTTATGAGCGATTTTACAGTCTGTTAATAAATTGCAGCTGTCCCTGTATTGTCATCCTGCTCCCAGCTGTGACCACGAATACAGCAACCACAGTCATCCTTCCATGACAATATTTAGTGCTGACCTTCAGAAGCCATTATATGATGAGACTGTGTCTGCCAGGCCATTGTATGCTACAAAGTGTCTCCCTCGCCGGGACCAGACTTTTCTCTAAGTAAACTGGACACATATTTGTCGACCACTGAGGTTTAAATGTCACCATTTCTATATAACTTCTGTGAATATACTGTAACACTCCACCCTCTCCCTTATAAAAGACTAGCCATAATGCCTTTAAATTTCACCTTAACTCAAGCAGGAGTTTATTGTCAAACTGCTTCACAATGGGCTGATGAAAAATATGAGACAGCACCCCCAGACTCTACGTGATAAAAAATCCTGACATGCTGAATTATTCTTTAAAATGTGACTAACTGATTCATGGGTTTTAAATGAGTTGTTGATAAATTGTTGAAAATCCAAAGTGATTTAAACCTGAATTTCCAATCTTAACTAGAAGCAAGCAAACTCAATCACTCTGGAATAGTGAATTGTTCCAATTTGACCATTTTCACAAAGAAATTGAAATTTACTTAGAATTTCTAAAAAAAAAACCTGCGAGCAGTAGTGGTTATGGTGCTTAAAGTACCCCTTTCAGTTTACTTGGTTTTTACGATTAGCTACGTTTTTTTGGCATCTTCACAATAACATTCGCAAGTTTTGGATTCTGTAAATGTAATACACAGCTATGTATGCATGGAATAATGAGGTGCGCGTATGTTTGGTAAATATTGACTACAAGACGTCTTTGGACGAGGGCCAGAGTTTTAGATTATCGCACACCAAATGACCTAAAGCTGTATTGTTTGTCTGTTTTCAAGAAGTGCAGATGCGGAGAACGTCACAGAATACATTGTATTTAATCAATCCGCACTGTACATTGCCGCTACATCATATCTTGGAGATTTAAATAAATGGAGCCGAGCTTATTTTTTCACGGCTGATATCATCTTGCAGTTGAGTGCTGTGTATGGATTTCTCGACTCCGCAGAACTGAGGACCATCTATCAGCGGAGGGGAAGGACAGTTCAGATGACAAGAAAAAGGATAACAAACCTGTAGAACAAGACAGGTCTGAGGACAGACATCGTTAGATCAAAAACAGAGTATGGCAGGAACATGGGATAGGAAAGCACTAGGAAATCCATTCCCTTTGTAAATAAACCAAAATAATTCCCCGGAGCCCGAGCTTGAAGGTCTCTATGTAATAAGCATGGAGAATGATACATTTTGGCTGCAGTTTCTCTCGCTCTTGTTCTCTCCGGCTGTTCCCTGCCCGCCTCTGCCATAGACAGATGTGAGATATCAAATATTAAGCAGCATCAGCCTGTTTTCCATCGTTCTGCAGGTGCGCTAGGCTTGTGAACTGGGGAACTAGCAGGATGAAAGGCAAGAATCTCAAGCTCTCAACCTGTGCTTTCTATCAAATGTCACCACGTTATTAAATCTACATATTTTAAACAAGCACAACCGTAAAGAATCTCACAATGCATACAGCTAATTTATGGATGGATGGATGGATGGATGGGTGGGTGCTTGGGTGGGTTAGTGGATGGATGGATGGATGGATGGCTGAATGGGTGGGTGCTTGGGTAGGTTAGTGGATGGAGGGATGTGTGTTTGGGTGGGTGGTTGGATGCATGGGTGGTTAGGTAGGTGGTTGGTAGATAGGTGGTTAGATGGATGGATATATTTATTGATGGATGAGTAGGTAGCTGGGTGATTGCGAGGGTAGATGTATGTATGTATGGATGGGTGGGTAGGTAGGTGTATGGATGGATGGATGGGTGGGTAGGTGGGAGGTTGGAAGGGTAGATGTATGTATGGATGGATGGGTGGGTAGGTGGGTGGGTGGTTGGATAGGTATATGTATGGATGGATGGATGGGTGGGTAGGTGGGAGGTTGGAAGGGTAGATGTATGTATGGATGGATGGGTGGTTGGATAGGTAGATGTATGGATGGATGGATGGGTGGTTGGATGGATAAATGGGTGGATGAATGTGACCTGCACCCGAGAGAGGTGCAGACCACCATGCTACCTCTATGTAGTGTGGGGGTACAGGGTCTTTTTAATCTCCCTGCTGGCTCAAGGCCAAAGCTGGAGTTCGAGGTCCAGACAGGTTACTGTCAGTTTTATAATAGAAATTCTATGTATCCAGGCACACAGTTGGTTGAATATCCTACTGGGAGACATTCCCCATTCCCATTCATCACCTATATGCCCTACCATGTGCCCTTGTCTATCTCAAACTAAGGCATGATATATGAGCAATTGTAAGGATGGGTAGAATCAGAGTATCCTGGGCTGTCACTCTTTGGACCCAGGCTACGCTAGTGAGCTCTCAGATTAAAATAAACACATATCAATCCAACTATAACTGCAGAAATATAACTCTATATTGCAGATTAGATGCTAACAATATCTCATAGAATATCATAGGGTTCCCTTCCTAAAAACCCTGAAATACATTCATAACGGTCTATTTGCAAGACAAACTGTCTGCTCTAAATTGTCAGTGACTGATCTTTTATATAGAGACAGCTAGAAATGGAAGGTTATAATGCGTTAAGATATCTCATAAACAGCCTGTCCCCCTCAAAATGCTAATGTAATCCCTAAAAGTAAATTGTAGAGAACTGATAATGGATTTCCAAAATCTGCAACGTAAATGAAAAACTATAGGCAAATTTTCCAAAGCAAGTATTTTGACCTTATATTGATAAATCACAAAATTACCGTCATAGTTTTGCCAATGTTTAAGAGTTTAAAAAATAGAAAATATCATTATCCACTTAAAGACCAATGATGCAAATATTCGTTATGATAATCTAGTCTGTGAGCAGATCTGTCACCACAATAGCATTTATCAATATTTTTGACAAAGATGAAATTCTATTTTGCTTTATGGTCAAACCTGAAATTGACAAAACTTGGCAAACAGGCTGGTGAGATAGCTCAGTGAGCTAATGCATCATCAATATAAATCTATTCAACCCTTGGGTTGCAAGTTGAGATACCAGCAGGGATGTCTCAGCCCTTCATCCTTCCGAGCTAGATAAAATGAGTACAATTAAATTGGGTAATCGTAACAACACCTGGACGTACTGGAAAACCAGAGTGATTTGAATGTACCTTTGCTGTTATTATTAAAAGGCGATGCTTTCTTCATTGAGTTTTGTCACTGCTAGTGATGGTTGTGGGCATCCGGTATCTTATGGCTTATCATGATTTATTTCTATGGGCCATCCCGCAGTCTCACAGGTTCCTCCACAGTACTCGGTGCTGTACTCTCCACAGACGTGAGAACACCACAGACGCACAGATCTGAAGAAAAAACATGGAGCCACTCGCGAGGGAGCGTTTCAGGTTAGTATAACCACCTTTAGCGTCATCTGCCGGCTTTTCACAAACCAAGTGGTGATGGAACGCCTCCCCATTTAATAAATATAGGACTAGATACAACAACAAAAGCATCAAAATATGCAAACTTCCAGTGCATTTCGCGAAATTGTTAAATGTAGCAAATTGAAATTGGAATGATAGAATGTAGACACTAATAACTAAGCAATGACTGTTGTTGAGCTGGAGATTTTTTTAGATATCAACTGACTTTAGTGATTTTCAGATTTCAGTTTGCTAAAATTCTGAGTTTAGTAAATAAACCTGTGGTTGTATATATATATAATTGTTACGGTTCCCCCGGTAGGAGAAGGGTTACAGCCGTATAGGACGTTCCGTTCCCGAATGCAGAGGTAGCCACTGAGCGCTCCAAACTGCCGAACAGCAATCACACAAACCAGTCAGTCTCCCAAACAGCCGAACAAGCGCAATCCATACGAATAATCCCCCCAATGACGAGACAAAGCTCAGTATTGAGGGTTGGCAGGAATCTGGTTTATTGAGGGCTACCTGCCTGGTATTTATGCAGGTCTCCCACCTGGTGAACACTCCCCTAGGGGACCAAATGGGAGATTGACAAGAACATTACATTGACCAATCAGAGTGTTACACATGTAGCCATGCCCCTTTAATTACCCAAGACCCTCTGCTCTGCCCGGGAGATAATTGTGAAGTAATTCAATTATCTCCCTGGACAAAGACCAAACGCCATCTTAAGTGACCATGACAAAAATGGTTAAAAATATATAACTTGACAATATTACAGTATAACATAGGTATTCAACGTGTCCCCAGATAGCTGGCATCTGAGCGCTATAATGAACAGCGCTCAGATCCTATGCACACAGTCCAATCGCCATGGAGTCAAAGTGTTCACAAAGTCTTTTCTCCATACGAATAGACTCCACTGGATGGCTATCTGGGGTATGGCTTTTCGTGAATAAAAATACCAAACATAGGGCGTTCGTGGGTTTTCTACCGAAGGAGAAGGGAGGTCGGCGGCTTCAACGGTGTTCGTGCCAAATAGTGTCCGTTTTGAGTTCCATGAGTTTGTCGTCGAACAACGCTGACGATGTTTGTGTGTTTAAAATAGCCGCAACCTCATGTTCGGGATACGAATGGCGGCCACCCAGCTACAGGTACCAATTAAGAGGTGTCTGCGGTTAACTTCAACGTTCTAATGAGGCCAAGAGGTTAACCAGCAGCACACTTCTCTATTGGGTGGCCGGCCGTTCGGGAGTTTTGTTCGGTAGTTTCAGGGGAAGTATATGGAGTCCATACGAACGGGGAAAAAACATGAATCAAGTAAAATCACACGAATCAAGCAACCGAAGAAATAATAGTTCCATGTAAGTCCAAGACAGAGGGATCTGTCACAATAATGATTTACTAATAATTTTACAAAATAACCAGCATTTATTAAGGTCTATGTGCACTGCTGTATATAGCTTTATTTAATCAAAATAAGCACTACTATATAATTATTTGAAATGTGTATTCCTTATTACAATAATGAAAATTATTTGACATTGAAAAAGATGTCTTCTTGGCAACCTTTCATTTTCATGTAAACAGCTGAAATTTATCATCTCTAATTAAAGAGAAATTATTACATAACTAGTCTTTTGCCTTATTAACTTCATATCCAAATATAGCCCAGAAATACAGTATTACAACTTAACCATTACATACCCGGAGACATTTGGGGTTTATACACTAAACACTGAATTTTAAGGAACAGAAAGCCAAATTACAAAATCAAGGTAAAATGGCTGATTTGGAAAAATAGGCAGGGCTTAATATTTTAGCCTGAATGTTGTTTTATGGTTTCAATTAACTATTTAGTGAAAACACATTTGTGAAACTGTTAGGTTCAATATTAAATTATTAGACCATTAGATTATTTGATTTGTTTCCACTTCGGTGTCGCCTGAATCTAAATGGGATTTGTAAGTTAGCTGCATATCTTACGGATATTTGAATTCTCAGCTGCCCAAGTAGAGTTGTATGATGTCTTTAATCAACATGCAATTAATTAATTAAGGCTCAGTGGTATACAGAGCACGTGTATTTGATTAGCTGCGTGTTAATTAAAGAAATCTTAAAACTCTGTCATCACCACGGGCCCTCGTAGGACCAGAATGACAGGCTAGTTTGATTCAGCCAAGCACACCTCTGCTTATCTGACAGCCAAGTAATTAAATATCATATTCTATGTCAGGGTTAGTGAAGGCTGGCAGAGCATCATGGGAGATGTAGTCCACAGCCATCTGGTTAAGCAGGAGCTAGCTGCATCTGTTCTACGATCACATGGTAACCAACATATTCACTTTTCCTCTGTTTGCTTTGACTATGAATGGTTCCCTTTACAATAGCTGAGGAAGATCCCTGCGTGGGTCAAAACATTGATTTCACCATGTGTAAAACCAAATAAATATGTAGAAAGGGCTGATTAGATCGTTTGTTATTTTACTACATTTCTCTCACATATATTTACTAAACAGTGCCTTGTGGGCTTTCTCCATTGACCTCAGACTGTCGGGTTTTGTGCACTCATTGAGACCCTGAGTCACCTCACTGTATCCTTCCATCCTGCGTCGCAGCTGCCCTGGCAACGGGTCCTGTGTGTGATGAAGGATCTCAGTCTGTGATTAGGCCAGCCAGCGACATCGCTTTCCCGTACCGATTCCTATTAAACTCCCCGCCCCTTATCCCCTCCATCATTTGGCTGTCATCTTCTGTGGAGCTGGGAAGTCTGTAGCCACAGTCGTCCTGAGGATTATTGGTTCTCAACGATGACTCCCCATGGCTTGTTTTTCAATCCATTAATATTCTCAGCCAGAGTTCTGCTCTTTTTATATCTTCTTTCAGTAGTGCGTGCTCTGGTGCTCCAGGAGGCTGGCTCAACACCATGGGAGTTGCAGTACACAGGTACACGGCACGTGGAAAGTGCACTTTGAGTTATCTATTTTCCATGACATTTGGTCATGACTTTTCATAACTAGATGTGTGCTGAAGGCCAGGTAAACATGTATGTGTGTTATACAGATATTTATTACTGTGCCAGCTCAGGAACAAGACCCCATCCCAGCAATGCTCGTGGCCTGTCTGGCTACCTTCATGTAAGCAGACATACCAACTCTCCCAGAGGTAACGAGTGTCTCCCTCATTTTAATAGTGGCTCCCAGACATTGGCAAATTATATACAATATCCCAGATATCACACACACAATGTAACACACAATGTATGTCAGATTGTGTGTGGGTGATTTCCGGGATATTGTATATAATTTGTGGGCCATCCAATAGCTATTGCTGAACAGGGGCCCTGTCAGGTTCCGTGGCCCTTTCAAAGTGTGACTGGGCCCCTGTAGTATTGGTCAGCTCAGGGGAAGTTTCAGCCAATCACTTCCTCCCAGCTTCATAAGAGAGCCCCAAGAGGAAAGAAAGAGGAGGCGGTGGCACCACAAGCAGCATGGGGATGAGAGGCAGGGATGAAATGCTACAAACCCTCACACTCACTCCCATCAGCCTCAACCAGCATCACCAGGACCCTAAGCAAGCCAGCCCCCTGGACACAAAAGGTAAGCTAACAGGAGGGTGTCTGCAAATATAAAAATTCTAACATATATGTGTGTGTATCTGTGTGTCAGTGTGTGTTTCTTAATGTGTGTCAGTGTGTATCTGTGTGTCAGTGTGTGTTTCTTAATGTGTGTGTCAGTGTGTGTTTCTTAATGTGTCAGTGTGTATCTGAGTGTGTGCAAGTGTATGTGTCAGTGCGTGTATCTGTATGTCAAGGTGTGTGTATGTGTCCCTTTGTGTATATGACAGTGTGTGGGCAATAGTTGCAAATACTTACATTTATACTTACATTTATAACCGCACAATGTTACAGGGTCTTATGTGGGTTGTAGAGCTGTGACTCCCATGATGCTTTGCCAGGCTTAAAGCAACACTCCATAACAAGTTTATTTAAGTTGTTGTGGGGGTTAGGAGTTTGCCTTATTACCTACAGGGGATAAACTGGTTGGCAAAGGTTTAACCCCACATTTGGGACACCGGTTGGTGGCCGCTGATAGGCTGAGAGCCTCACCTGACACCCTTTGAAAAAATTATCTTTTGACTGTTTAGTTTAAAGTTACATTGTGTGTGTGTTTATGTTTGCGATGTATTGCTTTGGAAACCCGGATTTAAAGGATCACTATAGTGTCAGGAAAACATAGCGGTTTTCCTGACACTATAGTGCCCTGAGGGTGCCCCCACCCTCAGGGTCCCCCTCCTGTGACGCTGAAGGGATTAAAACCCCTTCAGCAGCTTACCTTATTCCATCTCCGGGCTCCCTCGGCGCTGGTGACCTCTCCTCCCCCGCCGATGTCAGCTCCCCTGTCCGACATCACTGGAGCTGAATGCTCATGCGCGGCAAGTGCCGCACACGCATTCAAGCTGTCAATAAGAAAGAATTTCTCAATGCTTTCCTATGGACGCTCTGCACAATGGAGGTGAAATTCGCCTCCAGCGTCGCAGATGCGCCTCTAGTGGCTGTCCGGAAGACGGCCACTAGAGGCTGGCTTAACCTCAAATGTAAACATAGCAGTTTCTCTGAAACTGCTATGTTTGCATCTGAAGAGTTAAAACCTGAGGGACCTGGCACCCAGACCACTTCATTGAGCTGAAGTGGTCTGGGTAACTATAGTTTCCCTTTAACATTTTATTACTTGCCTCGTCCCTATTTCCTGAGCTGAGCCAACAGAAAAGCTAATAAAGTATATCATGTGAAATCCTGTATTTCCATATTTAGAATTCCTTGAGATCTGCTGTATTTCTTATAATCAAAGAAGCGTTCAATTTTTAACACATACACAATTTTCTGCGTGTCACTCCATTTGTTAATGTCAAGAACTCACATGTGTTAACACGAACACTATTTGGGTTGTGTCACTTCATTTGTTACTGTCAGCTACTCACACATATTCAGGCATAAACAAACCAAGTAAATGTACAGCCCTTGAGCAATAAACCCAAGTCCTGAATAGCCGCGTTTCCACTGTCTCAATAATAAAGGTGGATCCACAAAAACAGGGCAGTCAGCGCTTTCCTGCGACACGTGGATTTCTAAATATTTTGCAAAGGATAAAAATAAAGTACGTGCTTTTCAGCATTGCGTGAATTTGATACTGAGATATTAACTGTACTATTAAATCCAGGACCTACTTAAAAATACAAAAACCTAACAAAATCACAATATATTCTCTCTTTTAAAATAAAAAGCGTGCCATTGGCACCATAATAACTTATGTTCATTGTACAGGTTGTGGTCACTCTGCCAGTGCTCAACGTTGCTTATAACTACAGACCCCTTCGAAATCCTCTGCTTCTCTAAGACTGCCCCTATTGTTACTGATGTTCAAGGTGGTAGTTTTACTCCTTCCAATTACCGTCTTAATCAGTCGAACATGCATGCGCGGTGTGCACTCGCATAGCTAGGTTTGCACCTACCTACCTTGACCTGAACCACAGCTATGGGATTATTCAGTATTCAGTAGTTCCACTTTTCATATGAAATAAGAGAAACTTGGAACGACACATCCCATAACCCCCTGTTAGACAGCGCTGGATGACATATAAGGCTCCACAGGTAAGTATAAGAAGCTCCTGATTGGTGGAGATTTGGAAAATATGAAGGTAAGTATGATTCTTCTTTCTTGTTTTGGGGTTGTTGTTGTTTATTGCTTACTTATATAAAACTGTGGCTATAAAATTGATATAAAGGCATCATTTCCATAATGGAGTCTCCCTTAAAAATAGGACGCATGTACAATATTCCTCTGTGTAAAGGAAAACAAATGGTGAGGGTTGTATGAAGTGACGGAGAAGGAGGGCACCATCCCTTGTTGCTATATTTACGTCTTTTCATCCTGAATATTTGACTGTTAGTTGATGGATTGAGCATTCGGCAAGCCGACTTATTGGGTCCATCTGACCTTTATTGCCGTCACCAATAACTTCAGTGTCTGTTTTGTTCCTTCGTGATACTTCTGTTACCTTGTTATGATTTTAGAAATCAACAAATAGATAAATCTGTATCATCATATACCTAATATAAGGGATCTGCTGTCTAAACAACAAATTGAGGTTACTTGAAAATAAATGCTGCATTAATTAGAAAAAGTCTTCACTTCAGTCAGGTTGCCGATTATTGTACAACTTTGAGAATCTTTAGCTTCTGTGTTTAGACTATGGGGACTGCCGGGGCATATTATAATTATTACCCGCTAATTCCATTGTAGCAAGAGATGAGAAGGATCGTCATGCTTATATCAACTGTAGATTAGCCAATTCCTACACATTATTCATGCATCTCTGAAAATAGCATTGAACAACAAAAAACAGTTTTCTCCAATTTTTTACCAAGGGGTTTTTTTTTTGTTAAAGGACCACTATAGGCACCCAGACCACTTCAGCTTAATGAAGTGGTCTGGGTTCCAGGTCCCAGGTCCAGCTAGGGTTAACCCTTTTTTTTATAAACATAGCAGTTTCTGAGAAACTGCTATGTTTTAAATGGGTTAATCCAGCCTCTAGTGGCTCTCATTGACAGCCGCTAGAGGGCTTCCGCGCTTCTCACTGTGATTTTCACAGTGAGAAGACGCCAGCGTCCATAGGAAAGCATTGTGAATGTTTTCCTATGGACTGGCTGAAAGCGCGCTCGGCTCCTGCCGCGCATGCGCATTCAGCCGAAGAGGAGGAGAGGAGGAGAGGAGGCGGAGCGGAGGAGGAGAGCTCCCCGCCCGGCGCTGGAGAAAGAGGTAGGTTTAACCCCTTCCTCCCCCCAGAGCCTGGCGGGAGGGGGACCCTAAGGGTGGGGGCACCACCAGGGCACTATAGTGCCAGGAAAACGAGTATGTTTTCCTGGCACTATAGTGGTCCTTTAATATTGATCATTGTCAAATCTCTACAGTGAATTGCCCTCCCCATTCAGTAATCTTTCGCATATTTATTTGTGCTGTGGGAATTCTATACATATATGAATTACTAGTAGATCAAGTTTGGGGGCACGCTTATCACCATGCCCTGTTCTTGTATGTGCTGCTTTGTTTTTGCCACACTGTGTGCTATGTATATAATCCTCCCTGATAACTGGTGATTACAAATACTTTAGGAGTAAATTTATTTATTTTGATTAATTTATTTGCAAGCAATTTTGCTACTTTACTGTATCAACTTTTTTTTTTTTTGTTCTTTTGTTAAATAAACATAGAGCAGCAAGATTCAATTGAATTTATTAAAGGGACACTATAGTTTCCAGAACAACTACAGCTTATTGTATATGTTTTGGTGAGTAGAATCACTCCCTTAATGCTTTTAGCAGTAAAAAAAAGAGGAGAAAATGCAGTGTTTACATTACAGCCTAGGTATACCTCCACTGTCCACTCCTCAGATGGCTGCTAGAGGTGCTTCCTGGGGTAGTGCTGCACAGTGTGACTGACATTCCTCATAGAGATGCATTGATTCAATTCATCTCTGTGAGGAGATGCTGATTGGCCAGGGCTGTGTTTTACTTGTGCTGGCTCTGCCCCTGATCTGTCTCCTTGACAATATTAGCCAATCCTATTGGAAAACATTGTGATTGGCTCACAGAATCACTTCTAATTATGTCAGGCAAGCAGGCAGGTCAGGGGCAGAGCCAGGAGCTGCAGACTTGAATACAAGTAATATTTTACTATATTTAGGGAGGCAAGGAGGAAGCCAGGGGGCTAGATGGTGATTTTTTGACACTAAACACTATGTTTGTGTTCCTGACCCTATAGTGTTCTTATAAGGATAAGCATGTGACCGAATAGTAAATCTTACAACTAAATGGCAGAATTGGTAACATTTGATGAACTGCAGTACTGTATAAGGCAATTTTTTGCCTGATTATGATGAATAATTGATGTATCTCTATAAGTTACACCCCCTCTTTTCCCCCCCCCGAATAAAATTATGTTTATCAGACAAGTACTGACAACTGATGTCCCAATGGATAACAGGGGCACCTTTGCTTTTCGTTAATGGTTTAAAAACCATAGAGTGAATTATGGGAAAGCAGTCCTCAATATGATGACTATGAAAAAGTTGGAGAATTCTTACACCTTGTCTTTTCTGGCTAAAACTTACTAAATTTGTGTTTTCTTTATTTCACTACAATTCACTGTTTAGTAAATCTCTCCTACGAATCTGCTAGATAAACGTCACATGAAAATTCTAACCAGGTTCAATACCGTAGCTCTAAAATCAGGAGCTAAAATGTGAGACTTAGTGAGTAAAGCCCCATTAATGTCCTATCATTTTAACCAGGTTCCCTTCCGTAATAGTTGCTAGAAACTATATAATGCATAATAAAGGACTGGACGCTCACACAGCCACTGCACTGCGGTATATATTACAGCGGCATGAATCGATAGTATTAATGATAAACCTTTAATGTACTATAGCCGGCAGGAAGGGGCTTGACAAGGGCCTTCACTGTCACACATGTTAATACGCACACAATTTCTGGTTAGGAAATCTATTTGTTACTGTCACAATATTCACCCTCCAGGGACACACGCTAAAATAACGGGGACGCGGTGTGACAAAGGTTTTATCTGAGGCTGTTTTGTGGGTCAGAGGGCAATGGGTTTGTGTGAACACAAAAGAGGATAATAATTATTAAGCCCTCTAGGGTGACCCCGTGTCATCTCACCTTTCTCAGAAGAGAGGTCAGTGTGCAAAAGAAATAAGCTCTCTTACCCCTATAAATGACCCTGTTTCCTCATAGAGACAGGTGGGAATTCAAAGAAAGCAACAGTGCCACCTACAGCCAGCAAGTTTAATTGCACCTCAAAGGACCCAGCCATGTAACATTATTATTATTTTTATTATTATTTTATTATTTATATAGCGCCATCACATTCCGTAGCGCTGTACAATGGGATTTTTTTTGACTGAAATCAGGGGAGCGACTGAAATGTATTCATCATACAGTGCATTGACGATTATTTACAGGGGAATTGCAAATTTAAGGGCAAATTAACTCAATTGGAAAAAATCTTTAGTTCAGCTATTTTTTTTTCAGCTTTGGTTTTGTGGTCTAAAAAAATATTGTAAACAAATTCTGTTTTAGTGAATACATTCCAGCTGTGTCACATTAATCTTTCCTGTTTCCCTTCACGTTGTGCTATTTGCATAAGTCTTATGTCTATGAAATTGCCCTCCTTTCCGCGTGTTTCTATATTTCGTTCCTTATTGTACCTGCAGATAATATATTTATGCCGTATTCCAAATGCTGTAATCCTGTCCCAGCCCAGAGACCAGTCAGGGTGCGGTATGACTCAATGCAGACAGAATATATACTATAATTTTTACATACTACGTGTATTTAATTGCTTAAGAAACACTATAATGCTTTTAGCTATTTCCATTTTTACATACATTCAGAAACACAAATAAACTGCGCGTTAAGATGGGAATGAATTAGTTCTGATGGAATGTACATATTCATTTATTTCGCTTGTTGGTGATTTTTTTTAAATTACATTCACTGGTGAATATGTATTTATTTTTAGGTTATATATGTACTACTTCTTGTAACTGTAACGGTATTAGGTAGTCAGGTCTAGACTGTATGTCCGTATTTCTTAAGTTTAAAGAAAATCTATACTGTACAATTTTTTTAATTTAATTTTATTTTTGTTTTCACATAATCTGTTTCCAGCTCACCTCTGCCTACCCTCACCCCCTTATGATCAAAATTGTAAAGCTAAATAATCATTTGCTTACCTTTTTCCCAGTGTATTTATTTATTTATTACTGGTATTTATAAAGCGCCAACAGATTCCGCAGCGCTGTACAATTAGTGGAGAACATACAACAGACACAGACAAATACAAAAGGTAGAGAGGGCCCTGCACGTAAGCTGAGATCTTGCCATTTAAGCTCTTTTATACAAAGTGCTTAGCTAGATAGCCTGTGAGCTTACAATCTAAAGGATACCGTGGGGATTTGAGACAAGAGGTGGCAGGGGAAATTTGGAAGTGATGGCTAAATAAGTAAACAGAGAGTTGCAGCTATTTGTAGAATATAGAGGGAATGAAGAGGTAAGTGAGTGAGAACTTTAAACAGCTGGAGGAGCATGCTATAAATGGGAGGGAGGAGGGGCAGGTGGGTGTGTTGAGCCGAGTAGAATTTGTGCAGCCGCCTCCATTTTTGTCAGCAAGCATGCTGATGTCTTCTGACGTCTCACAGAGAAGCAATGTGGACGAGAAACTCACGCCAGCAATGAAATGCTTCTCATGGGAAAACATTGAATTCGATACTTCTCTATGAGATGCATTGATTGAACGTTCAACGTCCTCGTGCAAAGCGTGAGGACATCGAACGGTCGAACGTCGAGAACCAAGTTTCCTTCCAGAAGCACCATTTAATTGCTGTCACTGTAACAATATAAACATTGATATATCTCTAAAATGGCAATATATCAGGAGAAAAACCCCAGGGTCACGGCACACACACCACTCCATTGAGAGACGGTGATCTGGGTGTGTATAGTGCCCCTTTAACATGAACGACTGGGTTGAAAACTGACAGATGTGAGCCAATAATATTTTATGAATGGGTAGTAGCTACCTGGAATAGCCAGTCAGTTAATGTAGCCAGTGCTACTACAATAAAAGGATTGAGGAATGCTTAGGACAATAAAAGGATTGAAGAATGCTTAGGGTGTGCATAAGGCAATGCTTTAGAACAAATATGTAATATTGATCTGAGATCGGTACATAATAGGCTGGCTGTACGGGACAATTAGCTCTTTTCTCCTATCTATGAGGGTAATGTATTAAAGTAGCAGACTGTTTTAATGTGTCTATCTTATCTGCTCCTTGGCTGGAATAGTTTTTGTTGCCAACACTTTGGGTTTCGAATTCCGGGGATGTCAACATATTTAAAAGAGGCGGAAAACAGCGCTGCTTATTCTCAGCCAGAAGAGGAGTGGGGGCCTCGGCTAGAGGGTGAGTAAAGGGCTTTGTTTTATGGCTACTGTGGCCAATAAAATAACTGGTCAATACAACAGTCTGACGACATTAGAGCGTTCCTTTATTGATCTAAAACAAGTGAAGAACATTGTCTCTTCTTGGCTACACTACTTGTAAAAATTATGGCTGAGGATGGGGGCAGTTGTTGTGCAGTGCCAGTTGTTAGATTTCACCACCCTGGAAGGGGGCAACTCGCTGCAGCCGTCTTCACTGAACAGGTTTCTGGGCATTCTCTACCCTCCCTGCCATAATCTCCTTCCCCCCCTCGCTCCTTGTACAACAGTCCTAGGATCATGTTTGTTTTCGGGCATCGTGCCAAGGCTGGAATTTGCATTTTGAATGTTCAAACTTTTCAGAAATGTGATGCGGAATCGCTATCCGTGTTGGCAGGTTTTCTCCAGCTGCTTTGCCACCTTTTATTCCCTCAGGCAATGCGGGGCACAGATTCTGGGATCTCTCTGCCAATTCCTAAAATCAGAATCTGCCCCCCCCCTCCCCAATACTCTTCCTTTACCCGCACCCACTCCATCCGCCGCTGGAGCAGAATGACAAAGCTGACTGTGCCTTCTCTCTGCGCAGATCTTAACTCAGAACATTTTCTAAATTGTTACAGCAGGAGCTGGGTCATCAGTCAGGTTAGTTCTGCTTTAATGTGGCTTTACAGAAAGCCTCTGCAAACGCAGACAGGAGCACCTACCGATGTAATTATCTGATCATACTGTGGTTGTGATTATTGTGATAGATTTTCATCGAGAGCATCTTAGCCAATGGTAACATGGTGGCAGTGGGAAGCTGCACTCTGAGACGCATCTAGAATCCTCTGTGGTACCCAGGTCAGGCGCATGCACCTTTACAAAATGTGGAGGGCCACCTGCCAGCAAATATCTTCTGATTGGTTTTTAATAAACCGAGGAGAGAGAAAAAAAGTACTGCCATAATTCATCTTTTTTTAGCACAGTACAAATGTGAAAGTCTATACAAATAAAAAGTCAGCTAAATATAGACAAATATAGACACAGTCCTATTTTTTTAAATGACCAGGTCTGCTATTTTGAATTATATTTTGCAACTAAACGCTGTTTAGTGAACAATCTTGTAAAATCGTTCAGGAAATACAAATGGACAGTCTCTTGTTGCCTTTCACTCCCGACAGGGGTTAGTATCCCTCAAACAAATTCATCACAAGAAATTGTCTATTTTCGGTACTTTTGCAAATATACAGCAGGAAATTGCAACTGTGCAGGAAACGCATTGAGGACAGAATAAGCTCAGCATTTATTAAAATAATCGAGTCTTACACTATTTTGAGACATTTAACAACCACATTTTGTTGAACTTGCTTTTTTACTTATATTCATAAATAAATGGTCGGACAAAATAATGAATATGCCTCAAGAAAAATACATTCTACTTTTAAGTAAATCTCAGTTGCACACGTTGATTGGGAATTCCAATAATTTCCTTTCTTAAAGGGACACTCATGGCACTAAAAAACTTTAAAGCAGTAAATACAGGTGATACTAAAAAAATTAGAATTTCGTGCAAAAGTTCATTTATTTCAGTAATGCAACGTAAAAGGGGAAACTAATATATAAGAGAGACGCATTACATGCAAAGCAAGTTAGTTCAAGCCGTGATTTGTCATAAGTGCGCCGATTATGGCTTACAGCTCATGAAAACCCACAATCTCAGTAAATTAGAATATTGTGAAAAGGTGCAATATTCTAGGCTCACAGTGTCCCACTCTAATCAGCTAAGTAAGCCATAACACCTGCAAAGGGTTTCTGAGCCTTTAAATGGTCTCTCAGTCTGGTTCAGTAGGAATCACAATCATGGGGAAGACTGCTGTTGTTGTGCAGAAAACCATCATTGACACCCTCCATAAGGAGGGAAAGCCTCAAAAGGTAATTGCGAAGGAAGTTGGATGTTCCCAAAGTGCTGTATCAAAGCACATTAATAGAAAGTTATGTGGAAGGGAAAAGTGTGGAAGAAAAAGGTGCACAAGCAGCAGGCATGATCTCAGCCTGGAGAGGATTGTCAGGAAAAGGCCATTCAAAAGTGTTGGAGACTTTCAAAAGGAGTGGATTGAGGCTGGAGTCAGTGCATCAAGAGTCACCACACACAGACGGATCCTGGACATGGGCTTCAGACAGTGGCGTACACACAACCCATGGGGCACGGTGCGAAAATTGTTCCCCCCCGCGCACTTACTCTGCGTGGGCCGGGACCGCAACACATGGCAGCGGGCACCTGGTCTATGTTTCACTGAGGGTTAATCCAGCCTCTAGTGGCTGTCTCAGACACACACATTTACTGACAGAGACATACTCAGTTACAGACATACATACACACTCACTGACAGACAGACACACACACATACACACTCACTTACAAAATATACACTCTCACTGACAAACACACACTCACTAGCAGACACACACTAACAGACACACACAAACTAACACTCAGTAACACACACACTCACTGACACAGAAACTAACACACACACTGACACTCACTAGCAGACACACTCAATAACAGACACACACAAACTAACACACACAGTTACACACACACAAAAAACTAACACACTCACTGACACTCACTAGCAGACACACACAGTAACATACACATGTTCATTTTCCAGCAGGACTTGGCACCTGCCCACACTGCCAAAAGCACCAAAGCCTGGTTCAATGACTTGGATTACTGTGCATGGGGCATTGCCAAGAGAAAGATGAGAGACATGAGACCGAACAATGCAGAAGAGCTGAAGGCCGCTTTTGAAGCATCCTGGTCTTCCATAACACCTCAGCAGTGCCACAGGCTGATAGCGTCCATGCCACGCTGCATTGAGGCAGTAATTGCTGCAAAAGGGGCCCAAACCAAGTACTGAGTCCATATGCATGCTTATACTTTTCAGAGGTCTGATATTGTTCTATGTACACTCCTTGTTTTATTGATTGCATGTAATATTCTAATTTACTGAGATTGTGGATTTGGGGTTTTCATGAGCTGTAAGCCATAATCATCACACTTATGACAAATCACGGCTTGAGCTATCTTGCTTTGCATGTAATGCGTCTATCTCATATATTAGTTTCCCCTTTTACATTGCATTAGTGAAATAAATGGACTTTTGCACGATATTCAAATTTTTTGAGTATCACCTGTAGATTATGGTCTATTAATATGATGTCATTTTTGCATGCCCAACTCTTTATAGTTTTTACACAGAAAAAAATCAATGTTTTGCAGAATGCTGCATTATAAGCCTGCCATTTTAGCCACACACCCTCATGCCAAAAAAACATCCGTATCAAAAGTATGTACACAGCCCCACAATCACAGTGTGAGCTGCCTTTAATTCACAACCTGCCTGCAGGCAGTCAGAGAAACTGCATAGAGATAGTGATATCCTTACTATATGTCTCCCTGGGTGTCTTCTCCTTCTAATGCAGGTTGTTTTGTTGTTCATATCATTCAGCACTCGCAGTGGCTGAGCTGTGTACAAACATTTGATAAGGAAGTATTTTTCTGCAGTGTAGGGGCGTGGCATAAGAGGCAGGCTTATGGTGCAACATTCTCCTAAACATTTTTTTTTATGCAAAAACCAGAAAGATTTAAGTATGCAAAAATAAAGCAGATTAATGAGGTAAAAACCTGAATGCTACATATACTGCCCATCAGAACAAGAAGTGATAAGTAGGATTTTGTAATGCTAAGCTAACTGCACGACACACAAAACAAGCTAATGTTTTAAAAATGTTCAAATCGATGTTGATTTCTAAACATGTCAAAAACAGAAGGATGTTGTAAAAGTGGAGCAATTGTTATGGAATCCAGTGGAACATGCAGGAACTTTCTATTGGTTTCCATGGTGATTAATCCACTTTTAGAATGTTGCCCCACATTTCTGATTGCAACATTTTTAAGAAACTGCCCTAGTGTGTCTCTAGCACAAGACTTTACCCCCACAAACAGGCTGGCAGTGGGCAAACAGGGATTTGTGACATTGAGACACAAAATCATATCTCAGATGTCAGACAACAGACAAGCGTAAACGTTCTCTTTGTACATTCTACAGGCAGGGAGGGCCAGGGATGAAATCCATGGGTAAACATCCTTAGGCTGATGCGAAATGTGTTTGGAAGCAGGAATAGGCAGTCTTGTCAATAATGGGACTGAAAATATTTGTTATAAGGCGCTTAAATATGTGTTCAGGTGGTACAAAAACCCTTTTTGTTATTTTATTTTACTGCTCTCACACCTCAAGTTATCCTTTAAATAACTGTAAAAGTCCAAAATGTGTAAGTTGTTATGGTGGATCGCTTAGTGAATTATTTTAGTGTGATACTAATTTATATGAATACCTTCTTGAAGTGCCAATCTTATAGTGTTCTTATAGTCACTGTCCTGTTTCTTTGTTTTATGAAATTAAATATTAAACAGAAATTATCCAAAACATGTCATTAAAAATGAGGAGTTACTTTACATGTTTTGAGTATGGTGATTGTATACTTACGTTGTTCGTCACTAAACTCTAAAATCTTAGCCCATTAAATCCTAACGGCAATGCTGAAGCTAAAATAGCCACGCTGTGACTATAGTTCCGATGTAAGCTATACATAAGATATTTGGGAGGAAGGGAGAGAGAGAAAGAGGTGGAATATGCGTAAATATGGGAGACCGATAAGACAGACAAGGGAAGACCTAAGACTGAAGAATGCCCTATGTAATCAGACAAATGATAGGAATCAACACGATGGTAATAGATACATAGGATAATCAAACTGCAGATGATAACAGGTGATTGTTAACAGTAAATGTTCACACGGAAAAACATTACAAAACAACCCAACAGCATACAAAACAAGGAGAAATTGGGCATAATACGGAATAAACCTCGATAAATGCACAATAACAACCTTTGGTTGCACTTTCTGATGGAAGCCAAAAACATAAATCATCCTGAAATACGGCATATGATATCATAGGATATAAAATAAAATGAAAAGAACAATTTTCAACTTGGAATAGAATGGCCGGCTTGTTACCCCCTCGGTAATTAGCATTGCAGAACACCAATGAGGGAACGACCGATTACCAAAAATGTAAACGCATAGATATCAAAAAGGATGCCAATTTATGGAAATCTGCACCCATTTATTAGGATAACCTCCTTCCTCTACCAGTAGGAACCAAACCACAACTTTCCTCCTCTATTTACCGTCCAAATCAGCGCGTTCCATATGAGTGACTGCCCAGACCTTCTGATTATTCAATCAATATAGGTATCTGTACCTCCGATTCAAGGTCAAACCAAACCACTCTCAATTTATACATGCATGCAGTCTATTGCAGGTTTACTGACATCTTCCCAATTTTTCTATCGACATCCTCTATTATCCTTCCCTCCCCTCCATCTCCCTATTTGGACCCTTTTCTTTAACATTTTTCTATTTTTTAACAGTATGTGTTCCCATAAGCCTTACATATCATTTTTCCAAAAAGATTGAAAATGCTTCAAATTTTATTTTTGATGATTTTAAACAGCTGAATCCTGTACTGCTGACACTGAGCAAACAACGCAGGCCAATTTGCCTGTTGCTGGGCTCACCTTATAAATTAGTAAATACGACCCCTATAATCTGTTTCCTGGTTTATGGATCAATAAAATCTATCACCAGGGCATATTCATTCCTTAGAGTATGTTCTGCTGAGTGCAAATCAAGAATGGTTCTTTACACAATCAATATCCAGGCAGTTTATTGTTTCTTTATTTAAACAACGTCTCAATAAATGATACAGTTTTTTATTGGGATTGTAATGAAATGAATATAAAGATGGCAAACTCTCAATACAACTGTTAACGTAAAAAGGTAAAAGTTTTTGTTGAAATTGTAACAGAAATAAAATGATGTAAATGTTAGCTCTTTAATGGCCTTCTCTAGGATTCTAATTGGGTTAGTCACTAACCTGAGAATTCAAAGTGAATTTAAAATTTAAGGTCAAAATAGCTGAGCCAGAAACATTCTCTAAGTCACCCTGTGTGTATTAAAACTTTTTAAATTAACAAGTTGATTAACAAAACTTAATCTATGCCATCTATTGCACCATTTCATTAAATCAAACTATTGTCACCTTTCTATAATACAATTACCCCTCTCTTAAAGGAACACTATAGGATCAGGAACGCAAACATGTATTCCTGACCTTATAGTGTTAAAACCACCATCTAGCCACCCTGGCCCCCTCTTGCCTCCCTAAATATAGTAAAATCTTACTTGTATTCAAGCTTGAAGCTGCTGGCTCTACCCTGTCTGCCTTGGCTGAGACTGTGAAGGAGGCAAATCAAGGGCAGAGCCAGCACAATTTAAACACAGCCCTGGCCAATCAGCATCTCATCATAGAGATTAATTGAATCAATGAATCTCTATAAGGAAAGTTCAGTATCTGCATGCAGAGGGAGTATATACTGATATGTTGTGATGCATACTAGGCAAGACTGAGATAGGAAGCACCTCTAGCACTTCCCTGCTCACCCTCCACCCCCCCTCCCCCACAACCCAGCCCCCACTAGAGGTGTGGCTACAGCAGAGATTACACACTTCCTACTAGCCATATCAAATCATACCAAGAGTGGGCGGCCGTGATAGGCTGAGAGAGGTCAGCTGATACTATCAGCCAATCACAGCCGTTCATTGCTGCTCAGGCTAATGCTGCCTCTGGTGACTATAGTGTCCCTTTAAGAAACAGGGGACATAAGGAAAGGTAAGCTATAAGAAAAAAAACTAACTTTAATTATGAATTCTAGACAATTCACATTTTAGGGAATAGCCTGTCTTACAACCCTTAGAACCCTCTCCAGACAGTGTAACCAGAACACGGCAAATTCTCAGCATGGCCGTGAAACAGGACTAAGTACCCTGAGAATTCCCAGGTACAATAATGATAAATCAATTTCTTCACAATGTTTAACCAGACGTTAATGAACCAGCGCTCACTGTTTCCCCTTTTTTTATATTCTCTGTCTATCTGTCAATCTAAGTGACCTTTTTATCAGCTTCGTACAAAGCTAGCTCCCCCTGGAGATGTAATATAGGGTATAATCGTTTTATTACCCATCCAGAATGCTTAACTAAGAGCGGGTTGGGGGATACATTTCTAGACTCCATGCTGTGTCATTTTAGTATTTGAATTGTCAGGTAAACTCATTAAAGGTAAAGTGTTAGAACTTCAAAGTCAATCCAAAGTTCATTTCTCATTTTAAGCAAAAATAGCCAAACTATTATTTTAGGCAAACAGTCATTTTAGGATATTTCGGCCTAAAATTCCAAATTAACTTTCTGAGAATTCACACTTTAAATAATAGTCCTTTGGGATTTACTCACTAAACTTTGATTTGTAGCAAATTAAAATCCAGATTCTGCTATAGCTGATTTGAAAAAAAAAATTTTTAAAATCTCCCCAGTTTAGCTCCAGATACAGCTAAGCTATTTCAAATTAAAGTCTTACATTTGGATTTCAATTCAGTTACAATTCAGTATTTAGTGAATAAACCCCTTTGAATTTTTACAGCCCCCCCACTCCCCTCCACCCACCATAAAAGAAAAAAATACAATAGAGTTTGCATTTGACTGCGTCCCATTGTAATAAAACATGTCAGCTTTAAGAATTTGAATAGTTATTTTCAATCTCCCTATTGCTTGTTTAGTCACTGTAAATGTTATTAATCAAACAGATATTGGATTGAACTCAGCAAAGAAAAAAAAAAGCATATTTATTTAAGCGCGCTCTGACAAAGTAATGCAATTATTAATGGTTTTGAGAGGAAGCGGTGCATTCATCCTCAGTACACAACATGCTCACGCTGCTTTGGATCATAACTCCCATTACACACAGCCAGTCATTTGTTGGCTATAGCACATGTAATCTGATGTGTTTTGCAATCCGCCAACAGTTAACCGCAGTATAAGGCAGTTGAATATGTACCATATCAGTTTCGGGCCTTACATGCAACTGCTGGGACTCCCACCATGCACAGCCAGCCACTAATAAAAGGAGGGGTGATGTTATGAGGGGCATCATACTGGCAGACCATGATAGATGTTCATCATGCTCAGCTGGTGGTTAGCTGGGAGTTCTATTCTTACACATTTCCCTATTATGATCCTTTCTGGAATCGATAGGGTTAAATAATGGTTAAACTCAGTTTGAATACTGATAAATTATAACTAATGGTGATTTTATCCCAATAACAGTAAGGGTATTAGTTCTTATTCAGCAGACGAGAGCGTGTGAAGTGCCTGAACTGACATTAAAAGTCTCTGTGATCTCCATGTAGGTGCTCTTAACAGAGACAGGTTAAAAGCAGCAATATATGTCAGGACCCCGTGCCAGCTCCCAGGGGCCCGAGCTTCTCATGAATTCCACACAGGCAATAACTGAGTAAAGGCTGCAGGAGCCCTGTGTATTCCCTACACATGAGGCAGACAGAACAGAGCTCCCTTTGTGAAGGTGAATAGGTCCTTATCAAAAGAGATTTACATCACTGAACTGGGAAATAACAAATTATGTACAGAAATTACCCAACATAATGGGGTTATACCCTCAACTCACAGCAGGCAGGAGGGGGGAGCACACCAGGGCCCATCCAGAGAGTGCCAGAACTGTGCTGAGCAGAAATAAAGAGGAAAAGGAGAGATAAGGAGAGAGATGAAGGGATAAAGAGGAGTACAGAGAAGGAGCAAAAATGCCAACTAAATGGATATTGAAAGCTGTAGACGTTACGGGAGAGATAATGGAATAGCATGGGATCCAAAGAGCACAAAAAGCACCAGATACCGGAAAAACGAGAAGAAGAAAAAAACGTGCATTAGAGCAAAGAATAGATAGGAATAAATGCCGTCTGTAAGAACAAGTAGGAGAATGGAAACTACCGAGGGAGAAGATGTGAAGACTATTGAACAAACGCTAAATGGAAAGAGGCGCATTCAGCGCGCAGGACAGCGGCGCCCCGTGCCCCGCACCTAAAATTATACCAACTCAATGGTATTTCTATATTCTGATATAGTTCAGGTTATGATCTCTCCTAATCAGTCCACGTAATGCCTTTTCCAATCCACAAATGCTTGTGGTTTCAGGAGAAATGTCTATGTTCTCCCATTACCGAAAATCAGTGTGAAGACAGGAGGACATCAGGTACAAACACGAATTCCTGAGACATACATTAATGTAGCCATGTAAACGAAATATCCAACCAATGCTTGCTCTGTAGGAGTTTGAGAACCAATCCAGAGAAGCTCTGACGTGCCATTAAAGAAGATAAAGTTAAATATGAAACTTGGGAAGAAATACTAAATCCATAATGAAATGTAATTCTACTTGCTCCAAGAGATACACTCACACCAGACTGGAATTTTCTCCTCTCAGAGGCTAAATGAATGCTGATGTCTTCTAGGCATAGTGGGTAAGTGTATGGCTGGATTGATACCTAGTCATATCAGAACAAACACTCGACTAAAATAAAAACCTTTCCAGATTAATTAGGCTAAAGTCTCAGATAGAGACAAACCAGTTGATAGATCCAAACAGAATCAAAGATTTGTCCAAAAGAACACGTGTTTAAATATCACACCAACGCCTCAACTCCATTAGAACTCGCTGAGCAATATGAGAACAAAGTCGCAGGTTCATCACAACCCTTGCAACTGTACCAGCTCAAAGCATCGCTTTCATCAGAACCCCTTAACATTGTTAGACCAAAGTCTCCTTACATCATGGTAACTTAACAGTGTCAGACCAAAGCCTTGCATGCATCAGAGCCAATTAACTTTTTTCAGACCACAGCATCGCTTCCATCAAAGTCCACTCAGAATTGTCACTACAAAAGCATAGTACTGTGGATTAAAATCCAAAAGGAGATATTATATGGCAAGGTCCATCTGATTCTACCAATCAATGACAGCTAAAGTCTCAACTTCCTTATAACCACCTCCATATCAGTGGCGGAACTACCAGAGTCGCATTGGTGGCTAATGTGACCGAGCCCAGGAGTTCTGCCTCTCAAGGCTAGAGGCCCCCATTGAAAAATCATTGTTCAGTACACTGTGTATATTGATACCTGTCTGTTTATTTTTGTGTCTGTGTACCCTGTCTGTGTGTGTCTACAAGGTTGGGTGTGTCTGCATATGTGTGCCAGTGTGTGCCTTTCGGTGTGTGTTTGTGTGCTCAAGTTTGTTTTAAAATTATAAATTAATATTATTAATAGTACTCACAAAGCTCACACACAATCACACTCAGCTAAGCACCACACACAATCACAATTCCACACAGCCACCACAAGGGGGATCCTTCTTTGATTCCTGCACCAGGACCCAACAATACTTAGTTATGTCTCCATACCATATCATCAGACTAAAGCGTCAGCAAATTTAGACAGAATAGTCCAACACTTGGATGTAAAGCGGGCAGTAGTCCTTTGCGTGCTATGGAGGGGATATTTTTATGTGGTCTTACACTTTGGATAACAGATAAAAAGATATTCACTTGCTTTACATTTACGTTAAATTAAGGAACATTTTAGAGGAGTGTTAATATCCGTGAGATCAGGCAATAATTCACAAACAGCTACTTCTGGTAGGCTAGGGGAGTCTGATACTGGCTTTCCATTTTGTGTTGCACTACATTCCCCATAATGCTTTGCCAGCCTTTGGAAAACAACCGTTAAAGGGTATGGTTGTCGAGTATTGGTTTTGAGCTCATTATCACTGCCTGGATTCATTGAAAGTGAATCCTGGGATAGTGGAGAGAGCCTGGAGGGGCCCCTGCTAGGCTGTATTGCTCATGTATTGGGCTGTGAGACTGGCGGGGGCTCTTGTGACATGGGGGGGGGAGGGTAGGTGGGAATTTAAAAGCAGAAAAAATGAAAAAATGATTATCGACTTTGAGACATGAGCTGAGCCTTAATGAAAAGAGTATGCGGAGTCGACAGGCCCTGCTACAGCAGCCTGAAAAAAGGATATTACTGCGAAATTAAAGATAGCAGATAGCACTAAGCAGAAACATTAAGCCCAACCTTTGTGTTCATCTTGCGGCTGTTTCTTTCCATCTCTTTTTTTATATATTTTTTTCTTGTTAACCTCATGTCACAGTAATTGGACCAGGACTTGGTGGGATTTCCTTGCATGAGGCACAGAATAGGAATATTTGTTGGTTTAACCCCTGTCCTGCCAGGCAGCAGACACGGAGGCCCCAGAGCTCATTGCATCATTTGTCATCTAGTGTTGGTAGGAAAGGGACACGCATCACACAGCACGCCTCATCAAAATCCTTTATCATGATTAATTCCGCGGCCCAGTGCGCCATCACCCTGTGCAATTATTGCACCTTCAAGGACCTTGATTATCCCAAAATATAACCCCGAGCATATAGCACCGAGGACCCTGAATGTGTTACTTCTAGTATTTGTTTTCTAATTGGGTGGTTGATAAATGAAGCTGTCACACTTCTGTTTGTCACCAGCATTGATCCACTCGCTATTAGTCGCTGGGTGGGAGCCTCTATTTCATACTGAAGCTCTGATATATGTACACACTCCTTGTTGTCCTTGTTGAGTCCCCACGTGGTTTAAAACAAATAGGACACTTAGAGTATACAAATAAAAAAAAAACGCCATACATAACAGATTGCAAGCTCTGCAGAGCAGAATGTAAGACATAAAGTTGATTGCAAACTCTGCTGGGAAAACTCCAGGATATGAAACTGATTACACGCTCTGCTGGGCTGAATGCAAGACTTAAAAACGATTGCAAGCTCTGCTGGGAAAAATCTGGGATATGAAACCGATTGGAATCAAGGATATCGAATAGATTGCAAGCTCTTCTGGGAAGAATCTGGAATTTAAAACCGATTGCAAGCTCTGCTGGGAAGAATCTGAGAGATTAAACAGGTTGTACGCTCTGCTTGGCAATCTGGGATTTAGTACAGATTGCAAGCTCTGGTGGGAAGAATCTGGGATCTAGTACAGAAAGCAAGCTCTGCTGGGAAGAATCTGGGATATAAAGCAAGCTACATGCTTTGTTGCATTCTTAATTTCTTAATATAAAGGGTTTGAAGTGTGTGTCCTATTTTGAGATGAACTCTTATAAAATATCTCTGTCTGGCTCTGAGTACTTTGTTCTAAATAGAGAGGTTCTCGGTGTGGTGGCTCTAAGTGCTCTGGCTTTGAGTATGTGGTTCTAAGTGCAGCAGCTCTGAGTGGAGTGACTCTCAATGAACTGACTCTGAGTGACACCCTCCCATGTAATAACAGATTGTTAAAGGAACAGTGTTTCATATTATGAAAGTATCTCATGTAATAACAGTATCTGTATACAAATAGAATCAGATGTAATAACAGTTTATGACAATAGCCGACTTCCATTTAATAACAGTGACTAAAGTATTAATTGCTTCCATTGTAGTGACAGCCTCACGTGAAATAATGAACTCTCAGTAGTGACAGCCTCTCATGCAATAGCACTCTCTTATGTCATAACAACCGCCCACTAAATACTACTCTCTAATACATTGTTCTAATTCTGCCCCTTTAATCCTACCCTCAATAATACTATGTTATAATATTATATTATTGTATTATACCTTCCACCTGTGAACCCCAAACCCTTCCTCCACCTGAAAATGACTGTTACAATTTTAATAACTGTCTGAGTGCAGTGACTGAAAGTACCACTCTGCGCATGGTGTATGAGAGGGTTAGATATGCAGAACTGGACCAATCGCTCCTCATTAGACTTCCACCTATTCAAAGCTGTCTTTGTTAATTAGTCTTCTGGATTCAAAATAGCTTTTTTCTTGTAAAGCTCTGTGTTCATTGAGCGAGACTCAATTGGAAAAGAAACAATGAAGAGGAAGCCATTGTGACTTATAGACTTTATAATAAGAAAACGCGGCTTAATATCTATTTCCAGACACTTCAACAATTCTAATCTAGAACATTGGATGGAGCGTAATATCATGGATTCTATTGTTATCTTATTACGCCTGTGCAAAAGGTCACATCCACACTCTGCAACATAACATACAGATATACACAGTATCCACACTCTGCAACATAACATACAGATATACACAGTATCCACACTCTGCAATATAACATACAGATACACACAGCACCCACACTCTGCAATATAACATACAGACATACACAGCATCCACACTCTGCAACATAACATACAGATATACACAGTATCCATACTCTGCAATACAACATACAGATATACACAGCATCCACACTCTGCAATATAACATACAGATATACACATCATCCACACTCTGCAATATAATGTACAGATATACACAGCATCCACACTCTGCAATATAACATACAGATATACACAGCATCCACACTCTGCAATATAACATACAGATATACACAGCATCCACACTCTGCAATATAACATACAGATATACACAGCATCCACACTCTGCAATATAACATACAGATATACACAGCATCCACACTCTGCAATATAACATACAGATACACAGCATCCACACTCTGCAATATAACATACAGATATACACAGCATCCACACTCTGCAATATAACATACAGATATACACAGTATCCACACTCTGCAATATAACATACAGATATACACAGCATCCACACTCTGCAATATAACATACAGATATACACAGTATCCACACTCTGCAATATAACATACAGATACACACAGTATCCACACTCTGCAATATAACATACAGATATACACAGTATCCACACTCTGCAATATAACATACAGATATACACAGCATCCACACTCTGCAATATAACATACAGATATACACAGTATCCACACTCTGCAATATAACATACAGATATACACAGCATCCACACTCTGCAATATAACATACAGATACACACAGTATCCACACTCTGCAATATAACATACAGATATACACAGTATCCACACTCTGCAATATAACATACAGATATACACAGCATCCACACTCTGCAATATAACATACAGATACACACAGTATCCACACTCTGCAATATAACATACAGATACACACAGTATCCACACTCTGCAATATAACATACACATATACACAGTATCCACACTCTGCAACATAACATACAGATATACACAGTATCCACACTCTGCAATATAACATACAGATATAGACAGCATCCACACTCTGCAACATAACATACAGATATACACAGCATCCACACTCTGCAACATAACATACAGATATACACAGCATCCACACTCTGCAACATAACATACAGACATACACAGCATCCACACTCTGCAACATAACATACAGATATACACAGCATCCACACTCTGCAATATAACATACAGATATACACAGCATCCACACTCTGCAATATAACATACAGATATACACAGCATCCACACTCTGCAATATAACATACAGATATACACAGTATCCACACTCTGCAATATAACATACAGACATACACAGTATCCACACTCTGCAATATAACATACAGATATACACAGTATCCACACTCTGCAATATAACATACAGATACACACAGCATCCACACTCTGCAATATAACATACAGATATACACAGCATCCACACTCTGCAATATAACATACAGATATACACAGCATCCACACTCTGCAATATAACATACAGATATACACAGCATCCACACTCTGCAATATAACATACAGATATACACAGTATCCACACTCTGCAATATAACATACAGATATACACAGCATCCACACTCTGCAACATAACATACAGATATACACAGTATCCACACTCTGCAATATAACATACAGATATACACAGTATCCACACTCTGCAACATAACATACAGATATACACAGTATCCACACTCTGCAATATAACATACAGATATACACAGTATCCACACTCTGCAATATAACATACAGATATACACAGTATCCACACTCTGCAATATAACATACAGATATACACAGCATCCACACTCTACAATATAACATACAGATATACACAGTATCCACACTCTGCAATATAACATACAGATATACACGGTATCCACACTCTGCAATATAACATACAGATATACACAGCAGCTTTACATAATATGAGATGTTTACACCTGGATGTTTATGTGACGAGAGCAATCTCGCCACATTGCATTGGAGAAGCCTGGTTGCTCGCCTGTTGCCTTTGGATTATGGCCCCATGTTAAAAGGCTTGATTTTCCCCTGCAAAGACAAGAAAGCCGGGTCATTTGGTGCTTGCCCTGTTTGAGCGGTGATACCCCAGATAGCTATGCCATGAAGCCCATTCGTATAATGAAAGACTATGGGAAAGACTTTAGCTCCATGGCAATTGAACTGTATGTGTGTGATCTGAGCGCTATTCAGTAATAATGTGCGCTCAGACCTAAGCTATCTGGGCATATGTTGCATGTCTGTATTTTATGTCATAAATGTAACCTTGTATATTTTATTGTATTTTACTGTCTTTTTGCTGCCATGTGTTCAATGGAGTTTTGCCTCTGTCTTTGGAGATAATTGGATTACTTCTAATTATCTCCAGGATAGAAGACTCTGTGGAACTGGTTTTGGGCAGAAAAGCCATGCTTCCTGTGGTCACAAAGGACTACGATCTATCTTTTGAACCACTGGACCAATTTGTATGATTTTGACGTATGTTTGTATTTGGAGTATGCTGATTCTGAAAATGTAAGTTTTATGTGAATGTGATGCATACTTTTCAAGTTATGAATAATGTGGAAAAATTGTATTTCTCTGCTTGTGCTAAATTACATTACCCATTGTGTAAGGTAATTGAATCACATGCAGAGGGGAGGAATTTGTGTGGGAGTGTCTGAGTGTATTGTATGTGTTTATTGGTTGTGTTCCAAAACCCTGTGGGTGGTACTAATGTGTAAGAATGTGTACATAAGCACAATAAACCCACAGCTCTGTCTGTTCACTGCTTGACCCTCAACACAGAGCTTTGTCTCATTCTTGGGGGGATTTACTGTATGCTGTTAGAGACTGATTGCCAGGAGTGTAAGCTGCTTGGGTGCTTTTCCTGTTCAGCTGCTAGCAGCTATTCGTGAGGTTCCAGTTCGGGAATTTGGAATGCTACTTGGTATCCTGTTCGGGAGTTTGGTGTTCTGCGGTAGCTGTGCCTGCATCTCTGGAAAGGGGGACGATCGCCTAAACGGTTTTTACCCCTTGTGAGCAAAACGGTCCGTTACAGTTTACACCTAGCTTTACATGATATGAAACCTTTACACCTAGATCTTTATGGCAAACTTCACAAAACTCTGCATCACACCTGACTTGTGCAAGGCTATAGCTCTAAATAACCTTTTTATTTAATTCTAGGTTATTTGTCTACCTCTGTAACGCTACCTTCAATCCTTCTAGTCTGACAGTTTTAATTTAACAAATCCTATGAGCTCTTAGAAGAAGAATAGTAAAATGACAGCTATATTTACTTCTAAAGTCTTTAATCAAACATCATATTTTCAAAAACACCTCTAATTCCAAAGCACCTATACCTGATGCAAACCAATGTAAATCTAAATATTATTATAATAACGATTATGACCCCATGTCTGACAGTAGCCCATGTCTCTGTTTACCTCTTCATTAACAGGACTGTACAATACACTAAAGGTCACTCACAGCGACTTGATAAAATGACATTTCACCTACAGCAAAGGAAAGTACTCTACACAACAGGAACAATATCCATAGTAAATTATCCACCATTAAATGTGGCTGTAGCAAATTTAGTAGATGTCTTTACAGAAATGTCTTTGCAAAAGCAGAATATTCCGGGTTTTAACCATTAATTTGAGTGGCAATAACAGCTTGTTGAGTTGGATTTTTGTCTTGTTTTGGATCAGAACAGCTGCAGTGAATGTGTGAAAGGTTGCAACAACAGATGAACAGTCAAATGTGGCAAATGTGTGAAATGTAATTACCACCATGTTTTTATTTATTTACAATACATTATTTACTAACAAAGTTTATTATGAGCCCATGGCTGTCCACTTACCACAATCACTTCTTAATGAAGAAACCCTTTCAAAGACCCTGGAGTTGGAATTGGAAAATTTTATAAAAATTCATATGTCTGGGCTCATTAACTAAAATGAATACATATTACCAATTACAGCCCTGGTATAGGAATTTGTAATCACTCATGGGTAACAGTATATGTACTAATCCTAAATCAGCCATCTATATCCCACCCATCACTCTCAGCCAGCAAGACTATGCTGTAGTCCCTCTACTTTTATAGAGTCCATACAGACCGCTTATGGCCTTACTTAAAAAAACGAATTAGTAGGAATTTTAATCCTGTGTAATCCCTCAGTTTATAGACACATCCATTTCTGTGTTTGCTCCCTCCAAGCATGTAAAATAGTTCAACTGTTATGGGTTTTAAATGGCAGAGAAACATGAACAGTTCAATAAATCCTGTAATTTGGAATTTGGAAAACCATTGGAAGAGGACAGAGGGTAAGACATTTCCTAATAGCCTGCTAGCTAGTATTTGGACCATGGATAGTTAGTTTGTTTAGTTAGTTAGTTAGTTAGTTAGTTAAATACATTGTTTCCCAGGACATACTTTAAAACAAGAGAAATCTCAATGTATCCTTCCTGATAAAAATATTTTGTAAATAAAAATAATAAATAAAATATTTTATAAATAAATAATAATTAGTTAGTTAGAGCAAACCTCTAGTTTAACACACACAGAACATGCTGAGGGCAGGAGCTGTAGTTAGAAAATTATAAATCTGTATGTCTATTTATTTGAAACAATTGAAAAGACATACACAGTGTAAAACAGAATGGAGTCGAATAAATTAAGAGATTAATATGGCTGTGATCAAGCTGTGTTTATTTGACACGTTCACTCAACATTACAACATTCTAATCGCACTTTTATAATGAATGCTGAAAAAACTACAAGTTATCGCTTTGGATATGGGGTGAATTTCAAAATTAAATAATATAATACCACCCATTCCCTTTCTCTTTATAAAAAAAACAGCTTTTATTGTTCTGTATAAATATAGAGCAATCATTATGGATCTCACCATTCTTCTATTTGTAAAGAGATAAACATAGTAAAACGATGCATTGCCAGTTATAACGTGTTCTCACAATGAGACAGCTGATCACAGCCCAGCCATCTCTAGGTATTCTAATCCCGCCTGGTCTCCAAAGTCCAGAGAAAATGAATGTTATAATAGCAATAGCCTCTTCACCATTTCCGTCTCCTATTACACCCAAAAGATTATCTGATGGAGTCATTGAGACTCTTTACAGAGGACGGCGTGATACTGGAAATCTCCAAAATAAAGCATTTTAACGTCTACAAAAACCTGCCTCCAGTTTAAGTTGTGACTAGGAGCGTTGTTGATAACAGTAAATGTTAAAGGTCTAACCTTCCTATAGAAGCCTGGAGTTTTTTGCTATTGTTCCCTTTATAATGGCTTTGGTCAAGTCTCATGATCTATGTCAACATCTTGGCAGTTTTATTGTGTCCGGTCCCTGTAATATATGGCGGCTGCATGCGCAGACAGCTTATGTTGTTGCAATAAACTATTTTTTATTCTCATGGCTGGAAATGCATTTTTGGTGAACGAGTGTCATTTGACGTGGGTAACTCTTAAAGTGAACCTGTGGCACTCCCAGTTTTAATATATTTTATTAGCTCATTATAACTTGCCATACATTGCGTGGAATAAATTCTAACATTTAACTATTTGGTTAAGACTTGGTCATTGCCTATCACAGAGGGAAATGATTAAGGTTAGCTCGTCTGTCTCTTGATCTTTTCTCATACCAGCTCTGCGTATTACCAGCACACTCTGAGCGTTATATAGCACCTGCACTGACCCCCTACGTCTAGCACTTCCACACTGACCCACAGTGGGGATTTGATACTACACATGCATCACTGATGTCTCACAAAGTGTTTTTCTTTAAATGATGCTGTATGGTGTAAGCACTGTACTCTACATTATCATTACATATCAATTAAACTATTAAGAGTTAATGTACATACAATATAAGGTGGAGTATCTGTCTTATGAAGTAAGATAATTCTTGAATCGTTCTTCCTAAGGTAAAAACATAGGTAGAGCAAAATAGTGCAATATAGCCAATGTTAAATGGTAAAGTGCAATGATAGATAAGAAAAGCACTTACAAACAGAGAGCCACTATTTAGGCTCAGGTTTTCAGCTTGGTGGGTGCTAGAGGGACCCACTCCCTTCTTTAAACTGGCAGGAGTTCTCAAACAGTAGAGTATCCTCACAGTTTTCAGTGTAGATATAAAGTGCTTTATTAAAAAGTGCACAATAAATATAAATCAATTAAAATGAATAGATAAACAAAAAAACTTACAATTGTGAAGGTAAGTCCTTATGTAAAGTCTTTTGAAGTGCACTTAAAATAGTTTAATTTTCCCAAAAATAAAATACATCCTACCCTTACCTCTAGAATGTAAGCATGTTTGAGCAGGGCTCTCAGCACCCTCTGTTCCTGTGTGTACTCGTCTAGTTGCAAATACTTGCCTATTAGTCGACAAATGGTACAGCGCTACATCATTTGTTGGAGCTCTCTAAATAATATTAAAAATTCTAAAGCAAAGCATTGCATGCAACTAAGTATGGACAAAGAGGGCACACACCAGAAAGGGGCTGAATACATGCAGGGATGCACAACAGAAGACTGAGTGAAGATCAAAAGGGTTAATTTTAAAAATCCTCTCAAATGTTCAGCAAGAAAAAAATCTTTTAGCAAATGTATCAGATAGAGATAAAGGTTAGTATCTTTATTTTTTTTATTTCAGATTTAATTTACAGGTTGATATGATCTGATAACCATTTCTTCCTAAAAGGGTTAAATTACAATTATTATTATTATCATTATTTTGTATATTCAGTATATTCCGTAGCATTAAATAATGCTTTGTTTCAGAATCACCAATCAGCAGTCACCTATTAGATAACACGCTTTGCTTTTAGATTCACCAATTTAAATTACTACCAAATAATGTGTATTATATCTCTCCTATGCCGGCTGAGTGTCATGGGTGGTGCAGTGTACAGCAGCTATCTATCGATAGGCAGTTGCTGAGTTTAGCAACTATTGCGTCACACTGCCATCATGTGGCTACTCACTGACCTTGCATTCTAAGATCAGTCCCTTTCTTTAATACAAGGAGCTTTGATGCTGCTAAGTTTAGTCACTTAGTCAGTTATTAACTCCCCGCCACATAGACAGGAATTTCTGGTGTCATTCTACATAGCAGTATATGTATGTATTTATATACATGTACACACATACACTCACAGACACACATACATACATACACACGCACGCACAAACATAATCGGAACAGAAGCATTGATTGTGTTCACGTATAAATTGAAATTAGAAAAATAAGTAAGAATTAGACAGACAGACAGACAGGCAGATAGTAAAATGTATTCATCTGCATCCCTGAGGCTCTTCCAATAAGCACCTGATACATCTATCAGATAAACGATGCTGTAAAATAAAGTCAAATTGGAACTTTAACCAATTCATACAGTGTACTGTTAGCTAAACAATCAACCGATACTTAAATAATGAAGACAGCCATTGTTAAACTTGACGATCCAGATGTTTGTAACCGTGCAGCTTTTACGTCGGCCCATCTTGGAAACTCCTCCTGTTACATAATCATTTTTCAAACTTTGCAAATAAGGAGCCACTTGAGGAATAAGGGTAATTATTATTATTTTAGGCAAATTGAATAGAGGAAAAAAAGAAATGGGCTTTGTGGAAATGTTATATTTGCAATCTCATTAATAACTATTTCAGGTAAAACATGGAAAATAAGTGACATCTCTTTAAAAGAACGCTTCTAAAACACACTTTAAAAAAAACTAAATCATTTACATAATGCCAAGAAAATTAAACAATTAAAATGTTGATGTATTCAAATATGAAATGTCTGGGTTAGTTAAAGAGCATGGGGAGATCACAGATATTTTACATCCATGTTTTATTCAATGTATTGTACTGCAAAGTATTGACCAACTGCGGATCAGCTAGCTGGGACCAGAGCTTCCCTGCCCAATCTACGCATTCATTATGCAGATAGCATTGTCCAGCAAATCAATATTTCATAATTAACACTTCACATTAAACGATCGTTAGCATTGCAATCAACACAGTCTGTGTATGGTAATTTATGCTGCAGTCAATGAACAATGTCCTCTTAAGAAGGGCACTTGGAGCTTTAACCTGTCCGATAGATGTCCATAGACTGCCATGATATAAGCACCCAGATAATATCCACAGCGGGTGCTCGTGGTAAATTCATACCCAAACCCAGTCACGGAGAAAGCAAAAGAAATAACAACACCCGCCCCAAAGATAAACCCAGATAAAGGTAAAATCTATCAACCACACCACTGCCAAAAAGAACCCAGATACTAATGATGGGTATAGGCATTTCTCTGCAAAAACACCAGACATTACCAAATCTATACAACCACGCCCAAAATAGCCCTAGACTACCAAATGTGTTACCACCCCCAAAATAGCTTTAGACTACCAAATGTGTTACCACTCCCAAAATAGCCCTAGACAACCAAATGTGTTACCACTCCCAAAATAGCCTTAGACTACCAAATGTATTACCACTCCCAAAACAGCCCTAGACTACCAACCACTCCCAAAATAGCTTTACACTACCAAATGAGTTACCACTTCCAAAATAGCCTTAGACTACAACATGTGTTACCACTCCCAAAATAGCTTTAGACTAACAAATGTGCTACCACTCCCAAAATCGCCCCATAAATTACCAAATGTATTTGAAGTGGTCATGGTACTAAGAGTCTGTATAGCATTTCATTAGGAATCACTGTTCATGCAGAGTTTATCCCCTCTGTTGCTGGAGGTGTAACTCCACCTCTGGCAGTGTCACTGGGAAGGGGGGTCATTGGCACACACACCCGGAGTACCACCCATGTCCTCCCCTCAGTCTGCCCTTCCAGCAATGGGGAGTGACTACATCGGAGGAGCATCGGGTTTAAGGAAGAACTTGACCTAGGCATTGGAACAGAGGTATGTTTTAGCTTCAGTTTATTTTTTCATTTTCATTTTTTTGTAATTTGGTGGATAGAGTGCACACCAGGACAGTAAGGTTTACTCTGATCAAAAACAAGTACAATGGCTCTCTATGTATAAACAAAGCAATCACTAGTACAAAATGTAGAATTTTGTACCATGTTTTAATTAGTACTAAGGTTTATATAGTAAATTATTCACTCTCTTGCAGTTAGTTTCACTAATTATTATCTTTATGATTTTTTATCTTAGATGTGTAGCTCGCCCCCACTGAAAAGGGCATCGGATCATCTTACAAATGGTTAGGGCAAGTCAACTTGTGCAGAGTTTATATTTTAACAGAAACAGGAATGGGATGGGAGAGAAAACAGGAAAAATAAAGAACGCTGTTTTGAATTTGACACTGGACAAAGGTAGACGTGGGCCCTTCTACAAAAACACAGCCTGATATAGGACTGTTAACAATTTCTATGAATATGTGGATATTAGACTTGGAGTGGATATTAGACTTGGAGATTTGGGAGTTGTTTCTGTGTTATAGAGACACTATAGACACCTTTTTAAGCTTTATTTTAGGTTATCCCAACATTTGTTCCGTTCATTAAAATATGTTCAGTTTCGATTCCAAAATAATTTAAAAATTCAGGCAAATTAATTAAGAATGACCAAATGGTTTTACAGTTTTTTACATTGCAGGGATAAAAGCATAGGGCCACCATTGAATTGAAGTGGCCTGGGCGACTACAGTGGTCCTTTAATGGCTAACACAAATATAAAGCGATAAGTAAAAAAAACAATACTAATATTGCACTACACACATTTTAAAAGGAAAGCCATTTTAATATAAGCGGAGGTATGGCATTCACCCCAATGGAACCTGCCATGTTTTTCTTTCTGTTGCTCCCATCGCCCTGTACGAGAGAACACGCGTACTGAGATTAACAGAGCAGAGATATCGCATCTGTTGGGAAACGGACTACGAAAGAAGGTTCGACTTGGAAATCTCATTCGATTCACAGCAGCAGAAGCGAAAGTGGGATTGTTAATATTTGATAAGGGGAAAAAACACCCGCGTCTGCAGGCACACTATCTGTTCTGTAGCTCAATATTGTCATGCAAGCACACTCTGTGTTTAATGACATTTAACCCTCTCTCCAACTAAAAATACGCCAACTGCAAAGGAAGATTACATTTCCTTATCAAATTTTAACAGTTGCATTCATCCCAGCAATCTTTGAGTTGTTTAATGTGTCTCATCCTTTACCAATCTAAAAGGCAGAAAACCCAAGACATGGCAAGATAGCAGAAAACATCACACGGACCAAATCAGTAGCACGAAATTGGGATTTATTCGTTTAATAAATTCACTATTATTTTTCACCTGTTTAATATCAAAGAATCTTGAAAGAAATCCGTAATCTATATTATTTCACCAAACACAAACTGTATCAGCATAGTCAATCGCCTCCCCATTTGCTCCCTAGGATTTATTTCTCATTTCAGCTTTGTACCTGAGCTTCTAGACTTTCAGTTTATTTTTGGAAGATATCTGAATACATTCCATTGGCAGCCTGGCAGAATCTCCTAGTTTGAAGGTATAAATGGTCAATTCGAACCAGGACTGGTCCACTAATCAATCAGTTATGGTGAGTTCTGTTGCTTGTTACAGACAAGATACACTTTCTTCTTGTTTCAATGCCTCGTTTCCACTGAGCAGATCGGTTCGGGTCGGTACAGTTTGGAAGGTTTAGAATGGTCCAGCCTATTCTGGTGAGCGTTTCCACTGCAAGTCAGACCTTCAGGGGCCATGCGGGGTTTAGAAAAAAATGCTCTTCCTGTCCACCAATCAATGGATTGTATAGTAGCTCCGCCCTAACCATACCGTACCATTTTCTATGGCCCTACATCTGAAGCAGAACCCTAATGGTGCGGTACGGTTAGGTTGTATGGGCCACTTTCATAAAGGTAAAAATAGCAAACCATACCGAACCAAACCGCTCCGCTCCGTGGAAACGAGGCATAAGTGTGCTGAGCAGAGCGTGTAACATTACGCCTCCAACTGGTCGGGAATCTCCCAGCTGGAAATGTCCCCATCCCCTCGCCCTGGGTTTTTCATCCTTTGGGGATACCAGAGAAAATTTACAGAAAAGCCTTGTGCTAAACCAACAGAGATCCTTTCTGCGCATGCGAAGTTGCACGTTTTTTATTTTCCAGCCATTGCTGCTTGCCACCCAGTGCACTTACATTCCGGGCAGACTGCCCTTGCCTGCCACCTGCAATGGTTAAACAATAAAATGGATATTCATTTCCAGTGAAATGGCTGAACTACAAAATTAGGGTGATTGGGAAGAGTCTATGTAATCATTGTGCCCTATGAATATGCAGCCTCTATATCCTTTGTGGTGAAGTGGAGTTTCATAATGACTGGATGGTAGTGCATGCTCTTTCCTCCATCCACTGAGATATGGGTGGAGGGTGTGAAGCCCCTTGGCCATCCATTAATGGACCAGGGGATTTCCAGTCATTTGGTCCCTATATACATGTAACCTGAGTTCATGGAGGTCCCTGGTCTTAATACTTAGACTCCTGTATGTCTTAATACAAGGCCAGAAAATTGAAATCCAAAAATAAATAAATCAATAGCCTGGCACTAAAATATAGTGTAATATAAGGAAATCGTATTTCTATATCTCTGTCACCTCTAAGAACCTTCTTCATTTTCTTTAGAAAACTTTGTGATCCCATTTCCCGCTAACCCTCCCTGGAGTGAAGGCGTGAAATGTCTTGGTACAAAAAAAAGAAAAATTAGCAGCTAACAAGTCTTGAACAAGCTACAAAAATTCAATATTCACCTCGGTGAGCTGACAATGGACTTAATAAAATCATCTCCAAAGTAACTGGGTTGGAAAAAAAATCTCACCTTTCCACAGCATTTTGTTTTCTGAATAAATTCACCCCTCAAGCCGGCAAGTAACCGAGTGATATCCATCTAGCGTCAGTAACCAATTGATAATATATACTTTCAGTCAGTATCTCGATACAGCTATGAAAGAGATTAAAAAGCATGTTTCTGCTACTAAATCCACTAAAGTCAGAAAACATTGTCTTAAATAAAACCTATAGCCTCGAAAATATTTTTTTTGTGGGGGTTATAAGTTCCCTCCTATGAAAGCACCTATATTAGCTGCCTGGAAGACAGTCACTAAAGGTGTATTTGACCTTTCAGTGTAAACATTGGCGCTTCCATAAAGCTGCAAAGTTTTACATTGAAAGGTTAAATGACAGCACAACTGCACCAACACCACTTCGGTGAAATAAAGTTGTCTAGGTGCCTTCTTTATACTGGCGCTAAATTGTGATTTCATTATAACTCTTCCAAGGGCCCAGCACAGAGCGTGAACACTCCCTCTTCCAAGAGCCCCAGCACACAGCGTGAACACTCTGTCTTCCAAGGACCCCAGCACACTGTAGCGTTACTTACCTTAACCGGGGGCCGGTCGCGGTCCTCTCTTCAAGCCGCGCGCGGTCCTGCGGCTGCACGAGCCGCGCGCGGCTCATCCAACTACTTCGGATGGAGGGCGGGCAGTGACCGCGTGAGGCGGTCACGTGTCCCGCCTGAAACTAAGAGCGCGCCGCGAGTCTCGGGCGCGCTCTTAAAGGGACAGTGGGTGCCTAAATTGGAAAAGGCATCCCATTGGTCCCTGTCATGCCACACTCCCCATACACTTACCTTTTGGGGGCGTGGATGTGACAGGGACCAATCAAATTAGATGTTTAGGTATTTATACTCACCTTCTTCCCTTTGTTCCTTGCCCTATCGTGGTTTCTGTTTCAGTTCCCTTTAGCGCTTGTGGTGTTCAGTTGTGTTTTCTCGTATTGACTTTGGCTTCGTATTCTGACTTCGTTTTCGCTTTATCCTTATCTGTACTGTTTGCCGGCTTGCTGTTTTCCGTGTACCAGACCCCGGCTTGTCCTAGTTTACGCTGTCTCTCTGTGCCCTTGACCTCGGTTTGTTCCTGGCTCTGTCTTCTCTCATATACGTCAAGTCCGGCCATTCTAAGGTCCGGTAGACGTATCTCTCCTCTGTATTTGCCTCTGTTTAGCTGGATCCTGCGTGTAGGGGTATATTCTCGTTACATTACGATAGGGCCATGGACCCCGCAGATTTAGCTCAACAGATGGCGTCCCATGAGGCAAGATTTGTAGAGCAGGATCACCGTATGGATCAAATAGCTCAGGCTCTCCAGACGCTCCTAGCTAGAACCGTTCCCGCAACTACACCTAACCCTCCTACGCCCCTTCTCCCTGAAGTATCTACTTTGCCTAATACTTCGGCCCATTTAACACCTCCTCCTAGGTATGGAGGGGACTCTAAGACTTGCAGAGGGTTTATTAATCAGATTGAATTTCACTTTGAAATGTATCCACGTTCATTTCCCACAGAGAGGTCTAAGGTTGGGTTCTTTATGCACCAACTTACCGATAAGGCACTTGAGTGGGCAAATCCTATTTGGGAAGCTAATGGGCCTATGGTACATGATTTCAACAGTTTTCTTACGGCTTTTCGTAGAACTTTTGACACAATGAAAAGGTCAAAGAATGCCGCAAGAGCATTAATGAGAATTAAACAGGGTTCTAGGTCTGTGGCTGATTATGCTATTCAGTTTCGCACTCTTGCTTCGCAGGTAGATTGGACCAACAATGGGTTAACTACTGCCTTTATGGAAGGTTTGTCAGATACGATATTGGATGAGGTAGCAGCTAAGGAGCTTCCTATTGCCTTAGAGGACCTTATCGATTACCTCATTGATATTGATAATAGAATTCGTGACAGGCTCTATACCAAGAACAGGAATAGACGTTTTGTTACACCCATTAACCCCAGAGTTAATATACCAGAGAGTGTTAAAGTGTCTGAGGAGGAACCTATGCAATTAGGGGTTGCCAAACTCTCTGATACTGAGAAATTACATAGGAGAAGGGAGGGACTCTGCCTATACTGTGGTAGGAGAGACCATATGGTAAAGGAATGTCCTTTACTCCCGGAAAACTCTCGCACCTAAGACCTTATAGGGGACTGGCCTTGGGTGTGATATCTAAGTCTCCTAAATTGCCTCCTAACCGCTTGCTTCTCCCGGTTTCTTTATATATGGGAGAGATTTGTATAGTTGACAACATATATGCTCTGGTTGACTCTGGGGCAGCTGAAAATTTTATAGACTCTGGCTTTATAAAGAGAAACAACATTCCCATCAGAGAGAAGGAGATACCCTTGGCCGTTGAGGCCATAGATGGTAGACCATTAAGTTCTCCAGTTGTTACTCATGAGACTGAACCACTACACATGTACACAGGGGTTTTACACTACGAAACCATTCGATTCCAGGTTATCACCTCTCCCTCTTCACAGTTAGTATTAGGGTATCCATGGTTACGTGCTCACAATCCCATTTTTGACTGGGAGACAGGGCAAATAAAATCATGGAGTAAGGCCTGCCACGAGTCTTGTACGTTGGAAGTCACACCTTTGAATTCTATTGAGGTACCTACCAGTCCTCCTTTGTCTATGGTTATACCCCCTCAGTATTTATCTCTAAAGACTGTTTTCGATAAAAGGGAGGCTGAGAAATTACCGCCTCACAGACCCTATGATTGCGCTATTGACTTGTTGCCTGGCACTATACCTCCAAAGGGCAGGGTGTACCCCTTATCGGTTCAAGAAAACCGTGTCATGGAGGAGTACATCAAGGAATCATTAGAAAAAGGGTTTATTAGGAGATCCTCTTCTCCAGCTGGAGCAGGGTTCTTCTTTGTATCGAAGAAAGAAGGTGATTTAAGACCGTGTATAGATTATAGAGGTCTAAACAAAATCACTATCAAAAATGCATACCCTATACCTTTGATTACAGAATTATTTGACAGGCTGAAACATGCCACTGTGTTCACTAAATTAGACCTTAGGAGTGCATACAATTTGATACGTATAAAGGAAAATCACGAATGGAAGACTGCATTCAACACTAGATCCGGTCATTACGAATACACTGTTATGCCATTTGGGCTTTGCAATGCCCCAGCAGTATTCCAAGAATTTATTAATGATGTATTGAGAGATTTTATTCACACATTTGTTATCGTATACTTGGACGACATTTTAATATATTCTGCAGATATACACACTCATCACAGACATGTTACGACAGTTTTGAAGACCCTTCTTGCTAATGGTCTTTATTGCAAGCTAGAAAAATGTCTGTTTGACCAAACCGAAGTCCAGTTCTTGGGGTATTTGATTTCCGCTAAAGGTTTTCGTATGGATCCCCAGAAGCTAGCTGCTGTAATAGAATGGCCTCTACCGCAAGGTCTGAAAGCTATTCAGCGTTTTCTTGGGTTCTCCAATTATTATAGACGTTTTATCAAAGGTTTCTCGTCCATTGTAGCACCTATTACCCGTATGACTAAAAAGGATGGCAATACTCGTGTTTGGTCTACCGAGGCACTTCAGGCTTTTGAATTTCTTAAAACTACGTTCGCCTCTGCACCTATTTTACAGCATCCTGTCCCCTCACTGCCCTATATTCTTGAAGTTGATGCTTCGGATATTGGGGTAGGTGCTGTCTTATCCCAAAGAGAGTCGCCTGAAAAGCCATTGCATCCATGCGGCTTCTTTTCTAAACAAATGTCCAAAGCAGAGAAAAATTATGATGTGGGTAATCGTGAACTCCTTGCTATTATTTTAGCACTTAAAGAGTGGAGACATTTGTTAGAGGGAACTAAGGATCCTATCCTCATTTTTACGGATCACAAGAACCTATCCTATCTTAGCGAAGCCAAAAGATTGTCTTCCAGGCAGGCTAGGTGGTCACTATTTTTGTCTCGTTTCAATTTTATTATCACCTATAGGCCAGGTGATCGCAACACTAAAGCAGACGCTCTGTCCAGACAGTTCGAAACTACTGACAAACAGGAGATTGATGTTACTCCTGTCATTCCCCCAGACAGGATAATAGCTACTACTATTTTGTCTATTTCCTCGTCCCTCTTGCAGGCCATACAAGCGAAACAAAGCATGGCACCTAGCGAGAGGCCTAATGATAAACTGTTCGTTGATGTTCCTGAGAGACGGGATATTATGTCATTATATCATGATACTAAGACCGCTGGACATCCTGGTATTTCCAAAACGGTGTCAGCTGTTTCTCGGTATTTTTGGTGGGATTCCTTACGAAAGGATGTCACTGACTATATAAGTGCTTGTACTACTTGTGCCTGTATGAAATCCTCCCGTAGAGTTCCTTGTGGGCTGTTGCATCCGTTACCCGTTCCCGAGAGACCTTGGTCTAACCTGTCCATGGATTTTATTGTTGAATTACCCCCTTCAAATGGTAACACAGTAATCCTGATGATAGTGGATCGGTTCTCCAAAATGGCTCACTTCGTGTCTCTTCACAAGTTGCCCACATCCAAGGAACTGGCTCATATCTTCGCTAGAGAAGTATTTCGATTACATGGGATTCCCGTATCTATTGTATCCGATAGGGGTAGCCAATTTATTTCCAGGTTCTGGAGGGCCTTTTGTTCAGAAATGGGTATTTCTCTCTCATTTTCTTCCGCTTATCATCCCCAGTCTAATGGGGCTGCTGAACGTGCCAACCAGTCTCTGGAGCAATACCTCCGTTGTTTTGTGTCTCACCATCAGGACAATTGGTCTGACCTGCTTCCTTGGGCTGAATTTGCTCGGAATAACGCCACTCATGATTCTTCCGGCAAGAGCCCTTTTTACGTTGTCTATGGCCAGCATCCCGTTGTTCTTCCGGCTGCATTCTCCTCACAGGGCATGCCAGTTCTGGATGAGCATTTGGCTGGTTTGCGTAATACTTGGGAGCAGGTTCAGCGTTCTTTGGTGGACTCTGCTACTCGCCAGAAGGCTCAGGCTGACAAGCATCGCAGAGCAGCTCCGTCCTATGTTGTGGGGGACAGGGTTTTGCTTTCCACGCGGAATATTCGTCTCCGGGTGCCTTCTATGAAATTGGCTCCCCGCTTCATTGGACCTTATCGTATTATACATAAGGTTAATCCTGTTTCTTATGCCTTAGGCCTGCCTAAGAATCTACGTATTCCTAATGTTTTTCACACCTCATTGTTGAAACCTTTCGTACGCAACCGCTATACCCGGCATACTCCTCCTCCCCCTCCTATCTCGGTGGAGGGTCATGAGGAGTTTGAAGTGTCTGCTGTTCTTGACTCTCGTTTCCTTAGGGGTCGACTTCAATACTTGGTACATTGGAAGGGTTATGGGCCTGAGGAGCACAGTTGGATTTCGGCCGATGCTGTCCATGCTCCCCGTCTTGTGCGCTCTTTCCATTCACGTTTTCCTGCCAGGCCTGGTCCTACCCGCCCGGGGGGCGTGTCCTCAGGGGGGGGTACTGTAGCGTTACTTACCTTAACCGGGGGCCGGTCGCGGTCCTCTCTTCAAGCCGCGCGCGGTCCTGCGGCTGCACGAGCCGCGCGCGGCTCATCCAACTACTTCGGATGGAGGGCGGGCAGTGACCGCGTGAGGCGGTCACGTGTCCCGCCTGAAACTAAGAGCGCGCCGCGAGTCTCGGGCGCGCTCTTAAAGGGACAGTGGGTGCCTAAATTGGAAAAGGCATCCCATTGGTCCCTGTCATGCCACACTCCCCATACACTTACCTTTTGGGGGCGTGGATGTGACAGGGACCAATCAAATTAGATGTTTAGGTATTTATACTCACCTTCTTCCCTTTGTTCCTTGCCCTATCGTGGTTTCTGTTTCAGTTCCCTTTAGCGCTTGTGGTGTTCAGTTGTGTTTTCTCGTATTGACTTTGGCTTCGTATTCTGACTTCGTTTTCGCTTTATCCTTATCTGTACTGTTTGCCGGCTTGCTGTTTTCCGTGTACCAGACCCCGGCTTGTCCTAGTTTACGCTGTCTCTCTGTGCCCTTGACCTCGGTTTGTTCCTGGCTCTGTCTTCTCTCATATACGTCAAGTCCGGCCATTCTAAGGTCCGGTAGACGTATCTCTCCTCTGTATTTGCCTCTGTTTAGCTGGATCCTGCGTGTAGGGGTATATTCTCGTTACAGAAAGGAGATTTAGTCTAAGCCAAAGAAAAGGGTTTTTACAGTAAGTGGTTTTATCAGAGTCTTTACAGATGTTTATACAGCAGTTGGATAAATACTTGCAAAAAAAACCCCATAATATTCAGGGATATAATTTTTAATTAGTGGGATAATAGCTTCTTTATTCAAGGAGATATCTGACCACCAATTGGAAACACTTCAAACTGTGTTTGTTTTTTGCCTTATTTTGGATCAACAACAAATGTGAGAAACAGTGAGCATGATGGACGCATGTCTCTTTTCAGCAATATACTATGTAAGCTTGATCAGATCAAAAGCTATTCCTTTAACTAATTGCTGAAGGATTTAAGGGCTCAGTAGAAACTAGCAGTTGATACAATTGCCAAAGTATTAAAATGGGTCTACCCCTCTGAAAGTTAGTCT
>OW240918.1:13104502-13205301 GCA_933207985.1 Pelobates cultripes | reverse complement strand
CTTCCAAGGGCCCCAGCACACAGCGTGAACACTCCCTCTTCCAAGGGCCCCAGCACACCGCGTGAACACTCCCTCTTCCAAGGGCCCCAGCACACCACGTGAACACTCCCTATTCCAAGGGCCCCAGCACACCGCGTGAACACTCCCTCTTCCAAGGGCCCCAGCACACCGCGTGAACACTCCCTCTTCCAAGGGCCCCAGCACACCGCGTGAACACTCCGTCTTCCAAGGGCCGCAGCACACAGTGTGAACACTCCCTCTTCCAAGGGCCCAGCACACCACGTGAACACTCCCTCTTCCAAGGGCCCCAGCACACAGCGTGAACACTCCCTCTTCCAAGGGCCCCAGCACACCGCGTGAACACTCCCTCTTCCAAGGGCCCCAGCACACCACGTGAACACTCCCTATTCCAAGGGCCCCAGCACACCGCGTGAACACTCCCTCTTCCAAGGGCCCCAGCACACCGCGTGAACACTCCCTCTTCCAAGGGCCCCAGCACACAGGCGTGAACACTCCCTCATCCAAGGGCCCCAGCACACAGCATGAACACTCCCTCTTCCAAGGGCCACAGCACACCGCGTGAACACTCCCTCATCCAAGGGCCACAGCACACAGCATGAACACTCCCTCTTTCAAGAGCCCCAGCACACAGCATGAACACTCCCTCTTCCAAGGGCCACAGCACACCGCGTGAACACTCCCTCATCCAAGGGCCGCAGCACACAGCATGAACACTCCCTCTTTCAAGAGCCCCAGCATGCCACGTGAGCACTCCCTCTTCCAAGGGCCCCAGCACGCCACGTGAGCACTCCCTCTTCCAAGGGCCCCAGCACACAGCGTGAACACTCCCTCTTCCAAGAGCCCCAGCACGCCACGTGAGCACTCCCTCTTCCAAGGGCCCCAGCACGCCACGTGAGCACTCCCTCTTCCAAGGGCCCCAGCACACAGCGTGAACACTCCCTCTTCCAAGGGCCGTAGCACACAGCGTGAACACTCCCTCTTCCAAGGGCCCAGCACACCACGTGAACACTCCCTCTTTCAAGGGCCCCAGCACATAGTGTGAACACTCCCCCTTCCAAGGGCCACAGCACACAGCGTGAACACTCCCTCTTCCAAGGGCCCCAGCACACAACGTGAACACTCCCTCTTCCAAGGGCCCCAGCACGGCGTGAACACTCCCTCTTCCAGGGCCCCAGCACGCAGCGTGAACACTCCCTCTTCCAGGGCCCCAGCGCACAGTGTGAACACTCCCTCTTCAGGCCCCAGCACACAGCGTGAACACTCCCTCTTCCAAGGGCCCCAGCACACAGCGTGAACACTCCCCTCTTCCAGGCCCCAGCACACAGCGTGAACTCCCTCATCCAGGCCCCAGCACACACGAACACTCCCGTCTTCCAAGGGCAGCACGCAGTGTGTGAGCACTCCCTCTTCCAAGGGCCCCAGCACGCCACGTGAGCACTCCCTCTTCCAAGGGCCCCAGCACACAGCGTGAACACTCCCTCTTCCAAGGGCCGTAGCACACAGCGTGAACACTCCCTCTTCCAAGGGCCCAGCACACCACGTGAACACTCCCTCTTTCAAGGGCCCCAGCACATAGTGTGAACACTCCCCCTTCCAAGGGCCACAGCACACAGCGTGAACACTCCCTCTTCCAAGGGCCCCAGCACACCACGTGAACACTCCCTATTCCAAGGGCCCCAGCACACCGCGTGAACACTCCCTCTTCCAAGGGCCCCAGCACACCGCGTGAACACTCCCTCATCCAAGGGCCACAGCACACAGCATGAACACTCCCTCTTTCAAGAGCCCCAGCACGCCACGTGAGCACTCCCTCTTCCAAGGGCCCCAGCACACAGCGTGAACACTCCCTCTTCCAAGGGCCCAGCACACCACGTGAACACTCCCCCTTCCAAGGGCCACAGCACACAGCGTGAACACTCCCTCTTCCAAGGGCCCCAGCACACCACGTGAACACTCCCTCTTCCAAGGGCCCAGCACACCACGTGAACACTCCCTCTTCCAAGGGCCCCAGCACATAGTGTGAACACTCCCCCTTCCAAGGGCCACAGCACACAGTGTGAACACTCCCTCTTCCAAGGGCCCCAGCACACCGCGTGATCCATTGAGCCCTAGGGTTTTTTGGCTTGGTACTGAGCTGCCTTTTTATGGGGCAGGTAAGTTGGTCCTGTTGTAGCGTGTTCTTATCCATTTTCCATTTATAGCCTGTGACAGAGAAGCTATTGCATCTACCCTTTACACCTAGTTATTCATTTTATAGTTTTAACTTTTTGCCAATTCAATTAGGTAAATGTCATATCTGTGTTCCTTTTATATTACTGTGCCTCCTTTATTACTGCATTCAGAGTCCACTAAATCAAAGGCTAAGTACATCGATAAGCCCTTTCCGATGACCTTATTCCAATGCAACCTTTACTTTAAAAAAAAATATTTTTGAGAATGTAATATTTCCATCTTGAGTGAACTAAACCATTCAGCGTTCGCCCTTTAATGTGTTTCCACTCCCTCTGGAAAGACTGCACTTTATGTGAGATCAGTCTCGGCTCTAGAAGGTGTGAAACTGCCAGGCAGAAGCATAATCTCATCACTTGGAGAAGCTGGGGAAATCTGGGACTCAGGAAAGCAGGACAGAGGTCGGAATGATCAAAGGAAGACTCAACAAACAGGAAGTAGTGTCCATTTTACATCACCAAGCTCGTGCCCTGTGATCTCTCTCATTTATTCTTTAGCCTCAACTTTACAGCCAGCAATATATCTTGGGAAAATATTCTGAATTTTGTCCGCAGAAACTTTGTAAGCATTTTCTTCAGCTCCGAATTTAGCGTTCTCCGTGATCTTGCGGTTCCACCACCGCTAGGAATCCTGCAGAAGTTATGGCAGGTGACTCAGATGATGGAAAAGAAGAGTCCAGTCTTGGAGTGACAGATAAGTTTTTGAGAGACACTCAGATTCATGGGTTACAACACTTGCAGTCCTCGTTCTCCACTTCTCATCGCCTCTTCTGGATTGTGGCCTTTCTGGCCTCTTTTTGCTATATGCTCACATGGTCATTTGAAAGTTTACAGTATCTTCTGTTACACCCAATGTGGATCAGTGTTAAGATGGGATGGGCCCGGGAGCTAAAGTTCCCTGCTGTTACACTGTGCCGGGTCCAGAAACAAGTAAATACTACTTACCATTCTGAGTGGCGTGTATCACGTACCCATCATGAATTGGGTGAAATGCTGCTCATTTGTATGTTTCGTGGAAAAAAATGCACAAAGCAAGACTTCACACCAGTGAGTTCTACAGAATCCATATGGACTTTCCTCTCTCCTTCTGACTGTCTAATGGCTGTATCTACTAAACAGTGAGTTAACAAGCTACAACACAGAGGCAATAATAGCCGTCAAGAAATTCTCAATCTCATTGAGCTTAAAAGCCTTGCTACTTTGTCCTAAATTTCAAAAATATCAACTTACATTAAGTTTCCATGACTCACTGTTTAGTAAATAAAACCTTTGCTGCTTTTTGTTTTGTTTGCTTAAGATGTGAAGTGGACACATCGATTAATGTCTTTGAGCTCTTATCACCCTCAGCCAACAGGTTACTTTAAAATTATACACTGTGGGTTAGTGGCAAAGAGCAATTCTGGGGCAAATGTCCAAAAGTTGAGCAATCACTATGGAAACCATTGGAATCCTCCTGGTGTTTGTTCCACCATTCAAACTTTTACATTGAGTGACCTTTTTTTACATAACTCCCAGTATTTGCAATAAGTATCTTACAATTGTGTGAAGACACAATTCCCACCCAACTGTTACAATGCTGCATTTTATAAATGTGTATTTACCCGAACGTTATATTGTTTGCCTAATGTAGCTGCATGATTCCTCACTATACACTGGAACTCATTATTGTATAATTAATATAATTAGCTCCATGCTGTACAAAATATACGCATCTATTGATAGGTTATTAGTGACGTGTCTAAAAATAATATTTAATGAACAGCCAGGCAAAAGGGTGTAATAACACAAAGAATTAACCCTGTGACTGACAACGTACCTAGCAGTGCGTTGCAAAGCGATAACTTATTTACCCTTCTGGCACTTAAATTGCCGATAACATCCTATTCAAATGTTGTTTGGGTCAATTTGTCCTTTAGCCTAGATTATCAAACATACACAGATTTGCTGGAAATGTTTCACAATAATGTGTCATCTCTCAGCCAGTCATGGCAGACTAGTGTAGACTCTTCCCCATTACTGCTGGCTCAGCTTCATAGGAGTTGTAATCAGATATGGCTGCCAGGCCGTATGTTAACTGTTGCTGTGCTGGGCTCCAGCTGTATGTGTGTTACATCTCTCTCTCCCTCGAGTTTAAAATTGAATTTTAAAAAAATCACATTAATCAATAGAATAGAAAACCTGTCACAAGAATCAAAAGCTTCCTTTTATGAAATTCCTTTTGATAGGGGCAGCCAAAGCTTTGAAAATAAAAAAAATAAAACCTCTTCTCTATTGATTTATGTTATAAACCAAAAAAATCATATTGCTAACTTCAAAAATAAACACAGTATATACATAGTTTTATGGCCTCATTGATTAATTCAGGGAGGATAAAAAGAACATCTTTTAAAAAACGCTAGCTCCTTGTCATATTGAAAACACTCCGAGCTGGGATAATGTTTAGCTGGATGTTGGGCCCTTGGTATCATCAAACTGACAAAACTGGACTCCTGATATTTACATTATTTTATTAATTTGTCTACATTGTAAAAGCAAAATTTTGAATATATTGAGGAAAGAACATAATTTTCTCCCCAAAAAAGTAACGGCGGATCACGTTTTGATGAGTTATTGGATTGAAAAATATAAAAGGAGATAAAAATAAAAAATCTCTCATTTTGCCCACATTGTTCTACATTGAAAATTGTGACACCTCAAATCTCTTTCCTCAATATTTTGGTTTAGTAACAAGTAAGGGTTAAGTCCGCCTGAGAAATGAACTCCCTTCTAACGAAAATTGTAATGGTTTTATTTTTACAGGTATACACGAGGTACGGCAAATGTTACACCTTCAACGCTGACAAGGAACACCCAAAGGTGACCAGACAAGGAGGAATGGGGAATGGACTGGAGATAATGTTGGACATTCAGCAGGAAGAGTACCTGCCAATCTGGAGAGAGACCAGTAAGTACATACCTACCTAAATTCCTGTAGCAGAATTCACACATAGACCTTGAAATGGGATTCTAAACTACTCAAATGATACTATGATACAGACCAATATAAGTTCATATAGAGACCTGATTCTGAGATACAGACCGATATAAGTTCATATAGGGACCCGATACTATGATACAGACCGATAACTAACAAAGATGACCTTGAAAATGAAAAATAAAAGTGAGCTTGATGATAAAACAGTCATAAAAAAGGGAAAAAGGAGGAGTGGAGGATGGGGGTGGTAATTGTAAATAAATAATAAAACTCAGAAAAATGGGGTACAGAAATTGAAAACTTTTTGTATTATTATTTTTTTAATTTCTGTACACCATATTGCTCACTTTTTAATTTACCCCACACTCACGTCCGACACAACCAGTGAATTTCCCAAATTGATTATATTGGGGGTAAAACATTTGCCTTTAAATAGCATGTTTAATATAGAGTGTTCGGTTACTTGTGAGACATGACTTATAAAAGGCTTAGAAGCATTATTCCAGATTAACAGGAAGCCACAGATGATCCAGCGATAGAAGGTTTAATATATTTACGGTTACTCGTTGTCTGAGTGTTATTAGTGGTGAATAATTTAGTACTTTAGGAGAATGACCGGTGATAAAAAAAAATTAGAACATTGCTAATTATCTAGAGATAGTCTTGGTGCATTAAATAAAACCCATAATGGAAGAAGAAAAACAGTAACAGACAGATTTCTGACCACAGCTGGTGCCGTCTCTTTGCTTTTCAGATGAAACCTCGTTTGAGGCTGGAATCAGGGTTCAGATCCACAGTCAGGACGAGCCTCCCTACATCCACCAGCTTGGATTTGGGGTGTCCCCAGGATTCCAGACATTTGTCTCTTGCCAGGAGCAGAGAGTGAGTACCTGTGTATCCATAGAAATATCCATAGAAAGATATTCATAGACCAACCGAGCACAGACCTGTTCTCAAAACACACACAGAGCTATTTACTTAAGTGAGATCACACAGTGCATTTCAAACTTAAAGGACAACTGTCACCCCAAAAAATGTTTTAAATATAATAATCCTTTCAGCAAGTTTTAAAAAGGAAACTGATATTTTATTGAAGCATATGTAAAAAAAATTGTGGAAAACAAAGCCACTACTTTTAGTCTATAACAGGTTCCTTCAGCCATATACATACACCTTGGGTCAGCCAGTTTTTGGATTCCCACAGTTAGTCTCTATGGTATTCTCTGCTTCACTCCCTGCACAGAAACAGATAAAACCATAGAGTCTAACTGTCGGTCTTCCAACACTGGCTGACCCAAGGTGTATGTATATGGCTGAAGGATCCTGTCACATTCTAAAAGTAGGGATACGTTTTTACTGTTTTTGTATACATACTTAATCTAAAAACAAAATCATTTCCTTTCAATATGTAACGTAAGGATTACTATATTTAAAAAAATAGTGTTGAGGAGCCAGTTGTCCTTTAAGGCCAGAGTAGTCAAAATGATAGCATAGCTAACAGAGAATTATTTTCCAGTTCTGCTACTCTGATCTTAAAATTGAAATTCACTTTAAATTCACTTTAATCTCAGACTGTAGTAAATATCTCTGACGGTGAAAGTAAGAATGGAATAAGGAATATTTGGAGGAATCCATGTACATTTCTCTTTCGCTGCCCCAGCTGTCTGTGTTTGCTATCTGCTAATATTACAAGGAGAGGTAGTCAGAGGGTTTCTTTCACTAAACATTGAGCTGCAGCGATTTGAAAGCTGGATTGTAAAATGGAGACTATAATAGCCAAGCTGTGAAAATGGAACCGTTGGATAATTTTCCGTAATCTGCTGTTTTTTTAATACATTTTGCAATACGGTTTTCAATTCACCACAAATTTGTATTTAGTGAATAGACCTCAATGGAGGGCTGGGTTTGTATGTTTTTATCACAATAACCTCTCGCGCTTCTTTGTTTCTTTATTTTTACAGTTGACATATTTGCCCCAGCCGTGGGGTAACTGCAGAGCCAGCATGCCACGGGAGCAGTTTTTGCCGGGTTATAGTACATACAGCATTTCGGCTTGTCGTCTACAGTGCGAGAAGGAAGCCGTGCTGAGAAAATGCAACTGTCGCATGGTACACATGCCAGGTAAGGTGCAGTACCACGTACCTGTGATATTTAGAGGGATTCGTGTCAGTTGCACTATAAAGGAACACTGTACAAACCTGCTTTCCTAATGTCATGGTTATATATTAGTGTTAAGTCCCCTCACTCCCTGTTTTCAGTAAAAACCTGAAATTAAAAAAAGTTTTAACTTACCTTTTCTCAAGCACCATGGTGCTGCCTGCCTTTCTGCCTCCTGCAACATCATCCAACTCTCTCGCAGATGGTCCAATCTAATAATCCTCATAGCAGAGCATTGGGTACTGTTTAGTCCCCGGTCTACCTTGCCTTGGTGAAAAAGGTGATTTACTCCCTATTTTCGTGCACCGCGCGAGTCCGGTCGCGGCTGGCCCCGCTCATGCTCCACCCCCTTGGCTGAGATCATCAAACTTGCTGCAAAATGCCGGACTGGGCCAATCAGCATCTCCTCATAGAGATGCATTGACTCAGTGCATCTCTATGGGGAACGTTTAGCACCTCCATGTAGAGTGTGAAGATGCTGAATGTCAGTGCTGCACGTTGTGCAACACTGCCCCAGGAAGCACATCCAGTTGCTGTCTGAGGGAGTGCCAATGAAGGTGTTCCTAGGCAGCTATAAACAATGTATTTTCTAGGAAAATGCAGTGTTTACATTAAAATGCCTGCAGGAACAGGCTATAGGTACCAAAACAACTACATTAAACTGTGGTTGTACTGGTGACTATAGTGTCCCTTTAAATGCAATGCTTTCCTAAGAGCTGCAATGTTGCTGTGGAAGCACCTCTAGAGGTATATTTAACCATGCATGGTAAACATCGCACTTTCTACAAAACTGTGGTATTTTTCATTGTAGGGTTAAAATGAAAGGACCACTGCACCCAGGCCAGAGGCGAAATAAGCCTAATGGGTAATTTCTAATTTCCGAAGAATGGAATGTCTGGCTATTTGTGGCCAGGAGGGCCATGTATTTCTGTATAAATTAAATCAATCAGGGCTATTCACTGAAATGTAGCAAATTCAAATCCAAATGACAGAATTAAGGCTAGAACATTCAAGCTGTGACTATCGTTAAGTTGGAGATTTTTTACTGGCCTGTCATTTTTGCTTAAATTTGGTTTGGGGGTTGTAGCTTGCTACAAATTGGGAGTTTGAAGAATAGATCCCAATGTGATGATGAAGAGAAATTGATTACTTAATCAAGAATGAATCTCGAAGGAAATGGCTTGATTACTGCACTGGTTTCATTCCCGCAGCATTTTTTATTTAACATAGTATACGTCAGCACTTTTCATGTACTGACCATCAGCATGATTGTAATACATATGCAGGAAATGATTGTGGTTCTGGGAAGCCTGGGTACACACACATATACTGATACAAAAATTGGCACGCTGAGTACATACAATATTCAGTGAAAAATGTGCAGAATTTGAAAAACATCAGGGTTTATCCACTAAACTGTAAAAACTGCTAATACAAGATTTGGGCCTCGATTTTATAACTTGGATAAGCTTTTCAAACGATTTCAAATTTTGGGGGATAAACTTTTAAAATGATTTTTTTTTTTCAAAATATTAACATTTCAAAAAAATATAAATCTTTTATGAAAACGATGAACAGATCAAAAAATGATTAAGATATTCCTAAAAATATTAAATCATTTTAAGAGTTTATCCAAAAATATTGATACTTTATCTAGTAAAAATATATATATTACCATCCCTGGGTGCACACCCTACCAAATTGCGCACTATGGGGGTAAAGTAACATTACTGAAATAAAAAGAAATCAAACACATATTTCTTGCATTAATCTAATAAATCTTTATTTTTTTTCCACTGCAGGTAATGAAACAATCTGTTCTCCAAACCTGTACATTGCCTGCGCCGATCACGCCTTAGGTATGATTTATGTCATGTCTTCACATACTCATTATACCCAATTATCAAAGGTGAACTCCAAACAGCAGGCTTAGTAAGGGTTTATGGGATATACTCAACTCCCATTGGAAACAGTGTAAGGCCAGGAATGGCTGAACACTGTGAGCCACTTTTTAGTTTGAAGAAAGCCCAGTGCACTAGGATGCAAACCTTGGCTTACTATTTTTTTATATATTGTTTTTGCATTATTTTAAGTTCAAAGACTGTACTGTCTCTTTAAAGGGAGCCTGTTGTTCCCCTCTAAAATTAAAGAACCACTCCAAGCACCATAACCACTATAGTGCTCTGCAGTGATTATAGTTCCTAATTAGGAGCTTTCCCGAAGTTCTCCTGAGGTAAGGCCTGCAGTGTAAGGCCGGCTTATTGGCTGAGAGTCATTAGCTGATGTTTTTTTTCTTGACACTCACCTGTGTGTCGTTCAACAGACTCCGTAGCGGATGATACCAGTGACAAATGCACCTGCTCCACTCCCTGCAACCTAACTCGCTACGGCAAAGAGATCTCCATGGTTCGAATACCCAACAAGGGATCTGCGACCTACCTGGCTCGAAAATACAACAAGGACGCGTCCTACATCAGGTAAACGAGGGAAATATAAACAGATCTTTTGAGATTATTGGGAACGTATAGGGTACACAAAGGCACATTGGGAAAGCTTTCTCAAGGCCAAGTCTATAATCCTGATAGATTGGGATAAGCAACCTTTGGCACTCCAGATGTTGTGGGATAGATCTTCCATGATGCCAGCATTACGGCAGTAAGAGCATTATGGGCAATGCAGTCCATAACATCTGGAGTGCCGAAGGCTGCCTACCCCTGGATCAATCTCCTCGAGATGCAGTTACACCCTTAGAGAAAACCAGCAAAGGTCTTATTGTTCGTTTTTTAACATCACTATATCAAAGCACTGTAGAAAGTTGTATTTCATATTTTATTACGATATGTGAGCAAATTATTCTGTTCTTTTTTTTATTCTTTTTATTTATTTATTTGTTTATTTGTTTGTTTACAAATGAGATCTCAGAATAAAACTAGTGTCAAGCGATGCCAGGATTGGAACCTATGTTTGCATTAGGGAGATATTTCTAGAAATGTCCTCGCTGCTGCAAATTAAACAGCTTTCTTTTTCTTTTACCTTCTTCTCCACCAACAGAGAAAACTTTCTAGTCCTGGACATCTTCTTTGAAGCTCTGAACTATGAGACAATAGAACAAAAGAAAGCGTATGACTTGGCCAGTCTGCTTGGTGAGAGACGGATTGCAACAATACTGTACAGAGTCTACAGGGACAATTTATCAATGTGTTCTGAAAATTGGTCTTCTGGGGGTTCAAAATCTATTCAATCTGAGCAGTGTGTTTTAAAAGTAGTCTTTATATATTCTGACTTTCTGAGCCTTCGCCAATTAAAATACTGTGCATATATTTTGTGCATATTGTATTCCATTTTCACGTCTAGAGAAATGGGGCTCAATACAATATGGAAAAAATAAAATTAAAATAGTAATACATTTCCTATAAACATATACTGCACACCATGCAACTATTCCTCCTCCAGAACTACCGCTAAGGCCCATTGGGTGGTCCATGCACTTAGGGCTCTGTCTTCTGTTTAACTCTGTGGCTGTTTAACAGTGCGACCAGGCCCCTTTAATAATGGCAGCCTGGGAGGAAGTGAAATACGGTCACTTCCTTCCAGATAACACCGAGCTGCATGGGAGAGAGAGGATAGAGAGGAGTGGAGCGTAGACTGGGAGAGCCTCTGACGCCCAACAGCCTCAGCCAGCAGACTGAACCCCAGGGAAGTTACCCTCCTGCATCCAAAATGAAACAGGAGGGTGGCAAAAAAATGTTTACATTTTACATGTGTGTCTGTGTATTAGGATGTGTGTCTGTGTATCTATCTGTATGTGCAATTGTGCATCTATCTTTGTGTCTGTGTCTCTGCGTGTGTGTATGTATGGGTGTCTCTGTGTCTGTGTATGTATCTCTGTGTCTGTATGTATATGTCTTTGTCTGTGTAACTGCATGTGTGTCTGTATGTGTGTCAGTGTGTATCTGTATGCGTGTCAGTGGGTGCACCTGTGTGTCTGTGTACCTGCATGTCTGTACCTGTGTATGTAAGTATCTGAATGTGTGTCAGTGTTTGTAGAGTATCTGTATATGTGTTATTGTGTGTCTGTGTATCTGCGTGTGTATTTGTGTGTCTGTATCCACGTGTGTGTGTGTGTGTGTGTGTGTGTGTGTGTGTATCAGTATGTGCATACATCTAGTATGTGCATACACCAAAACTACACACAAATACACCCCTGCATTCAGATGTCAACACTATATACAGACATGCCCCTACATTCAAAGGCAAACACTACACACAAGTAATGCACTGCTTTCAAAGGGCAACAGTACACAAAAAACAAACAACCCTGCACACAAATAAACCCCTACATACACACTCAAACACTGCTCATTTCGAAATACAACCCTTCAAGGATGGGCATCTTTGCGATTGGGGGACCCAAAACAAATCTTGCATCAGGGCCCTATCTACTTTAGTTCTGCCACTGTCAGCCATTGATAGTGGTAACTGATGCCAAACGGCAAGATGTGACATGACAACTCTGTCAATTGTAAAATTTTATCAAAATGATCTAGTCCATAACTCAAAATAGTCACATTTAAATTTAAATTCCACCACAGTCTTTATGAGTTTTTCATAATGATTCTATCTTCATGATAAAATAAAAAGTGCTGGTGGTATAACGATGCCATAAATACAGCATTAAAAAGAAATCAAAGTCAATAAAGTGGGTGATATGTGTTATATTTCCATTCTAGATAGTCAATAAATACATGTAGCAGGCTAGATACAGTTTTGAGCTTCGATTATTTCAGTACATTTTTGTAACCCTACGTATAAAGAATCTCTCTATTTGCTTCGGTTCATTTGAGATTTTATCCAATGTGTCGTTGTTCTCTATTTGTTTTTGTTTTTTAGGAGATATCGGGGGCCAGATGGGTCTGTTCATTGGTGCCAGTTTTCTTACCATTTTGGAAATTCTTGATTACCTGTATGAGGCAAGTATCTATATGTCAATATTAAACAGAACACAAAAAAAAATCTAAATAAAAATCAATAAATGTTTCATCCGAATAAGTATCAATTTTCTTCATTATGGAGAAAACTTGTGTATGGCGAAACGCATGCGATAATTAGCTTTTGTTTGTTTTGTTTTACAACAGTACCGTAGGTGTAACAATTCAATGCCATGGTGATTCCTCCCTTTCCTTTTCTCCTGCACTATGTTATTTGTATATCTTGTGTTGATCACACAATATATTTTGTTTAAAGTCTAAATGACAAATTGTCTGAGAGCTCTCCTGTTTCCAAGTTAAATCTAAAAATAAAATAAAGCTTTCTCATCTTAAACTCTTCTCGCTTACAGCTGATACGAGATAAAGTTAACCGCGTTTTTAGGCGAAAATCATCTCCGGTAAAGAAACCAACTGAGAACATTTCAACACTTGTGATGGATGATCTCAAGGATCAGGTATGGGAGATCCAGTTGATATCGCTGAGCGTGCTACAGGAGAGCTGAGACATACCACACACATAGAGAAGTGAATATCTCAACAGAAACAGAAGGCTCCATAAAAAGATGGTTAAGATACAGTAATTGAAAAAAGTGAACTTACACCAGGGCCTACGTCTTGTGTATTACAGATTGTAGTCATTAAATGCTCTGTAATGTTAAACATAGGTTTAAATTCATAGCCGTATGAATTAGGAAGACTAGAGGACAACCTTGTCTTGAACAGATAATGCTTAGGACAAGGAAATATATGCATACACTAGATTAGAGGATGCAGAAAAGCATAGAACTAAATCTAACAAAGAAAACAAAACTCTCATGAACTTTCACTATTTCTTTTTTAGAGTTCTATTGAAGTCCGGGGAAGGCATCCAGAGGGAGCTTATGCCACCACAATGCTTCCTAACCACCATCGGCATTATACACATCATGGTGTATTTGAAGATTTTGCTTGCTAAGATACAGACATGGTGGTGCTAACAGCCCACAACCTGACTCTATTCCTTGGTGGTGGTAAAAACATTATCTATGGATCTTACCCTAGCTCACAATTACCCCCAAGGCAACCCAGAATCTGGACATCCTTCGTCCATGAAACATGCGGATGGACTGGCCTTTCCAAACATAAATCTGTTACAAGAAAAACTTTAGAAGTTTCTGCAGAGATTTCTCTTTAATACCTACAAGTATAACAAATCCTTTCTACATTCTCTCTCTCATAGACGTGTGCGGGAGACGTCAACCACCACCTACTACGAACAGAGAGAGAATGATGGTCTATCTAATCTTCCACAGACACCGTCCAATCAAATAAGAGAGTTTACAATGTCTTTCTCCTGCAGTGGAAGAGTAAGGAAGGTTAAGGGTAAACAAGTGAGGGAATTTTCTAAATCCAAACAATGAGATATGATTAGCTTTCAATATAAAAAATTACAAATTAGTGGAAAATAAGAAAACAATAACGATCTCATGTTTTGTCTATTATCGGGCATTTCAATATAAAAAATTACAAATTAGTGGAAAATAAGAAAACAATAATGATCTCATGTTTTGTCTATTATCGGGCATAAGGGAGAGATTGCTTAAGAACATTTGGATTTTGGGAGAAACTTAAAATGTGATTGTGATCTGTAACCACAATGATGAAGGCAATGTAATAACGGCAGCACAGTCACTAAATCATCTCCAAGTCTTTATTAAGATTTCTAAGGATTTTTATAGTGCGGCCATTGTATACAGCACAGTACAACAACACAGGCACAATGACTCCAAAGAGCTTGCAAGTGCAAACCGTATTGTCAGACACTTTAAGCACAGCACACAAAAGCAACTCATCTCATATGCTATTTATCGCCCCCACCACCACCACCCAGAATTCCTACCCCGAAAGTCATAGTTTACGTTTGCATGACACAAACAGGCAATAAGGTGCTCTCAGGGCAATCAATAATCAAATGCCACCTCTCTGGGCAAAGTGACACATTTTGCTCTAAGTATTCCCGATTCTATTACACTTATATCAAAAGCACTCCAATATAGCAATTATAGATGTATTTAAGCGTGGAACTACCAGAAGGTGTGTGAAAAAAAGGCTTAATCTTATGTATTTCTCACGCAAAGAGAAGAGAGAGTTTACAGTCCCTTTCAGGTCTCAGACATGGCCATACGCCACCAACTAAGTTTGCAAAATAAAGGCAATTGCAAGGGTATGACATAAATTGCACAGAAGCTGACCTGATTATAAGGTTGACTTCCCTAGGAAAAATCACACGACTGTGAGAAATCCAAATAAAATAAGGGAATTTATGTTACAGAGAAAGATGAACAGGTTCTATACAAAGAAAAAATGGAGCCTGGCTTGACAAAATAATAGTGCTTGTGGTCTGTCCTGTGAGGTCAGATTAAATCACTTGAAGACAATCAAATTAGAAACTTGGTTTATGGTGAGAAGGAGGATGTGGAAGAATGAAAGGTAAAACATACTTTCTTGGGAGTGTTAAAATAGTAGGCGACTGATACCTTGATATCTTGAAAAGGCATATCAGTACAAGCTTCAATAAGTGCTTAGCATTAAGTTGGTCAACTTGCTTCTCTGCTGCAGTTGTCATGGGATGGACAACCATCTCACCAGCTGTTATCATGGGATGGACAACCATCTCTCCAGCTGTTATTATGGGATGGACAACCATCTCTCCAGCTGTTATCATGGGATGGACAACCATCCCTCCAGCTGTTATCATGGGATGGACAACCATCTCTCTTATTTGTTGTCATGGGATGGACAACCATTTCTCCAGCTGTTTTAATGGAATGGACACCATCTCTCCTGCTGTTATCATTGGTAGACAACTGCCTCAAGCATTTACACACCCTGGGTCATCCACATGGGGTTTGTGACATCTTCACAGGGATTATGTAGTACACATGGTGCTGGAACTAGATGGAAGTTGGACAGCCATGACTTAGCATATTTTTAGTATGTTGACCAAGCTGAAGAGTCCATGTTTGGTAGTGGGTTTGTTATCCCTCTCACTGCCAATAAGACAACAGTCTAATCAAGAAGGTTTTATCAAAGTTTGAAGTTTTATCGAAGTATGAAGTTCACTTCACTCCCAATCTAATCACCCAAAATTTGTAAACTAAGTATAGCTAGCTACTATTGTTGACATTATAGTTTCAAGCATATCACTAATGTTAACATTCACATATCATATATCATTACATAGTAATATTTATTTAAACATATAAATGCATACATAAATAGTCTAAAATATTTATATATTTATATTTTTGGTGAGTATGACCAGTTTACAGTTAGACAGGTCCTTATAAATGATAGATTGTAGATAGATTGCCCTGGAGTGGGGTTTACACTTGACACAGCGTAAAAATTAACTGGCATTCTCAAATCTCCAAGCCCTTAAAAGGGTCAGGTTGCCACATAAAGCCCTGGGCAGCAAGCTTCAACAAATGGCTCATCAATATTTTTACCCAAAACACATACCAGCCGTGAATGCTTTGGTGTACACTAAAATGGGCTGCCTAGGGAGCAAGCAGAAAAAATATGCAGCTTGAGGAGCAACTCCACCAGATTATATGGCTGAATCTCACCCCAGAAACACCCTATAGTCAGACCAGTATAATTACCCAGTTTAGCTTTGATCCTGTGATCAGTCATTCACCTGCTTCTAATGGCCTCAGGCACCATTCCAACTTGGGTAACACTTGGCTGTTTGTGGCTAGAGAATTACAATCCTTTTCATCCTTTTTTTGAAATTGGGCGTTAAAATGATGAGAATTGTGGTTTAAAATAACTGAAGTGCCATAGGGTACCAACAGCTAGTGTTACAATGTACAGGCCATCAGACAAGGTTTGGTGATTTATAGAGCGGACTTCTATGTATGTACCCCACACATCCTTGAAGAGAACTCTTGGGTAATACAGATGCCCCCTGGTATCCCTTTCCTTTTCTGAAGGAAGTGAAAAATCAGTCACTGGTATTATGTGTCGAATAATATCCAGCTATTTTCAGCCTCCTCCATTATCTCAGCAGTTCTGCGCCCCTCTGGGGGTGTCTCTGTCTTTCAAAATTACACATAAACAAGGGGGCTGTGCAAAAGACTTGTTCTCATTGTACAATATTTTAATGTTAAGCATTAAAAATAAAAGGTATTTTTAAGTGTGGAAGTCTTTTGTTCCTATTGAAGAAAACGAATAGTAAAAGAAGTGCTGCTGTAGTATTTATCACCGGTAGACTGACCTGTCAAATCACATATATATAAATATATACATGGACATATATCCTGGATTTATGTATAAAAGTGTTTCCATGGTAGAAGATGCTCAATTACAACATAATTTGTGGTTAGGGAATAAATGGCCTGGAGAAAGTCGCAGTTATAGTCACGGTGTGACAATGTTAGCCTCACTTTTGCAATTTGGTTTTTAATTCACTACAATTCTGAGTTTAGTGAATAAACCCTTAGTGTCTGCATTCATGTGTAAAATTCCTGTTTAAAAATGGGTTCCTGTTGCAAGTTAAAAACCAAAATAGAAACATTCTGAAGTTATTCTTTGAGAATTTAGCATCAAGCAATATATAAAAAATGAATGCACAGTTTCAATAATTCTTTTTACAAGCCACATAATTACAAAAACATTTTGTCATCTCCACATCTCCGCAGTGTGGATAGCAAAGAAGACTCTTGTCCTATTTTGTTTACACATTTAAAGTCTATTCAGTCCTCTTTTTAGGGACATTAAAGTGGAAATTTCTGTTAACTTGCAACAGAACTGTGCATTTTAAGGTCAAAACAGCAGAAAACTGGAAACATTTACCAACTTGGCTATTTTCCTGCTGAATACTCTTGTCTATTCTCCACGATTCTGTTAAGTAAATAAAAAAACAGTGATTAGTGCGTATTAAAATAAATGCCTTTTATCTTGTACGCATTCACTACCTTGCTGTCTCGGGTTACCGTGGAGTCATTACTGAGAATAACAGGGAGACGGACGGTTTATGGAGTCAGTGTGAGATTTAGAGCCTTCTTTTTTAGATCCGAGCAAACATTCTCTGAAAAGATGAACAAACATGGAAATTTAGATTACACGCTGAGCTCCAGAACTTCCATCAAGATTCAAAGATGATTGGTGATTGGAAAAACCATGGAGAGACTTCACCAGGTGTCCACGAAACCTCTATTTAATTTGTTTGTCAGTGTGCATGGTGATATAATATATATGGCAATATATGTACTATAATCCTGAATAGTAAGGATATTTTGAATTGTCATTATTTACATCACACAGTGCAACTGATGCTGGTCTCATAAACCTGGACCATTAAACAGGCCTCACAATCATCCCAATTTTGGTGAGATGGGCAGAGAGGCGTGCATTTACTCCAGGTTGACCTGTCAATTCTATGGGTGGACTCTGCCCTTTCCAGGCTGGTGGACCCTCCCCTAACCAGGCAAGGGGGACCTCCCCTTCCAGATGGGTCCACACCATTTGGACAGAACCAGTGACACAAATCGCATCACTGGCTGGTCCCACTTTTACCCCTCCCATGGGAGTCCAGCTTCGTAAGACGGCAAAGTAGGAAGTATACATTATATGACCCGGCACATCAATCATCAGACCTAGAGACTACTATGGTTTGGATCAAGGTTCTATAGTAAATCTCCTAGTGTTTAATGAAACACTTATAATTTTAGAAATACAAACATGTATTCCTAATGCTATAGTGTCCTAGCCCATGCTAATATTAAGGACCCTTCCCTCTGTTAAACTGTAAAAAAATCCACTGAATATGAACATCACATGAGCGAATGAAACTCGGTAGTTGTAGAGGAAGCACCTCTAGTGGGTAACAAGAAGACAACCTGCAATGTAAGCTCTGCTGTCTACTAAACGGTTCAAACTAGAGGCCACCACACTCAGAACACTTTATTGAGATACATCATTGAGATGAAGGGGTCTGGATGACTCCAGTGTTTATTTAACAGAAAAAGACACTGTATTTTGATGGCATTCTTTAGCTTTGTCTAAGAGTACAGCTACTTGAATGTAGAAAACATGATGAACATTGACCTTTTAGGCCGTATTACTTTGTTTCTGTTGCTCAGGGCTTTGGGGTTTATTACTCCAAGTTATGCATATTTCTGGATTTCAGCGGTTCCCGAATGGCAGTCCTGCTGTAAATTCCAGCTATGTAAAGCTCATTTCGGACACGTTTTGTCGAGACTGTTTTGCCACAGGCTTTGATTCAATTCTCCATTCATTTTTGAAACTGAACAAGTGCAGCATTTTATCAGCTTTGCTATGGAATATACGTCAATTAATCTCTCTCTTTTTCTATCTCCATCCATCTCGGGATGTATCTAGACATTCTCTACCCATCCATCCTTTCCATCAAAACTCTGTTTGTCTCTGAACAAAATGATATATGTGTCTGTCATTTTAAGTTATTTTGTATCGCTATGCAAGACAAATTATGTATTTGTTATAAAACAAATAGTGCATTCTCGCAAATGTGTTAAGTTTCCACGCATTTCTTTTTTTATATTCAAATGGGAGTAGGTTTATTACTGGCTCGAAAAAAAAAATAGTTTAAAAGTTCTGTTAATTAGTAATGTTATGGACATGGCCCCACACAAGTCACTCAAAGGCTAGGATTTTTTATTATACAGAAAAAGTAAACGTGATTTAATATGTTGTAAGCTGATACTAGCTAGAAGGAGACTGGTCCATACCATTTGGACATAACCAGTGACACAAATCGCATCACTGGCCGGTCCAACTTTTGCCCCTCCAATGGGAGTCCCGCTTCGTAGGACAGCAAAGTAGGACGTATACATTATATGACCCGTCACTGCAATCATCAGACCTAGAGACTCCTATGGTTTGGATCAAGGTTCTATAGTAAATCTCCTAGTGTTTATTGTTTAAAGGAACACTTATAGTTTTAGAAATACAAACATGTATTCGTAATGCTATAGTGTCCTAGCCCATGCTAATATTCAGGACCCTTCCCTCTGTTAACCTGTAAACCATGAGGACCTTATGTTACCTTCCTCCCACTAGTTAGGAAACGTTAGGGAGACCAATCAGGAGGAATAACCAAGAGCTCCTGAAAGATTTTGTGCATGCAGAGACATTAAATCACACAGTAACAAATACGATGCTACCAGTCGGTTGCCTAAAATGTTTCATGAGTAGTTTCTGCAGCTCACACGAAATCTCGCTGCTGGTAAGTTATAGCCCATTAAAATGCACAGTGTGTGTGCGATATTATTTGCTGTGTGTTCACGTCTGCTCTCCAGTGCGTGTGAGTTCTCTGCCTCTTACAGGTACGGATTCTTTGCTAGTTACATACTTCAAAGCTGCTAGATACACAGAGCTTGGAAACAAGACAACTGCTGCGTTAATTATGGGGATGAGATGAATTGCCAAGACCCTTCTGAGGAGAAACGAGGCCTTTGAAGTAGGGGATTTCTGTACGATACAATTTATCACAAATGAGCATGTTGCGTTAATGTGTTTTAATGTCAGGGACTCTCCCATGACAAGTGGCAGACTTGGAGTGAGAGTAACTTTGAAGGCTGAATATATATCTTTTATAAAATAAACTGATGTCCTGGAAAGGGGCAGATGGTGAGGGGAAAGAGGGGATTTTTTATTTACTTGAAAATGTTAAAAGTGAATGAGATTTTATTTCATTACATTATATATTGTGCATATGGAGTTCTGCAATAGCAGAGCCCATTGAAGGCTACGGTTTAGGATGCACGTGTTTTTGAACTGAATACTTTGCTGCTAAGCCATCAGTTAATGTGCCGAACCGTAGCAAGAATCACTGAAATAAATAAGTAAATAAACAAAATGATTTTAAAAAGTGTCCCCAGGGTCCCTACATTAACAGAGAGGAATCTGTCATTGGTCCTGTCTAAAACTAATACTATAATACTATATATATAATAATACTGAAGCCCATCTGAGTGACTGCTACGAGAGCTGTCCCTAGGCAGCAATATAAACTTTATATGAAAATACCAGTAGGGACTAACTATACTCACCAGAACAACTACATTAAGCTGTCCTTGTGACTATAGTGTCCTTTTAAATAAAGTATATGTAAATGCCCTTCCTATTGTGTCTTAATACCCCACCTCCTCTAGATTGTAAGCTCGTTTGAGTTGGATCCTTATCTACCTATTGTTCCAATAGCATTTTGTAATGGTCTTATTTATTGTTAGATTTTCCCCTTTTATAAAATTGTAAAGCGCTGCTGAGTATGTTGGCGCTATATTGATGCCAATAATAATAATACATAAAAGGAGAACAACTCATCTCTGGGTCTAGTATCTGATAGGATCCTTCAGCCATATACACGGACCTGAAACTTGCGCAACGGTGAATGCGAATACGACAAACGGTATGCATAACCCCCATTGTATATAGTTATCACAATATAAACACAAAATATGCAACTTTGTCACAGGCTGGCTAATGGAGCACTTGCCACTTTAAAAAAAATCAAGAACACTGAGATCAGTATATTAAGAGATATTCATTCTAGAATTCCCTTGCTAATGAGAGTTTTAATGTATTTCTTAGTTTAAAGTTAAATTACAGCTTGGAAATATAATATGTATGAAAGATTTCACATCTAAAAAGATCTTAGGCAAATAATTTACTTATGAACAGAAATGATCTTCAAAATACTTTAATGCTTTAAATGCTTTAATTGGATTAAGAAAGCAAATTAAATTTAATTAAATCAGGGATTTAATTAGCCTGAAAATCCCCGCACTGCACCCCTAAGAAGTGAGCTTTGGTCTTGATGTTACAGGTGGTTATCTGAATAGCAATCTCTTCTGGTTTCCTATTGAACTTTTATCAAGGAAACTGATGCAGAATTTAAATACCTTTGTGTTATTTTACATATAGAGAAGCAAAGAAAGAATCAAATATATAGCGAAGTGTAATGAATTCAATTGGTTGCAGTAAAAAAAATATTTAAGATTCACTCACATGTTAGAGAGCTAGACTTGGCTCTACGTACTCAGTCAGGGATTGTTTTACAGGTGACACTTCCTTATCTTTGTGATTTCACTATATGGGGTTAAGTTTCATATGGGTAGAAAAATACATCTAGGGCAATATTGCAATTAAAGATAGTTCTGTAAATATATTGATTGCACTTACTATCTACAGAACATTCCACGCCGTATTTAAGTATTCAGAAGAAACACATAAGTGTGTTTGTAGCTCCTGCTATGTAACACAACTGTGGTAATATTATGATCACTATTAGGTCTCATTTTTCCTTTTTTAGATAGTGTACCCAGGTACACAGGGGATTTAATTTTTTTATTCTGATATGTACTAAGAGATATTCATTCTAGAATGGAAATATTGGTGGAAATGAGAGATCGGCAGAGGAACATATCAAGGGCGAGATTGTCAAGCAAGCAAGACTGGACAAAGGGGAGAGCTTGACTGAGACACAAAGGGGATGTTAAAAACCTATACATGAAAGGGGGAATTGCTGCTCTCATACTAGCTCTTGCCAGTGAGCTGGTATATCACTTCTGATGATAAATGACATATACTGCTTCTCTTGTACGCTTAGCACCAATCACCCCACAGACAGGCAGGTGTAATTCCTGGATCTCTGATTGACAGGGCTTATAGGTGGAGCTATGATCTACACTTTAAAGCCCTATTTTGTCAGGCTGACTAATTATTAAAAAATAAAAGTGTAGGTAGATCAAAACCACTTCAATAAACTGCAGTGGTTATAGTTCCTAGTGTACCTTTAAATCTCCTAGCTAGGCCAATATCTCAGTCATTCTTAGATAGTGTACCCAGGTACACAGGTTATTAACTAAAGTGAGAATTAAAGATGAATTCAAATTGGAATTCAAATTTAAGGTCAATATAGGTGAACCGGAAAAAATTCACCTAGTCAGCTATACTTCCAGTTCAGCAACTGTGGACTTAAATTTGAAAATTTGCATTCTCTTTGAACTTTAGTAAATATCTGAAAGTATAATATCCCGAAGTGATCAGATTCCCAGAAAAAAACTGCGATAGGAAAACAAGTAGGGCTGTGTCAAAAAAATGAATTATGTGTAAGGTTTTTTTTTCTCTGTATCGTACTCATCTGGGAGCAAAAGAGTTAAACTCACTTTAAAACTTCCAGTTGCAAAATATGGCAGTCATGTTTCTTAAAAAAATTAAATATTTATTTTAGCATATTCAAGACCAAATGGGTCTTTTGCTCCAAACAGGAAATCCTGGAGCAATTTATTACACACTTGTAGAAAAAGCATCTTCTTTGGGCCTGGATTCAGGGCAGGCCTGTGAATCGAGCATAACTCACTGTGATGAGTCCGAGGAAGACATTGGCCTAGTGAGCAAATCCGTGTTGGCATCTGCAGAAACGCCCAGAGCAGGCCTATGTTAGAAACATGCCCAGTTCAAGGTGAGCTGGCCGTTTCCTAGTGATGGTAGTGGAGCTTCAGGGACGTTAAGATGACTGATCATTTAAATTGCCACAAGGAGGAATAGCAACACAGTTGCCTCTGGCCATATCTTCTCTCTGCTTGTGTCTCTCGCTGCCGTTATCTGAATTACACACCACCATGACATCTTTCAGCACGAGGGGCTACGGAACAATCAACAAAGAAATTTGTCCCCTTCCTCCTACTACGAAAAGATTTAGCGTTATCCAATCATTATGTTAAATTGTCTTAAATAGATATTAATTAGCTAACTATTGCAACAATTATCTTGTGCGGCAATGCCCCTAACCAGATAAATGTTACGTAATTTCTGAGAAGTATTTCTTTTTTTTTTTGTACTCTATTGTTTGCTTTCTCTTTACTGAATCTACTGCGTAAAAACGTAATTTTCTGGTTTTGATTCCATAGAAATTTTAGTGATTTGTCTTTTGAGGGATGTTTTTACATAAGCACTATGTACAGGTAACACCATTCCAGAATTCAGAATTTTATGATCTGAAAGCTATTTTATTGGTACTTTAGTTGTAGGCAATAACAGACATAACTCAGCTACAAAGAGAATATAGACTGTGCCTCCTGTATGTACAGGTTACGCATTCGCTGGCAATCCAACTCTTCCATTCTCTAAGCCACTTTAAAGAGACACTATAGTCACCAGAACAACTACAGCTTAATGTAGTTTTTTTTTGTGTGTGTGTCTGTAGCGTGCCCCTGCAGGCTTTTTAGTGTAAACAACTTTTAGAGAAAAGGCAGTGTTTACATTGGTGCTTCGTAACACCTCTAGCCGCAGTAACTCACACGGCCACTAGAGGTGCTTCCTGGGTCTTTGTTGCACAACGTGCAGCACTGACGTTTAGCATCTCCCAATGATTTCCTATGGGAAAGTATTCGATTGGCTGAACTTGTCAAATTTGATCATCTCAGCCAGGGAGGGGGAGCAGGGCAGAGCCAGCCACAAGGAGACCTGTGCGGTACTTGAAATAAAGTAAGTAAATTACCTTTTTAAATGCAGACAAAGGGGGCCGAACACCTAAACAGCAATTTTACAACTTTAGTGTCAGAAATACATGTTTGTGTTCTTGACACTATAGTGATCCTTTAACCCCTTAAGGACCAAACTTCTGGAATAAAAGGGAATCATGACATGTCACACATGTCATGTGTCCTTAAAGGGTTAAGTAATTCAACCCATCCTATGTAAAAAATGGAAATACAAGTGGGAGCTAAACTTCATATCCGATAAATGTCTGCTGTACAGCAATTTACGGGATAAAATTAGACCCCATCAACTGGAATGAGAGGCTCCTGACTGGTAGAGTCTCTTCCTAGTCAGGGTGTCACTTAGCTTTTTTCCCACAATATATTTAATGCAATAAAAGGTTCCTCCCTATAAACAAGGTAGGTATCTGCTGATTCTCTGTAAAGTGCACCTGTTAGTTAAATGTCAGAGTACATCCATCATGGACATTGTAATAACATGCTTCTCGGGAAGAGGGAGTCGGGGGGGTTTAAGTATTTAGTATTTTTATTGTAGGCAGATATGTCCATGGGTTACCCAAATATACACCTCTAGTCTAATCACATTAAATGAAAGTTCTGGTTTGTCTCGGCGTGACTGTCCAATGACTTCGCACAGGATTTCTCCAGAGGTTTCAGCTTACATCTTATTCCCATCTTCCTGGCACAAGAACTCGCCACAGGATCAGCAAATTCTTAAAATACTGATGAATATTTTATCTCCTCAGACAAGAAACAGCCACAAATCTTATGCTTCCAATCTGGCATCAGGAGACCAGCAATAAAAAAAAAAAGAAATTCGTCCTTATATATATATATAAAAAAAAAAAAACCTGGACCTTCTGCCAAACTCATGTGGCTACTTATCAAACCAATGATGGCATTTTGCAGTCACAATTATGAAATAATATTAAAGTGCTCATGCTTACTGATCAAAAGAAATCATTTTAAAATCCCAGACATAAAACTATGTCGTTTAGAGACTTTTAGGGGTCAAATTAATGTCTGTCTCGTTACTTGTCCAATATGAAGAGCTATTGACTCAGCTGGCAATTAAAAGGAAATGTACAACAAATAAAGGGAATTTAATAATGTTAAAGAGCATATTAAAAAACGGATCCAAATCTTGGAGTAAGCCAGCCAAAGTTATACTGGTGAATAAAATTGGTAATAATAACTTACTGCTTTTTCTCTGTCAGTAAGGGAGTGTTAATGCAGAGAATAAATAAGAGGTAATTGCACAGTATGTGTTACCTTATGCCAGGGTTGCACAAAAGGTAGATACCCAAAAATGATTTAAAACTACAGGTTGCATGATGCTTTGTCATTCTAAAAGCACGCAAAGCATCATGGGAGTTGTAGTTCTACAATATCTGAGGATCTACCTTGTGGGCACCTCTGGCTTATGCTATTGCATTACCCTCCACTCACATACTCACCCACCTCACACACTCACTTACTCTTGCAGAGTTACTCATTAAACGCTGAATTGTATCGAGATAAAATGGCGAAATTCAAGGCTGTTATTATTATAGCAGAGATGGGTCATTTTTCCAGACCAGTTATTTGAATCTAAAATTGCCATTCGGAATTTAAAGGGACCCTCCAGGCACCTAGACCACTTCTGCCCATTGGAGTGGTCTGGGTGCCAACTCCCACCACCCTTAACCCTGCAAGTGTAATTATTGCTGTTTTTATAAACTTCAATAATTACCTTGCAGGTTAAGTCCTCCTCTAGTGGCTGTCTATCAGACAGCCACTAGAGGGACTTCCGGGTTTTTAGAACACGAAAAGTGTTTTAAACTACGCTGGATGTCCTCACGCTATGCATGAGGACCTCCAGCGTCGCCGGAATCCCCATAGGAAAGCATTGAACAATGCTTTCCTATGGGGAGGTCTAATGCGCGTGTGGGCGGAGCCTGACACAGCGCGAAGGGACATCGGCGCTGGATTCAGGTTAGTCACTGAAGGGGTTTTAACCCCTTCAGCAACATGGGATGGGGGGTGGGAGGGAGAGGGGCACTGCAGGGTCCTGCATTGCCAAGAAAATGGACATGTCCCTTTAATTGGTTACTGTTTGGAGTTTAGTAAATAACTTTGCCTCTTTTCTAACTCAGTAGTATCTCTTCAAACACCAACATTGGGAGGTAGGAAGATTGGGGCAAGTGGACAAACCATGAGGGGGCACTGCCAATAAAGGATGGTCCCGTCCACTGAATGGGGTGTGTCAGTCTGGCGTCAAGCACATCAGGCTGCCTGGTAGTCTGTCTGACCGTCCCCAAACTACAGGACCATGCAGAGACTGCTGCTAAAGCGCGCATGGTCCTAATGCCCCTGCACAGAGTGAGCGCATCTAATAATGTGCTCCCACTGTGCTGCTTGAGGACAGGTCCCTGGGGTACCCAGAATACCAGGGAACAAATTTAGGACTGCGGAACAGTACTCCAAAATCGGACTGACCCGCCTAAATTAGGAATGTTAGGAAGCCTGGTGAGTGATAATAATAGTAATTCATATGTTGTTCTAATATATATATAATTTTAATTCAGAACAATCAGTTGTACACATCAGCATTTATCCAATATATCCATTGTTTTTCTATTTTGCTATTTCAGTCTGATGTTACAGCTCCCTTCTGATGTTACAGACATAGCTGGGGTATTTAATGAATATCTGATTACTTTTTCCATGATTCCTATCTCATTTCATTAACCATTATCACCATTTTGAAGATCTGTTGATTTCTCAGTGGCCATCATCAAACCCCAGAATATCCCCGCATTCTAACAATAGGATGATACGACGTGCCAATGTAGCCAAGGATATCAAAGAATTGCTATAATTATTTTATTCGGTACCTTCTATTCTACATTTTTAAACTGCTTAGTAAACTTAGGAACACTCACCACAAGGAACATGCATTGTTGTTACAAGTATTCTATAATGGTGCATGGACCATTTTAGATGTGTCTGGAATCAGAGTTAATCACTAAAGTGGGAATTCAAGGTGAATTTCATATGTAAGGCCAAAGTAGCCAAATTGAAGGGATAGCAACGTAGAGAGATTTTCTGGTTTGGCTATTTTTACCTTAAATGTGAAATTCACTTTGAGTTCACTTCGCATTCTCACTATAGTGAACGAACCTGCAAGACTTTACACTTCTTATCATTTTAGGACTTTCCAAGTTTCCATATGTAACCAACATTATCTCCAATTCTCCAAATCCTACCATAACCATCACCACACCAGCTTCACAAACATTCCCCCACACTCCATTGGAATCTGGAGTCCATGCTTTCTCCCCAGTCACACCTTCTTTATACACCATCAGGTCTTTTATTCCTTCCCTGTAGATACGCGTTCTCCAGCTTCTCCAAGTTGTTATTAGACACACCCCAATGTAGACATGTTAAGTATTTGGGCAGCGGAATGTCCATTTAAGGAGTCTTACAAATCAATCAACTAAGCCCAGCACATTTCTCCTGTTTATATCCATGTTATCAGCTGCTACACTACCTTATCTTTACCATCAGGAATATTCACTACAAACTACAGAACTGTCTGAAATACATTCCAAGTTAATTTCAAATTGTAGGCCAATATAGTTGAACTGAAAACATGGCTGGTTTTGAGAATATTTCCAGTTTGGCTCTCTTGGCTTAGAACAGCGATTCCCAATTGGTGTTCCTTGGAACACTAATTCGGAAATCAGCGATGGAACAAAATTGGGGTTCTGCCGCGATTTGCACATGAGTATCACTAAACAGGAGACTGGTCAGCCTGTCACTTCCTCCCTGACATAGAAGCGGGACGGAGAAAGGTAGCACCGGGGAGTGAGCTGCTGCCGACCTCGCACACCAGTAGCAAAAAAGATAAGCGAACAGGAGGGTGACTGCAAATATAAACATTATGATGTGTGTGTGTATGCATCTGTGTGTTTGTGTATCTGTGTGTCAAGGTGTGTATGTGTCAGTGTGTGTATTTGAGTGTGTGTGTGTTTGTGTGTATCTGTCAGTGTGTGTATGTGCCAGTTTGTGTATCTGTGTGCCAGTGTGTGTATCTACATGTCAGTGTATGCATCTGTGTGTGTGTGTATTTGTGTGTCAAGGTGTGTGTATGTGTCACTGTGTGTGTCTGTGTGTATGTCAGTATGTGTATCTATGTGACAGTGTATCTGTCAGTGTGTGTACGTGCCAGTTTTTATTTGTGTGTCAGTGTATCTGTCAGCGTGTGTGTGTGTATCTGTGTGCCAGTGTGTGTGTCTGTGTGTATCTGCCAGTGTAGGTATCTGTGTATCTAAGCATCAGTGTATCTGTCAGTGTGTGTAATTGTCAGTGTGTGTATTTGTTTGCCAAGGTGTGTATATCTATTAGTATGTGTATCTGTGTGTCAGTGTATCTGTCAGTGTGTGTATCTGAGTGAGTGTGTGTATGTGTCAGTGTGTGTATCTGTGTGCAAGTGTGTGTGTATCTGTGTGTTAGTGTGAGTCTGTGTGCCAGTGTCTATCTGTGTGTCAGTATATCAGTCAGTGTGTGTATCTGAGTGTGTGTATCTGTGTGCCAGTGTTTTTATCTGTGTCTATGTGCCAGTTTGTGTATCTGTGTGCCTGTGTGTGTATAACGGTGTGTGAATGTGTCAGCGTATCTCTCAGTGTGTGTGTAGTTGCCAGTGTGTGTTTATCGGTGTGTGTATGTGCTATTGTGTGTTACTGTATGTCAAGGTGTGTGTAACTGTGTGTCAGTGTGTATTTGCCATTGTGTGTATTTGTGTGTGTATGTGCCAGTGTGTATCTTTGTGCCAGTGGGTGTGTAGCTGTGTTTGTATGTGCTAGTATATGTATCTGTGTGTCAAGGTGTGTATATGTGTTAGTGTGTATATGACTGTGCATTTGTCGATGTGTTTTTGTTTGTTAATGTGTATGTATATATTTGCAAGTATTTATGTGGCAGTGCATGTACAGACATCCGAGGAATCAAACACCAGTACAACACAACACACACTCCTGCAAACACAAACATGACATACAGACACCCCTGAGCTCAGAAATATATACAAACACCAACTCTACACTCAAAATCATGCCTGCTTCTAAGTACTACAATCAGTTTACTACCTGTAGAAATTAGTGCGTATATAGGAAAAACACAAAATTTGACAAAAAAAAATAAAGGTTTATGCTACAGTGGGGAGGGGGGAGGGGGGAATGTTCCACAATGTTGATACACTATGTCAAAGGGTTCTACAGGAAAAATCATTGGGAACCCCTGGCTTAGAATATGAAATTCTACACTTTGAATTCCAGACAATTCACACTTCAGTGTGTAACGCATGCATTTCACCATTCTATTTGCCTTTAGGTGTTTGGACACACCATCAGCATGACTCGCAACTGTCCTGAATTCAGCTGGACAGTATCGATTTTCATATACGCTTTAGAAGACACCGGGGAACTGCCATCAATAATCATAGCACAAGATGCACCCACGCTATGATAAGGACCTGCTGTGAGGATATTTATGGGGTGATAAACATTGAAAATAATATTTTTATAAAAATGATCAAAAATGTATTTAATAATTTTTATTATATCAAAATTGATGTATTGGCACTGTTCCCCTTAATTAATATAAAGTTAAGAATTATCCACTATTTTTAATTCTCATAGATCCTGGAGTATGTTTTATTAGAGGATTTTTATTTCACACATTAATCACAAATTAAATATAAAGATATAATTTATTGGGACAATAATAGTAATAATAATGATAAAATGTAACATGCGTGATTATATTCAGTGAATAATTAGGTATAACATATGTATACAATATGGCAGTGGTTTAACACAATTTACAGACAGCTAAATAGTAACATTATATCGACATGTATGCAGTTTTCAATAAGATTTAGGACAGGACACTTCACTTTGAAATCAGCTTGCTAAAAATTCCTAAACACAGAACACAGCATCTTACAGCTGCACTGCATAAAGTAATAAAAACTTTGGCTGACAGTCAAATCACACTGAATTAACTCATTCACTGCTGGCTACAATTCTCATAGGCAAGATATCCTTTTATATTGCAATTTTTACAAATAAAATATTTCTCATACCAGATCATTTGACCATTCCTATGTCCATCCAATAAGAGTAATTCTAACCTGATTTTTCCGTTTGCAGAATGTTAACTTTCCTAGTTAAAGATAGCTATCCCTAATCTAGATAAGTCAATATCTTTGGGTAAAGTTCAGTATTTCTAAATTTTGGCAAATTACCAGCGAATATACACCTGCAGAAATTGAATTTTTATAACCATATATTCCTTAGCCAATTATGATTTCTAATTTAGAAACCTGACCTACCTTCACCCAGATATATTTCTGTTTTTAGTAAAGTGTATTAATTTAATTAAATTATATAAAACCAGCATATTTATTAGTTCTGTTGTAGAGTTTCTATCAGACTTGAAGATATGTCCCAGGAATTTTGAATGCATGTATGATGAGAATTGTGGGAAATAGGAATGTTTTCAGAGTTCTGAATTTTAAAGAATTTCAAAGGTAAGTGTTAGTTGGAAAAGATTTAAGGTTAGGTGTGTCCAACTTTGGCTCCAGATGTCAGATCTTAGATGTTAGCCCTCAGATGTTAGGTGTGAGATGTTCAATCCCCAGAGAGTTCTCTCTCTATCCTTTGTCCTTAATTTTTAAAGGAGAAGTTCTCTATACGTCACTAGTTGACAGTGACCAATACAGTAAAGTGGGTGTTTCTTTCCTACAGACTGGATTTTGGTCAGTAGATGGCACAATTACATCACTGAAAATTCTTGTCAGGGGGTCCATTTACCTTTTTGTATAATGGGTTAACTGAATTTCATGATGCGTTTGACGTCACAAATCCTAATCTTTATGATGCCTGTCTATCAAAAAGCTGTCACACTTCAAATAGTTTTGATTGGATTCAAACAGACTTGTGTCTGCAATTTTGGCTGTACATTAGACTTCTGACACGTCTTAAACTCTTCTTCAGCTCTCTATACAATGGAACTTTGTAAGATTCTGTTAGTTTTTAAAAAGTAAAATTAATTATTACATTGGTAATCCTGTGTCTGGTTTTCTTGTGTGAAACTGTGTAATAGTAATGTTACACATGCAGGGCCGGCGCTACCTGTTAGGCGGACTAGGCAGCGGCTTAGGGCGCCCCTTGGGAAGGGGCGCCGCCAGGAGCACCGGCCCCCCTCATGCTGCAGTCGCCCGAGGGCTCTGTAGAGAGCCTCAGGTGGCTGCAGATTTCCCCAGGCTGGTGCGTCCATGAGGGCGCACCGCCCGGGCGCAGCATGAGGAGAGGGGCTGAGAGGAGGGAAGCGCTCAGCGCTCCCTCCTGTCACTCCCTCACTGTAGCGTGGCCGAGCTCTGTATGGTCCGTGGGTACAGGGAGCATCTGTCTCCTGTACTCGGCCGGACTAACAGGAAGTGCACACTCAGAAACAAAAGCTCCTTGTACCCGGGACCATACAGAGCCTCGGACACTTACAACAGAGGTAGGGGGGATAAAGAAATTGGGAGGGAGGGACGGGAGAAGGAAATTGGGCGGGGAGAAGGAAACTGGGAGAGGAGGGGAGAAGGAAATTGGGAGGGGAGAAGGAAATTGGGAGGGGGGAGAAGGAACTTGGGAGAGGGAAGGTATGGAAGGAAACCTGGGAGGTAGGGAGAAGGAAATTGGGAGGGGAGAAGCTAAAACAAAGAGGGGGGGAGAGAAGGAAATTGCTAGGGGAAGGAAACTGAGGGGAGAAGGAAATTGGGAGGGGAGAAGGAAATTTTGAGGGGAGAAGGAAATTGAGGGGAGAAGGAAATTGACGGGGAGGATTGACATCCATCACACAATACTACCACAATCACACACAAATGCATTACACACACAGACACACAAGCAATGCAACCCTACACACAATGCACATACCTTACACACACACAGAAACACACAATGCACCCCTTACACACACTCAATGCATCCCCTACAGACGCACACACTGCATCCCATACATACACAAACTCACCTTGCAGCCCTTACACATACAAACACAGATTCACACAATGCATTCCTTACACACATATCAGGACATCCCCTACACACTCCACCCCTGTGAACAAACTCATTGGTGGAACATGAAGGTGGACCCTGGGACCCAGACCTTGAGCTGTGTAAAGGGCCCCCCAAAAATGGAGCTGCTTCCCGTTCTCCCAGAACATTGATTTTTGTGACCATAGTTACAAACCGCCCCCAGAGAGCCTGTTCTACACCAGACCAGTGGAGCCAGACTGCAGCTGGAGCCCATCATCATCCTCATCTGGTTGTAAGTAGGCAATCTAGTATATTATTCGTGGCACTAAGCTCTAATTTACCTCACATTAAAGAAACACTATAGTTCCCAGAACCACTGCAGCTTAATGTAGTGGTTCTGGTGTCTATAGCCTGTCCCTGCAGGCCTTTTAATGTAAACACGGCGCACTGCGGCAATGGCGTTAGTTAACATGGCAGATCATATGGGTGGGGCATTGTGATGTCACATGGGGGGGCGGCAAATTTTACTTTTGCCTAGGGCAGCAAAAATCCTTGCACCGGCCCTGTACACATGTGATTTATACATGTCTATTACACATATTTCACTAACATTAGTATATAATATGACATTTCTTCATTGATATTATATCCATGAATAGTCTATATATTTAGAATAGTACCATTTATTTATGATTAATATAATAATAGTAAGTTATATGTGGATAGTGTGTGTATATGTATATATATATATATATATATATATATATTTATATTTGTCTCTAGGTTGTGGCGTTCAACCCCCCTTTGCTGCAGACATCATGTCTTATCTCTGCCAATGTTTTAGCCGCTTTCCTTTGCTCAGTGTAAATGAGTGGATAGAAAACACTTTGTATTTCTACAAAATGGATATACTGCAGGGAGCACACTGCAGGGTCTGCCTTTAGTGGGCCGGCCTGAATGATTGACAGGCAGTGTGGGGTGCATTCACGCCAGGCTGACCTGCTATTAACTTAGCGGACCCCCCCTTTCTGGGTAAATCCACATATAGGGGTGGATCTAGTATCTGGCCTGCCCCCTTTACCCATCCCGATTTGCAGGATGCCAGAGTTGGGCGGTGTACATCAAAGTTATTCACTAAAGAAAGAATTGTTGGAATCCGAATTTCACATTTACAACCAAAGTATCCAAACAGGAAGCATAGCTAACTTTGAGAATCTAACGACTCGGGGCTCAAAAGAATTGGAGAGAGGAGCTGCTGAAAATCATGTTTGCCGATCCCCCTCTTCACTATACAGATAGCCGGAGGCCCGCAGGGGCACATATTTATAGCCATAATCACTATACAGTTGTAATCAAAATTATTCAACCCCCATTGAAAACAGGTTAATTGTCAGAAATTACAGACTTTTAGCTGTTTGCAATGAACAAATCAAACAGAAACAATTAAAATGGCTCAACACAACAAATGCTTCTAGTGATTTCAGAAATTCAACCGAAAATGGAACTTATAATGACATCACGAGTCCCCAAATTATTCAGCCCCCTGAATAGAAACCCTTACAACAACACAGATGTGCACAGTTAACCCCTTCATTGCCTGCATTGTTTTGAACTTGTTATTAGAGGGCTCTCACAACATTTTAAAGTAAGGGTCTGTCCTACAGTTTTCTTTTCTAAACAAAATAAATTAATGTGTTTCACTATAGGAGGCTTTCTGTGTGTATCTGAGTGAAATATTGACACTGTTTGAGTTAGAAACCTTTTACCGTAATTGAAAATCATCTAGTGGTACTTTCTTCCGATTTTTAGGGCACATATACATCTTGGATATTTTCCATTTTTGGACAGCACTCTCAAAATCCGTTGAATCAGTCTGTTTCTGTCCATCAGACTAAGGTTTATTATACCCTACGCTCACTGTATCAAGTGCTGTGAAATTTTTCTGCATCAAAAAAAATGATAATAATAGAGAAATAAATTATTACAGTATACTTAATGTTGGGAAGTGTTTGTTTAATCAAGTAACACCTTTTGACCAGCTAATGCCAAATGTGCTTTAAGTTCTTTTAATATGCAATTGACAGGACATGACTGTATTATGTGAAGACAACCCCTTTTGGATGAGTATAGAATTTTGTTATAAGATCTGTGTTCTCCCCATTAAAATTAGGTGTAGTATTCTGCCATACACTTGTGTGAATGAGTACTGCCCTCCAAGCTTGTATTTCTGCTGTGTCCATTCCTTGTCTTCATACCTGAGAGAAAACATTGCTGTCTGCTGAATTTAAACCACAACACTTAATGATTTCTGAAAAAAAGCACACTGTCAGTGTTGAAGTCCCTCTGCTGGCAAGTCAGGGTTAAAGCAGATTTATATTTGTGCTAGATGTAGATAATCTGCATATATTTAATGATATTTTTTTACATTGCACGGTTCACTAGCGTTCTTTCCATGCACGCTGCCATTTAATTGATGCGCAGTCAGGAGAAATCATTATCCTGACCAAGGATCACACTGATTTGACCCACAGCAGCTTATTGACTTTGTGATGATATCAGTAGTCATTGTCTGTAAATGCAGTGTGATATTTGATCAGGTAAGCACATTCTCCCGACTCGAAGGTCACTTATACGACAGTGTGCAGGGAGAGAACGCTGGGGGTCTGACAGTGCTCAAAAATATTCTCAAACTTACAGTTCTCTTGCATCTTTTCACAATTCCTGATTTAAGGAATAAATCCCAATGTAAATGAATAACTCAGCAGTTAAAATGATGTATATCATGATCTATAATTGAACAAGTTAAAATGGATGTGTCAAACCAAATCTACAAACCTTCCTAATGTACATGAGATAAAGCCAAGGAAGGACACCCTAATGCACCCCTTGTGTATGACTTCATTGTTGTTGATGTGTCTGATTGAGTGTATCACAGAGCTCCACAGCAATAATACTCCCAGTAATGTGCCTGAGTGTATCACAGAGCTCCACAGCAATAATACTCCCAGTAATGTGTCTGAGTGTATAACAGAGCTCCACAGCAATAATACTCCCAGTAATGTGTCTGAGTGTATAACAGAGCTCCACAGCAATAATACTCCCAGTAATGTGTCTGAGTGTATAACAGAGCTCCACAGCAATAATACTCCCAGTAATGTGTCTGAGTGTATAACAGAACTCCACAGCAATAATACTCCCAGTAACGTGTCTGAGTGTATAACAGAGCTCCACATCAATAATACTCCCAGTAACGTGTCTGAGTGTATAACAGAGCTCCACAGTAATAATACTCCCAGTAATGTGTCTGAGTGTATAACAGAGCTCCACAGTAATAATACTCCCAGTAATGTGTCTTAGTGTATCACAGAGCTCCACAGCAATAATACTCACAGTAATGTGTCTGAGTGTATCACAGAGCTCCACAGCAATAATACTCCCAGTAATGTGTCTGATTGTATAATAATGCTCCACAGCAATAATACTACCAGTAATATGTCTGATTGTATAACAGAGCTCCACAGTAATAGTACTCACAGTAATGTGTCTTTGAACTCCAATAAATGTATTTTTGAAATCAGTCTGTGTAAATAAGATACATTGTTCTTGTTCTAAATTACATTTTAGCTGTATACATTGTTATTAGTAAGTCACCTAGAATTTCTCAGAACAGCCCTGTCCCTGGCCACATCCCTACTCACACTCCTAAAATTAAAGGGTCCCTCATTTGCCCTCATTTAAATCCAAATAATCCAAATAAGATAAAGGGATCCGAACACTTCAAGTAGGTAATGTAGACTTTAATTGATATCAACACATAAGGTTGAACTCTATGGACTACTATGTATGTAACATGAGATAACTTTCTGGCTACACAATGTAGTCTTTGTAAAATCTATTGTCAAATGGGGACCTTTTATGAGCTGGAACAAATGCATACGTGTTGTATCCAAATATTTTGATGTCCTTAATGTTAGAGGTTCTGCCAAATTAAAGTTCAAATGTATTTTTGTATATTTTGTAGGTAGTCAGTTTTACGTTTAAAAAAAAAAATATTAAATAAAAAAAAATATATACCAAAATCTCAAAGCGATTAGTTACTCAGACAGTCAGCAACATTGCCAACCATCGAAAAGGGAGTGGGGGAAAGGAAACTGCAGAACTAATCATGACAGCCACATCATGTTCTAATACACACGCATTATTTGTACTTACAGAACCAACACACTTTTTATTGCAACAAATACTGGGGAGCATCGCCCCACTTGCTCCAATGGACCAGACTTCCCCCTACAAACGGGGAAGGATCTTGATGTGATACTCAAGTTGTTGAACAGTTATAAATCATCTATGAAGCACACGTTCAGTGCTGCAGATCCATACAAATCAATCTGCAACAGGGTTTAGACATGTCCAACTGGGCTTCAATAAATCACTCAAAGCAAAACCTTGCAGCACAGCGTCTGTAGTCAGCAGGGAGTATACCAATAGCATTCAAAGTGCAGCTTAACAAATACAGCTATATATACCTTGAATAAACGTTAAAAAAACACTTTATTTCTTCATTAGGATTACAGTAAAAGAACCACAGATCCACCACTTCACCCATGGTGTATGAATTGCATCTAAGGTGGTGGGTGGCTGTCGTTCTTCACACTGTGATTGTGCTGGTTGTGTTTTTTTTTAGTGAAGAGTGAATGTTAACCTGTTGTGCACGTATACTGCATACAATCTTAGGCACATAGTCACTCGCACACAATCACACACACAGTTACAGGCAGAAAGTTGCACACACAGTTACAGGTAGCCACATACAGTCACAGGCAGATAGTCATACACACAGTCATGGGCAGTTACAAACACAGTTACAGGCAGACAGTTACACATACAAAGTTACAGACAGACAGTCACACACACAGCCATAAACACAGTTACAAGCAGACAGTCTTTCTCACACGCACACACACTCAGTTACACACAATCACACACACAGTCACAGGCAGTTACAAACACAGTTACAGGCAGATAGTTACACACTCACAGTTACAGGTAGTCTCACACACATACACACACAGTTACAGGCAGACATTCACACACACATAGCCATAAACACAGTTACAAGCAGACAGTCTCTCTCACATGCACACACACAGTTACACACAGTCACACACACAGTAATAGGCAGGCAGACAGTCACACACACACACACAAACACACACACACACTGTATGTTGGAGATTCAGCACTCTTCATGTATGGTATAGGTAAAGGCTTCCAAGGTAACTCTCCAAACACCTTCACAAAGTAAAATAAATAAATACATGGAGCTGCAGTATGTGGGGATATTTATGGGATAATAATAGTAAACAGTTGAGAATTGCCCACTAATTCAATTCTCAGATCCCAAAGAACGTTTATCGTGTTAAGTGGAAAGTATTTCATATAAATAATCACAATGTATAAAAATAGATTTTATTTATGATAACCAATAATTAACAAATAATATTATGTAACATGCATGACAATAATCAATGAATATCCAGTATAAAATGGTATGCAATACAAAGGAATGGGTATTACGTTTCAATGGCTAACTAGCATTTTCTGTCAAGAATTCTGACGATTTATGAGGTATCCTTACACAGACTTAAGTGAAACTTTTCACAGCGAAGAACAGAATTCCTCAGAGTGCAGCGTGAGGTCGTAAAGTTTAGCCGACAGTTAGAATAACCATTTCAATGCTGGCTAGATCTCCTAGGTAGTTAAGATCTATTCTTATGTAATTTTTAAATAAAATAACATTTAAACCAGTTCATTAGTCATTTTCTTAAAATCATCCAATAAGAGAATTTACCATTATATAAGCAGATTTTTAATTTGTCTAAAAGATATCTATCTTAATTTAGAGCAAATCAATACACCTGGATAAAAACAGCGGTATGCTAACACGTGATAATATCACATCAATATATAATTATTCTTAATTCCACCTGCAGAATGGAATGTTTATAACTATATATTCTTAGTTAACTAAGATTTCTTAATATGGAAATCTGACCGTGCTTTATCCAGTCATATATAATGCCATTAATACATTTAATTAATTTAATTTAATTAAATGAAACCAGTATAATTACCAGTTGAGTAGATATTTCATCCGATTGGTAGTCTCTCTGCATGGAGGTGTTGGTTAGAAAGTCAGTAAATTCTAAGTGTTAGAGTTTTAGGAGTAGAGTGTTAGTCTCAGATGTTGTCCGAGTTGGAGTCCCCAAACTTCCAATTCCTCTCTCCTCTCCTTTGCATATCTTGCATCTGCCTTCTTCTTTCGTATATCTCTATCTTCCCTTTGTCTTAACTTTTAAAGGGCCAGACTCTCTGTACGTCATCAGTTGATAACCCAATAGAAGCACTAGAGGTGTGGTTATCTTCCAGATCGCAAATTAGTTATTTGGTCTGTAGAGGGCAGTCTTGTCCCACTAAACATACCTATCCAGGAAAGAGTTAACTTTTCCTGGTGGCTATTTTGACGTCATTTTGGCCTATCTAGATAGTGGCTATAACTTACGTATCCTTCAAAGATCAAAGGGTTCTTAAATTTTGTCCAGACTATGTGTCTGCAAATCTGAGTTTTTTTCTGATATGGCAGATCATGAACTAAGTTTACCCTTTTCCATACAATGGTACCTTATATATATAGACAGTTAAATTTTATTATTTAATCTTCTCTGTCACAATTGTCTGGGTTTAGATTTGATTATATTCTTTTAGCATTAGACAGTCTGTCCAACCCCCTTCCTTATCACTTGTTTATACTATGCATTCCTCAGCTCTGGGAAAGTGGTTAGCTTACAGATAGAAATATAGTGTCTCTTTGTTAACTTGGAATAACAAAATGGAGTCTGATCTGTTCAGAGTGACTCAGAATATACACTTTTAGTTTCTATCATAGCACAAAATGTCTGCCGATATAAATACTCTGACAAGTACTACAACATAACCAAATGAAGATTTATTCCACCATTAAGTTGACCCAGCAACGTTTCGACACATGCGCACACACACAGAGACAGCCTCACTCACAAAATTATAGGCAGACAGTCACACACACACACAGTTACAGGCAGACAGTGTCAGGGACATACATACACAGACAGTTACCTCTTTTCATTAAAGGGATACTATAGTTGCCAGAAATACAAAGATGTATTCCTGGCACTATAGCTCTCTCTGTATCCCCCTACCTCGCGCCCCACTGTAGTGGTCAATAAAGAGCTAAAAGCCCAGTCCCTCGTAGCTAGATTGTGGCTCAGCCTCCTCCTCTGACCTGCCTCCTCCTCTGTCTTGCGTGAGGCCGTCCAGCATCAGTTAACAGACCAAAGGTCCGTTTGGATGCAGGAAGTGCCTCCAGTGGCTCTCTGGTAGACAGCCACTGAGGGCAGACTTAGTGATGCAATGTAAACATTGCAGTTTCTCTGGAAGTGCAATGTTTAGCACTGCAGCACTAAGTGCAATAGGGGCACTGCACCCAGACCACTTCAATGAGCTGATGTGGTCTGGTGCCTATAGTATCCCTTTAAGTGCAGACAGCCGGCCAGACTGTGGATGTTCAGAAATAATCAAATCATCTTGCCTGAACGTCCTCTTGCCAAACGTATGCTTTTCTGTATTTCTTTTTTTTTGGTGTTACAGAGAAGCAGGACACAGGTGACATATCTTGACTGTCTCACTGAATACAGGACAATACGGCGAGTCCTCTTTAGCTACTGGAGCCTCAGCGCCAGGTGAAGACATTACTGCTGTATTTTTCTGCATGCGCAAGAGTACAGCATTGAAGTCTACGAGGGAATCCCACAAGATCCTCCATAGATGAAGCCAATTCTCTGCTTGGAGGATTGACACATCTAGATGGTGGTAGTTCTGCCCAGTGTCTAGTAGTGTCAGTTTTATCCGTATGAAATAATATTTTTTCACAGATGTGGGGATGGGGGCTGGCAGGGGGGGTGACAGTGTCGCTTTAAGAAATTATGGCTCTCCAGTGTTGGTAGTGAAAGCCGGGAGAGGACCATAGGTAAGAAGTCGGACATCATTACAGTGGGGACAGGCCAGGGCCCTCCGAGCACCATAACCATAACTCTGCGCTGTAGTGGTTATGGTGCTTGGATAGTTGGGGAATCCTCAGTATGGACGGAATTACAAATTTACAATCTGATTATCCAGGCTGGAAAACTTGCAGATTAGGAAAATGTTTTGACCTAAAATTTGCAATTCTCCAGAATGTCCTATTTATTTATTATGTAATATTTCCTATAATGCACCTAGTGGACACTATTTCACACATTATTTGAGTCATGCACCAAATATTACTGGAATAATCTGAAACACCCTTCAAGTTTACTGCCAGTGACAAAGATGGAGGCAGCTATACCTCCCCATCCCTTTATTACGCAGGGCACGCAACGTGCTATTCACGCACGAGTGCTCCATCCGCCCGGAAGTGACGTGACTTCCTTTGCGGCCATTTTGAGTAAGGGCAGGTTTCCCTTATTCTGCATTAAGCGCAGATTGATAAATCGGGAACCTTTGGGGAGAGCCTGACTAGAGCCATAAAGCCGGGATTGTGTCAGAGAGCCTGTATCCCATGTATGAGGCGCTCCTCACCCGCCTCCAGCCAGCAGCCATAGCACTTCCGGGGGCATACGTCATCGCCGCTCAGCTGACGCAGCACCATAACAACAACATCATCACCCCGGAGCTGCTCAATACCGGGAGCTGAGGGGGGATACCGCGGGCTGGGGGGCTCGTAGCTCTCTGAGACAGCAAAGTACATATACCAGGTAAGGGACAGAGACAGTCACAGCAGGGAGAGAGAGAGACAGCAGGGAGAGAGAGAGACAGCAGGGAGAGAGAGACAGTCACAGGAGGGAGAGAGAGAGACAGCAGGGAGAGAGAGACAGTCACAGGAGGGAGAGAGAGAGACAGCAGGGAGAGAGAGACAGTCACAGGAGAGAGAGGCAGCAGGGAGAGACAGAGAGAGACAGTGACAGGAGGGAGAGAGAGCCAGTGACAGCAGGGAGAGACAGCAGGGAGAGAGAGAGAGACAGTGACAGCAGGGAGAGAGAGAGAGACAGTGATAGCAGGGAGAGAGAGAGAGAGACAGTGACAGCAGGGAGAGAGAGAGATACCCAGGGCAGAGACAGACAGAGATACCCAGAGAGAGAGAGAGAACCAGGGCGGAGACACAGGGCAGAGATACCCAGAACAGGGAGAAAGAGAGAGAGATACCCAGAGAGAGATATTTATCACAGGGTATGGGTACATAGAGAGAGATACCACGGGTGAGAGACTCAGAGACAGACATCCTAGGTGGGAGAAAAAGTGAGATATACCACATGACAGGGGCACAGAGAGAGTTACCTAGGGGAGAGTGCATGTAAAATCAAACCAAGACCAGTTAAATCAGGGGGCTAGAAAAGATTACAAAGTGAAATCCATGTCTGAGGGACATCCATAAAGATATACCCCCAGGTCAGAGAAAACACAGGGGCAGGACACAAATCAAATTCTGGGAGAAATGAACCAGGGGTCAGACTTATAGAAAAGGAAATGGTGGGTTTCCAGTAGCAACAAAGAGTGTTTTACGTGGTATAGGAGATAGGTGTGGACAAATTAAGCAACTGCTAATTATTAGCGGTGTATTCAAAGACTGACTGTTGATGTGGTAGAACCTGTTTGCAAACTGCTCAGAGGGAACATAAATTTGTGATTGGCTAGAGATTATAGACCCTGCTGAAGAGTAAATCCTGTATAGAATTTTGAGACATGGTAAGAATATAGCCTAAAAGTAAGGATGTGTTTATTTGAATTAAGGTTTAAAACCGCGCATGCGGAGTTTGTAGAACTTTACATCTAGTATTGCCAAAGTAGTGGTCATTTTGGTATAAGTAGGACACTGGAAGAGGAAAGGGAGCAGAGTGCTTTGTTGTGCTTATTGTTATGTTTAGGATAAAGGAGGTGTGAGAACTGTTTTTAATTACTGCAAAAGAAAAGGCTTAAGAAAGCTTGAAATCCGTTGAGACGCAGCAGTGAGGGAGGTTTGAGATAAAGGGGAATGTTGTGGAGAGACTCAGGAGGAACGTTGTTACATTTAATTTCTGGAAGTTTATTAGAACTGGGAAAAAAGGTTGTGCTGAGGAAAATCTGAACCGCACATCTGGGCCGGCCATGGCTGCCATTACTGGTGATGTCTCAGAGGATAAAAAGATGCAGAGGGAAGACGTTGCACCCTGGCCTTCAGGGGAGCAATTACTGAATGAAGAGAAAAGTGGCCGGGTTCCTGGAGCCTCAGAAGAGGACATGAAAATGCTGGAAGCCAACCTGCTCCTTAGACTGCAAGAATGGGGACCCGTGCTCACCGCCGGACAGCGGCTTTTGGTGTGGGAGAGACCACTGCCCAGTCTTCTGACCGCAGCTGCTGTTCATGGGACCTTTTGGTGAGATTCTAAAGATGTTACTTCAGATGTGATAATTTACTCTCTCACATTCCCTGTTTTTTTGGGTTTTTTTTCAAATAAATGAATAATCTTGAGAAGAATTATGGGTACTTGTCTGTACGGCCACTGTGTTCCTTTCTGCCCCAAACACAGTAGAAGGTCATTCTGTCCTGTTGATGGGAACACAGTGGTGGGGGTTTAAAAGACAAGTACCAAAATGATTAATACATTTTACAAAAATACTGAAAAATAGTTTATTATACAGTTTATTATTGTAAAAACAATCTTCATATGGATATAGGTTTAGTACAAGGTTTCCACAGTTAGAATTGTTTGTGTTGCCATTTTTTACATCAATGCCATTGACAGAAATAAAGGTTACAAAGTCTAGGAAGAACATTCAATCTGTTTATATGAAAGCAATCTGGCTAGCTGAAAATTTAGATGGCATTTTATTCTTACTAAAGAAATGCCATAGTACTAACATCTCTGTTTATATAAAACTTTACAGGCAACAATATCACAAAAATGATTCTTTACTCCTGATAATAGCTCTCAGACTGCACTGTTGCAATCTGACTGCAAAGTTTATTTGAGTCTCCTATTCACATTCTTTTTGTGCTGTTACAAGAAATTGTATCTAACTTGTTTGGGTACAATTTCAGTAGGGATTGCTATCGGTAACGCCCATTTGTAAAAATGACAACTTGCATTGTCAGCATTAAGATTGTAGTTATACAGCTGTATCGCTTAAAGGGATATTGTCTCTTCCTAAGCTTTTTAATATTTTAATTATATGTTTTTTTTTTTTGTTTTGTTTTTATTCTTTTAGCAAGTGAAAAATAAAATTACATTTACAAATTCAGACCTCTATGTCATGCAACTGGGCACCTCCCTCTTGGCTTCCTGTCATTGTTATAATTTTATATATAGATGTGTGTGTGTGTGTGTGTGTGTGTGTGTGTGTATATGTGTATATGTGTATAGTTATGTCCTTTGCACTTAGCATAAAGATAAATACAGAGAAGATATTAAACTATTTCTTTTTCTCCTCCTCATTTTCAATATTGCTTGGAATAAACTAATTTAAATAATGTCCCTATAATTGGGAATATTGGACTGCATATGAAGTGATAATGGTGATTAATATTTGTCCACAGGCTCTTCTCATACTTGACTCCGAGGCCTTTCTTCTTGCTCAGTTTGGTTCTCTTGTGTCTGCTGGGTATAGACCGCTGTAAGGCATCACTACTTGCTCGGTTTAAAGGTAATACTCCTTAAACAAAAAACTTCAGTTTTCCATGTAGTTTTCCATGTAGCTTTGTACCAGCACTTGACAAACCAGAGAGAATGTAGCTTCCTAAAATACATTATTCAAACACGTAGCATTCAATAACATTATTTATGAAACTCATACAGGGTCTGAAATATTAGAATTGTCCCCTATCTGCCTGCAAATGTAGTTCAAACAAGTGTGCGGGCAGATAGTGGCCAATTCTGTTGTAGAGGTTAAACTTGATGGAGCTGAGTCTTTCTTTTTTTTTTTTTTTAAACGCAGATTGCTATGTAACTATCAATCTGAGCACGTGGTTACATATTTCTGTATTTTAGAAAATGTGGTTTTATATGGGCAGGTTAAAAGGAACATACTACATTCAAGGTAAATCCGTATCGGTGTTGCAGAATCCAGACATTGATAAATCTTGTGAACACAGTCAGTCAGTCACCCTCTTCTTTTCCTCTCTCAGAATCTGTTCTTCTTTTCTTTATTTCTAGTTTTCTTTAAAATATAAGGTGAAGTAGGGACTACTTTGTCTTACGTCATTTTACTACACTTTCTTTGTGTCAAGGAGAAGGGTGAGTATTTTTTCTGACACAGTAAACGGAACAGACTTAAAGGAACACCTATAGTCACCTAAATTACTTTAGCTAAATAAAGCAGTTTTAGTGTATAGATCATTCCCCTGCAATTTCACTGCTCAATTCACTGTCATTTAGGAGTTAAATCACTTTGTTTCTGTTTATGCAGCCCTAGCCACACCTCCCCTGGCTATGATTGACAGAGCCTGCATGGAAAAAAAACTGGTTTCACTTTCATACAGATGTAATTTACCTTAAATAATTGTATCTCAATCTCTAAATTGAACTTTAATCACATACGGGAGGCTCTTGCAGGGTCTAGCAGGGGATAAAATCTTAATGAAACAGAACTTGCAATAAAGAAAGCCTAAATAGGGCTCTCTTTACAGGAAGTGTTTATGGAAGGCTGTGCAAGTCACATGCAGGGAGGTGTGACTTGGGTTCATAAAGGGATTTAAATGGCAGAGGATTGAGCAGTGAGGCTGCTTCATTAAGCTAAAGTTGTTCAGGTGACTATAGTGTCCCTTTAAGCTTTTCTTTGAGTCAAAGAAAGTCAAGCATAGGGAAAAATACATAAGACAAAGTAGTAGTATTGATGTTACCAAGACTTCTAAGCTGGCTAATCACGCCGCTAGAGGTGGAGTTACACCTCCTACAGCAAAGGCCTGTTTCTCTGCATGTGCAGTATATTTCATAGTAATGCACCTAGCTGAAGTGGTCATTGTGTTTTGAAATAATCATTTACTTAAAGCTTGTTATGTAAGACGAGTTAGAGGGAATTTTACACCCTTTGCCTACCCAGAATCCTCGAGTTAAGATACTGCTTGGAGCGATTACAGAATTGTGGGGATGTGTACCAAGTTGCAAAAAAACATAAAATAGTTGCAGTATGTTCTATTTATCACCGCTTACTGTTTTGTTCTGTTACGCACAATCGTGCTAAAGTAAGTATTTCTTTATAGGTATGTTAATATATAGACAATGTAAAATAACATATCTTATTTCTAGATTAAGGCTTAATTCTTTTGTCGTCAGAAATCAACTTATGTTTACTATATACTATAACTTCTCCTCTTCTCTTTGAACAGCAACACCCCGGGTGGATCCTTCAAGTGAAAGGTAAGAGACTCCATGTCATACGCCCTGCTCAGGCCACTGCAGCCCATTTAGAACTCATTAATTATCTCAAATCAATGTTGCAAATGATTGCTTAGTCATCTAGGGATCTGCTGTTATCACACCAACCCTCTGGCAGGATACAACGGCTTCCAACAATAGTGCTGGTCACAGTTCATGATGACCTGATGCTCAGAATCCCTTTTCAAGTCTGGAAACCTCCCAGATTAAGTGTGCTCTTAAAACAGAGCAACGCTTATTTACACTTGTGTTAATTATAAGTGTGTGTTTTATTCTTTTCCTGCCAAGTAATGGAGAGGGGTTGGCCAATTGTGTGTCATTATTTCATTTTATTGTTTTTCCAGGTTTATATTATATGGGTGGGGGGAGGTGTTGCCATCAGCAATTTTATTCATATTTAACTTGATTGTTTTAATGAAGAGTTGTGGAACCTTACAAAGGAATTACACAATTCAGGTCAAAATAACAGAACTGAAAAAAAAAAAAAAGCTTCAATTCAACTAGTCCTACAATTTGTAAGTTCCAACACCGGTTTTTACTAAACACAGAAATGACAAAATAATTGCAAATTGTAGGCTGAAGAAGCTTGATTATGACCAAAAATGTGTAATTCTAAGTGTGTAAATGCTAGATTGTCAGCTCACGGGCAGGGTCTTCAGATCATTTATTGCCTTTATTGTATGGCACTGTGGAAAATGTCATGTAAACCATGTGCTCAGTCGGTTTTGTGTTTTATTTTAGTGAAACCATGACCGCAGGAGGACCGGACCGCATGCTAAGTGTCTCAGAGCTGTGCCACTATTTGGCCGAGAGCTGGTTCACCTTTCGCCAGTACATTCAGGAAATCCTGCAATACAAAAAGCAAAACCCAGGCAGGGTGAGTAGGAACCTGTTACAGTGTTACTATTATGGCTACGTGCTCCGAATTTTACTTTTCTCCCCCAAAACTTTTTCCACCTTGTTTTCTGGCCATAGGGAAAAGGCAGAGAATGAACTTGTCCCAATTGTTTATTTAACGAGTGGGGAATTGGAAAGCTAGCTGCAAAATACAAGCTAAGAGAGAATATGTCCAAACATTTTCCCTAAGTATAGGTTTTCAGTTTGTCCCAACTCAGCGTTTATTAATTCCTTGTGTTGCAAGTTTATTTCTCATAAATCAAAGATTCATCATACCGAACTTTCACTTGTTAGGATTCTTAATACTTATCCCTAAGATTTAACAAATATGTGATGTCTGAAAAATTAACATTAACTGTAGCAAATATGTCACTCTGTCCTTGAGCAGAACTATCTTGTCTTTCAACATAGCAAGTGAGTAAAAAGAAACAGATGAGGGAGATTTATCAGTGTTGCATAATGTTTTGCGTTCTTTTTCTGCTCTCTAAGTTTTCTGGCCTTTTCTGAAATGGATATTTAAGCAGGGAAAAGCTGGCACATTTTAGACCAATTTCGAACCATTTAATAAATACAAACTAGAGACCAAAAATAAGGCACTCTTCAGAACACTTCGATAAGTCTCCTCCCCAGGACTGAACTGAATTGTGATGTTAATTGCTAAATCTTTAATATACATTTAATTAAACAGAGCATCATATTATATTAATTAATTAGTTAAAGGTTTTATTTAATGTTGTAATTTACAAAATAGACACGGTTCCTTAATCATATAGACACCCTTGAGACACTTAAATCCCCACCACCGTTTCCCTTTTCCCCATGTCTCTCGCTAACTCATGAAAACTACCTTTTTTACTGATCTAATAATTCACATAATATTTATACAGATAGAGAAATCTTTATTATTTGCATGCCTTTTTCTATTCTTCTAATATAAAGAATAGGTAATATAGACATTTTTATTACAGGCTGTCAGTTTGGGAAGATTTGAGCAGAACGCATGTTTTTCTCATTGGCGGTTATGTATAATAAGTATTCTGATAAGTGTCGCCAACATGGAAAGGAGGTGGCGTCACCAATGCAATTTACATGCTGGTTTCCATGGTGACTGTGCCTCTTTTACTACTTTTATACCACTTTTCAGAAAACTGCATTTTTATACACAACCTCCATTGTTCTTTTACACTGTAAAGAGCAGGTTTTACCCATCAGTTGGTTAACAATGAGTTTTTGTGACTAAACTTGGGCCTAAACATCCAAGTTAGCAAAGGTTCTCCATTTTGGCTATTTATCTATATTTTTCCCTAAGTTTAGAAATGTGACTTTCAGCTTCCTGCAACTCACGGTTTAGAGAAAAATGCCACAGATGATCACTTCGGAAATTAGCAGTTATTTAATATCTTACCTCTTCCTTCTTTAGTTCTGTGCCATGGTGTGCTCGGGCTGTGCCGTGCTGACAGTCCTTGGGTATTATATTCCAGGCATTATGATCTGCTATATAATACGTGAGTATGAAATCATTGCAAGAAAATGTGTGTTAAGGGATCTGTAAATTCACTCCCTGATAACACTCCGTGTCCTACTTGTTTATCACGGCAGTTCTTAGTGTCCTCCTGTGGCCCCTGGTGGTGTATCGAGAGCTGATCCAAAGAATGTACACAGCACTGGAGCCAGTTCTTATGAAGCTTGACTACAGCATGAAGGGAGAACGGCTGCCACGTTCACACAAAAGTAAGTGAGAATTTTAAACCAACAGCCAAAAAATGGCAGGTGTTCAGAATCCAAAAATCAATATCTACAAATGTGCAGAAACGTCTAAACAAACAAAGTGTATACAATCCAGTAACACTCACCATAAAGTGATACACAACTTAATAGTTTAAACAGTAAAACTCAGAAGTGTAAGGTTTTGGTTAAAACTATAGAAGGTGCTACAATCACCTATTCGGGTCACTTCACCACATATAAGTGCAATATAATAAAATCAAAAATAAATTGGTGAGGGCACACTAAAATACATGCGTATTGCCATCCAGTACTGATTTATGTATTCATGGATGGTAATATGCATGTATTTTAGTGTGCCCTCACCAATTTATTTTATTAATAATTTAAACAGTTCGCTGGTCTACAAAATGGGAACTATGATACATTTGTCCATCCTGGCCTGGCTAATGAACCACACTCATCGTTGTTGTTGTTTATATGACCCCACTATATTCCGTGGGTACCAAAAACCAAATATTCCATATATATAATGTTTAAGTTTGCCATAGACATTACCCCCTGTTAGATCTGGGATTGGGATAGAAAGCTATAACTATCCCAGTATATCCAACTTGGTTTTACCAGTTTTTATCAATGATTTAGAAGTAAAAGTATTGGATAACAAGAGGCTGCTTTTATTCTCTCTAAGAACGACAAGCAAAGAAGGAACCTGAAGAAGGAGAGCAATTGGTGGCAGAGACGGACAGTGAAAGCGAGATTGAACTTTCTGGATTCTCTCCTAAGGTGATTTCAATACATGCATTTATTGTAGCATTTTTTTGTAGCATTTTATGTTGGGGTGTGTGAGAGTCACACAGAAGGGGCTGCTCTGGTATTGTAGCAGTTGGGGGGAGAAATTATGAGAAATAGGGGAACTGCGATTATCTGAATAAACTTCAATATTAAATCCGTTTTGCTCTCATAGAGTAAGCTTATTGGCTTTGAAAATGTTTTGTTTAGTTTTTTCCTTCCACTCTGATGTTGATCCGAACATCCACTCACTCTCACACTTCAATACAGCAGAGCATTCGTTTTCTCTAACGAACAGAATAATGGACAGATAATTTGTATAACTGATCAAATCTTATTTTTATGCCACATGTACAAAATATTAACCATTTTACAATATACCCAACAAATGATTTAATCATTTCCTTTGCTGTATCGATCTATCCCAGAATTAATATTGTTAGATGGGCAGGAAAATCATATTCAGAGAACTCACTCTGCAGAATATAGATCAGTTGTTTTTTAAAGTGTACTGGCTGGTATTCTTTACTTATACTTAATGGGAGGCCTCTACTTAAACCCAGTGGAACGGTTTCATTTTCCTTTTATACACGTTATCTGAAACTGGCCATGATAATTATAGTGTGAATATTATTTAATTACTTGTTGTTAATTTTGTTTGTTTTTTATCACAGCATAAATATTTGTTAATTTGTTGGATATTGTAACCCCCAAACCCACCATACTCTACTATATTTATTTAAAATGCTAAATTGTTTGAGTGGGGAAAAATAGTATAGAACAGGTGTAGGCACCTTCTTAAAAAAGGACATATTGTGCACTGCAGGGTCAAACCGACATGACATAATTGATGGAAATACACTGTATTATATTACCTCTCCCATGTGATGGTGGACAGAGTGTAGGAACAAACTAGGGAAAAGAAAATCCTTATTGACCCCAGAATGGCAGTCAGATTTATCCTTGGCTGAAGAAGCTATTACCCTACATTGAAAGATTATATCCTTGAATATTCCGGTTTTGCAAGTATGCATCTAGTAGCTGTTTGAACATCTGTATGGACTCTGATAAAACCACTTCTTCAGGCAGAGAATTCCACATCCTTATTGTTCTTACAGTTAAAAAAAAGTTCTTTGCCTTAGACCAGTGATGGCTAACCTTGACACCATAAATTGTTTCTGGGCTACATTTCACATGATGCTCAGCTAGCTTTTAGACTCTAAAAGCTAGATAAGCATCATGGGAAATGTAGTCCAGAAACAATTTATGGTGTCAAGGTTAGCCATCACTGCCTTAGAGAAAATCTTCTTTCTTCCAGCCTAAATGCAGGAATACGTGTCCTATGTAAAGTTCGGTTTCTGAATAGATTTCCACACAGTGGTTTGTATTGGCCCCGGATATATTTGTATAATATTATCATATCCCCTCTGAAGCGATGTTTTTCTAAATTAAAGAGGTTTAAATTTGTTAACCTTTTTTCATAGCTGAAATATTCCATTCCTTTTATAAATTTTGTAGCCCGCCTCTGCACTTTTTCTAGTGCTGTAAATTCCATCTGGTGCCCAACATTGCTCAGCATATTCAATATGTGGTCTTACCAGTGATTTATAAAGAGACAAAATGATATTCTCGTCCTGAGAATAAATGCCCTTTTTCATGCATGACAATACCTTACTGGCCTTAGCCACCAGTGATTGACATTGCACATTGTTGCATAGTTTGTTGTCTATAACAATTCCCAAGTCCTTTTCGTGTGTTGTTCTCCCTAATTCGCTTCCGTTAAGGATATAAATTGCTTGTGCATTCTTTATGCTGAAGTGCATAACTTGGTATTTTTCAACATTACATTTCATCTGCCATTTGAGTGCCGAGTCCCCAAGTCTATCTAAATCCCTCTGCAGCAAGGTAATATCTTCCTCACATTGTATTACTTTACAGAGTTTTATGTCATCTGCAGGGCAGTCTTTAATTCTGATTGGACCCTGGGCAAGCATTAACTTGGGCCCCCTGACTACATATAGATACACACAAATACAAAACCTGACACACATGCAGATACACACTGACCGCATATAGATACACACAAGAACATACAGATACACACAGACTACATATAGAACACTGACACACAGACACAAACACAGATACACAACCTGACAAACATGCAGATACACAGATACATACACTGATACATGCAGATACAAAGGTACACACACTGACTACATATAGATACACAGACACACAGATACACAACCTGACACACATGCAGATATACATATACAAACACGGACACATACAGATACACACTGACTATATATAGATACATACACAAACACAAACGGACAACATACAGATACAAAGGCACATTCTGACAGACGTACTGACACAGAGACACACACAGACAGCCATACTGAAACACACATACACACAGACATACAGAACCACATGGACACTGACAGACTCACACATAGACATACTGACACACTGACAGACATACAGACATTATGGCACACATACACACAGACAGACATACTGAAACACACATACACACAGACACTGACAGACGTACACACATACAGACATTTTGACACTCACAGACAACCATACTGAAACACACATACACACATACATACTGAACCACACAGACACTGACCGACTCACACACACACAGACATACTGACACACTGACAGACATACTGGCACATATACACACAGACGGACATCCTGAAACACACATGCACACAGACACTGACAGACATATTGACAAACACAGACATACAGAACCACACATACACTGACAGACACAGACATACTGACACACAGACAGACATACATACATACATACTCACACACAGACACTCATGCAAAACTTGATAACCACCCTCCAGTTTCTTACCTTTTCCTGGAGGGTGGCTTCCCTGGGGTCCAGTGGGGTGGCTGGGAGTTAAGTTCTCCCGGCCTGGCCCCCTCCGGAACAGCTCCTTCCTGTCACTTCCTCCCAGTGCTGCCGAAAAGCAAGGCCCGACCGGGCCCCTGCTGACACAGGCCCACCGGGTGGCCCTAAATGCATGGGCCACCCGATGGGCCCCCATAGTTTGCGGGCAGAGGGCAAAAGGCAAAAGGAGCTGGGACAGGGCCCGGGGCAGCTGCCCCGTTTGCCCTGCATTAAAGACGGCCCTGGTCATCTGCAAACACTGAAACATGACTTTCAATGGCTTTTTTTCCAAGATCATTTACAAAAATTGACCCTTTTTTGAATATAGGAACCACATCTGCCTTCCTCCAATTCTCCAGAACACTTCCTGAAAGAAAAGAATCATGAAAGATTAAAAACAGAGGTTCACTTATTTCTACACTTAGTTCCTTAAGTACTCGTGGATGAATACCGCCAGGCCCTGGAGCTTTGTTTATATTAACTTTTATTTAGTTGCTGCAGCACCTTGTCGTGAGTTAGCCAATTACAATTTTTCTGCAAGTTTTTAGCAGCAATCATTTGCACATTTATTGCCATGGGTTCTTCCTTAATATATACAGAGGAGAAATAGTTATTTAAAATGTCTGCCTTTTCCTGGTCTTCATTAACGCCACCCCCCACCCCCCATCCCAGTTTTTAGTGTACCTACACTTTCATTTTTTTGTTGTTTTAGAATTTATGTACTTAAAAAATGCTTTGGGGTTGGTTTTGCGCTCTTTGGCTATCATTTTTTCCAATCTTGAATTTTAACAAATCTAATCGCCTTTTTGCACGCATTATTGGCTTCCTTATATCTTTTATATGATGCCTCTGATTTTTCAGATTTAAAGGCTTTGAATGCTCTTTTCTTATTTTTAATTTCTCGATTTCACATGCCCACTAAGCCACATTGGTTTCAAATTGCTTTTTATATTTATTACCAAATGGTACATACTGAGAAATGTACCTATATAATATTTGTTGTAAGATGTTCCATTTATCCTCAGTGTTCTTTTCACTAAAAAGTGTATGTCAGTCAATATATTGTAAAGCTGCCCTTAACTTACAGAAATTGTCCTTTTTAAAATTATATGTTTTAGTTTACCCCATGTGCTTTTGTTTTTTTTGAGTTTATTTCAAAGGACACTATACTGTGATCACTAATTCCCAAGTGCTCACCTACTTGAATGTTGGTCAAAAGATCAACGTTGTTTGTTAGAACCAGGTCCAGACAAGCATCCATTCTAGTTGGTGCTTGTACCAGTTGTGACATGAAGGTGTCATTTAACAAGTTCAAAAACCTGATTCCCCTTTCTGAACTTCTAGTCCCTCTGTCCCAATTTATGTCTGGGTAATTAAAATCTTCAATAATTAACATGTTACCCAGATTTGAAGCTTTCTCAATTTACTCAATCAGCTGTTGTTCCTCATCAATATTAACATTAGGTGGTTTATAACATATCCCAACCAATAGTTGATTTCCCTTCTTTTGACCCAAGCAGATATTTACCCATAAAGCTTCCACATTTTTCCCATCACATTCCAATTGCTTACGTTTTGGCTTCAACTCATGGTTGACATACAAACATACCCCACCACCTTTCCTGTTTTTGTTTTTTTTTGTCCTTCCTAAATAGTGTGTTCCCATTTAGTTAACTGCCCAGTCATGTGTCTCATCCCACCATGTTTCTGTTATGCCTATTATATCATATTGTTTAGTATATGCTTTTGCCTCCAGTTCCCCCACTTTGTTATTTAGGCTCCTTGCATTACTAAGCATACATTTTAATATTATCATGAGTCATTTGTACTTTTTGTGAATTGTTATCAACATTACATACTCTCTCTGTTCTGAGGTTGCCCCCTTATACTGAGCTAAATCTCATCTCCTTTCTGTCCTATCTCCATTTTGTAGATTGCTATGACCCTCCTCCCCTACTACTAGTTTAAAATCTCCTCCAACCTTCTAGCCATCCTATCCCCCAGCACTGCAGACCCTCTCCCGTTTAGGTGCAATCCATCACCACTATAAAGGTTGTACCCAATCGCAAAGTCGGCCCAGTGCTCTAAAAACCCCAAACCCTCCTTCCTGCACCAAGACTTAAGCCACGCATTGACCTCTCTAATCTCCCGCTGCCTTTCCACTGTAGCACGTGGCACAGGTAATATCTCAGAGAATACCACCTTGGAGGTCCTTTTCTTATGTTTGCTACCTAATTCTCTGAAATCATTCTAGGACCTTCCATCTTCCTCTTACTTGGTCATGGCCTGGACCAGCCCCTCCCAGTAATCTATCCACTCTGTCAGCAATATGCCGGACCTGAGCACCCAGAAGAGAGAAAACTGTCCGGTTGAGCCGATCGGAGCGGCAGATTGCCCTATCTGCTCTAATAATAGAGTCCCCTACCACCACGATCTGTCTAGCCTTCCTTACATTTTCATCCCCACCCGTACTAGAGGGTCTCTTCCCTCGGCTGTAAGAAGGAACAGCTTCCTGCAGTACAGCTATTCCTGAGCTGATGCTCCCAACATCTTCACTCAAACAGGCAAATCTGCTAGGTTGCACAAAATCAGGACTAGCAAGTCCTTTCCTCTTCCCTCCCCCCTCCTTCCTCGCCCCACTGTCACCCACCTGTCCCCACTAAACTCTCTGCTCAGTGAGCAGCAGACTCCTCTCAAGATTGTCGATCTCCCTCAATGTTGCCATTTGCTTTTCATGATCTCCAATCTGAGCTTCCAGAGAAGCCACTCGCACACACCTGTCACAGAGGTATGGACCCTGGACGGGTACATCCAGGCATGCATACACACAGCAAGATGTGCATTGAGTCAAACCAGCAATCTTGCTAACACTCATTCCCCAGATATAGAACAGTAAAACAATTTCCTTGCTAGTTTAAACCCCTTGTTTGTTTTAAAACTCCTGCTTTTCTAACTCCTACTTAATGGTCTGCTTTCAAGCAATGTGAGCAAGCTCAGTGAGTTAGGGGTGTGCTTATATGGGAATACAAATCTTACACAGGTGTAACTAAGGAACATTCCCCCAATTAATCGCACAGCAGCACAAATGAGAGAAAAAACAGAACACAGAAAAAAAACAAAAAAAGGCAGTTGTACAAATTGTGATCAAAACAAAATGTAAACAAAACTTTGAATTTACGCTATATGTCTGTTCAACCAGAATTCATATCTTTCATATTAAATGCGCCCACCTTTTATTATAAATCATTTTGTTCAGGAGAAACAGGGATTTTATGTCACATCAAATATTTATATATAAAACATAATTTAATATGAATGAAAAATTAAGAAATTGTTATTATTTTAGTTCTGAATTGCATTTTAACTGTGAATAGCATAATGCTGTTACTGCAATAAAATACACTTTTTTTTGTATTCAGCGATGTCTCACGAGTAAAACAGTCATCCAAATGTACAGGTTTTATGGTGTTTTGGAAAGTTACAGGGTCAAATATAGCACGTCACATTTTTCAGTTTATACACATTGAAATTTGCCAGACTGGTTATGTTGCCTTTCAGACTAAATGGTCTGCTTTAAAGCAATGTGAACATAGCATAACTTGCAATTTATCTCCACAGCTGGATGTGAGAATTACCGCTTTGGCTCTCTCCATCACTGACTCTGAGTTGTCTGACGAGGAAGCCTCAATTCTAGAGAGTGGAGGATTCTCTGTCTCCAGGGCCACCACACCACAGCTGACTGATGTGTCTGAGGGTGAGTAAGAAACAAGGAATACACCTTCTAATAACCTGTGCATACAGACACAAGCATTGTAACATTACCGGCCAGTTAATAATCAGGAGTCTGTGTTAGTAAAAAGCCATAAATCTTCATATTTAACTTATTTAAACAAATTGTTCTCTCAAACTTAAAGTAGGGCTAAATAATAAAACTGCTTTGGTGTCAAGTGCAGCATCTTTTTAACTAAAACGGCATTCATTATTTATAGTCACCAGCAAATAGTTTGCCTCTCTGTTTTATTACATTGTTACTATATAGCAAGTGCGCAAGGATTTCCTCTGACCTCCCTTTATTTTTAGATTTGGACCAACCTTGCACAGTGACTGAAGACATCCCTCCCTCCAAGGAACACACAGTTGCACTTCCCTGGCTGGGCCCCTATGATAGTGATGGAAGAGAAACCTCAGTGGATGAGCTGCACAGCTTACAACCAGAGTCGTTGACTTTAAATCCAGAAGAGCTTTTGCCAACTCTGGCTTCTCCACTGCACTTTGTCAATACACACTTCAACGGGAGAGGTCTACCTCTTGGACTGGAAAGTGATATCCATCCTTTGAGTGCAGAGATGTTGACGGGAACCAACTCTGCTACCGTGCAAGAACCAGGGTCACCCACTGCCACACAGGGACTCATGCCCTCAGAATCCCAAGAGCCTGAGGGAGATGGGGAAGATTTTGAGCTCTTGGAGCAAGTAGAGCTGGATTTGATGCGGGAGGCGTTCAAAGAGGCTGAAAAGCAAATAGGCACCACCAGCAGCAGCTCCGATGCACCAGCCTCTACCCACCCAGACCAGGAGAAGCCTGCTTCATAGGGATCTGAGAGACAGTGGTGTGTCACGTAGAGGTATTCCTCACAATGTGCACATTATCTCTGGTTGGCAGCTTTGGAATCTTAGCTGCTTTTTAAATGATGCCTAATTGACGCTTTTTAAAGGACGCCCAATATAAAACTGCAGAATTTCGTACCAGGCTTTGGTTTAAAGCACAGTGCATTGCCAGTCATCCCTCCACACAAGGTTTTAGTTTTGTTTATTTGTGGGTTTTTTTTTTTTTTTACTTTTTATTCAAAGTGCCCCTTAACTGTTTCATCAGCCATGCTTTTACTCTTTTTATTGAATAACATATTTATTTTTTTAACCCATACTACTAGTTATACCATAGTCCTTGGAAAGAGTGAAGGTATGTTCTGTCTCCTGACAGCCAAGATTTCTGAATCCCATTCTAAAATCAAATTGACACCCTTAAAATCGCTAATATTAATACAATATGTAGGTCTGTCTGTCTGTCTGTTACATTTTTAATACCAGTTAAGTTTTAATAGAAATGCCTACCTTCTGGCCAGGGCAATAATTTTGTTAGTTCAGGTCTGTGTACAGGTTAGTTTGGATTGGAACATATTTTCAAATTCAATCAAAAGGAAAAAGTTAAAAAAAAAAACCCCCAAAAAAACAACACAAAAAAAGCGTGCAACATATCGAACCATGTAGAGTAGTCTCTGGCACTCCTGATGTGATGTATAGGATGGTAGTTCTTGTCATGCTTAACCAATGGAAAGGAATAGTTGCCCCCGATGTAGAACACTATTTATGCTTTATTTAAAAAAAAAAAAAAAAATCATATTTCCTTTAGCCAACAGAATTTCAGAACTACAGTAAACCACCCAATGCCAGGCAATATCTCCAGTCATACCCCACAGTGATGCTGGTACAGCAATCATTTATGCACTCTAAGCTAGGCGAATAATCATTGTTACAATATTTCATTGTAATATTGTGTCTCATCTGTAGAGATGATTCCATTTACACCAAGAAAATAAGTCCTTCCTTTTCTGAAGCATTGTAATCGTCTTGGAATAAGCTATCCTGTTTGGGGGAGGGGGAAGCAGGTTTTCAATTCTGCAGAAAGTTTGGGAAAACGCTAATATTTAATAGTTTTGTGGTCGGGACAAGTGAGGAATAAACTGATTGGATAGCATTAGTCGGTTGGGTTGAGCCGAAATTGACGTTTGTGTAGGCCTGTAAATAAAGAGGGCAAAAATAAGTCGATTGAGATGCAATAGTGTTTATTCAAAACACAATTTTACATAATATCATAAAAGGCTTGTCATAGTTCAGAAACTGGTTTTGGTATGTACCTAAAAGATGCAGATGACTTCCATCTACCTAGTTGTTTTTTTTGTTTTTTTTTAATGATATGTACATGAATATTTTGATTAGAAGCCGCCCCGTTCTAAATGGATGCCTGGAAAGAGCTGAAGGGTTGAAACCTAATTTCAAAAGGAGTGTCTTAATGTAAAACATGAATTTGGAGGTGGTAAGTGGGTTACTGTTTAAGCTGAGTAGGGGAGAGTCCGGTGGTTTATTTACTAACCTAGGGACATACTGGTCCATTACTCTTACAGAACACCAACGATTATTGGTGGTCTGGAATGGGTTTTCGGTAGTGGGACCAGTTTGGTTGGTTTTTGTGTGTTGGATTAAGAGGAAGTAGTTGTCCTTTATCCTAAGGCAGTTGACTGTGTCTGAAGTTTTGGTGAGTGTGAACAGTCCAAAAACTCTGTTAACTAGGGTGCTTGGTGACCTCCTAGATGCTGTGCAAGCCTGTCTCTTTACTGGGGTTAGTGAGTGCTTAGGATATAACCGATTTATAAATCAGAGGAAGCACACATGCAATAATCTGAATCTTGAGAATTAAACCTCAATTACCATCATTAAAATTATTGCAAACTTGGGCTCTGCGTAAAAAAAACAACCTATAGGCCGCCCTAGCTTGTGCCTCATCTCTTTTTGTTCAGGCCTGCTGGAGGAAGCAGAGGGTAGCTGACTAGAAGTGTGGAGAGTGCCCTCCTTAGCGCACAAATTAGTGGAGTGAGTAGTGGATGCACAGACTGCGCGTACGGGTGTTTTTAAACCATCAAAGTGTCTGCAAAATAATTCAGTATCTGACTCCAATCAGTTCTGTCTATGATTCGGGTTGTGGGGCTGGAGGGTGTTGGCATCCTGCTAGCATGTAAAATGGCTCTAGCTATGTTTGGGCCATTGGGCGAATAACCTCCGATGATGAGGATGACAACAAAAAGCCTAGAAGAAGCTGAGTGGCTTGACATTCTAATAGTAGTATAGTGATTTATTGATAAATGATAAACTCCCAAGTATAATAACATGAAGGTAAAACTGGATGCAAGGTTGTTGTTTTTGTTTGTTTTTAATATTTCCCCACTCTTCTCCAATCCCCCCAACTTTAATATGATTTTTAATGAAACAAGGGACCAGTAAAGTATGAAACAAACTGAATGCAACAAAAACTAAGAATAACCCCCCATCCCCCTTCCCAAAGTTAATATTCCAGCCAAATTAGTACCATTCATGCGATGTCCCAATAAATCCCAAGTGAACATCCTCGCAAATGTTGTTTGCCCGATAGTTTTGGCGAACACAGAATGTTGAGATATGTAGTCAAACATCCCCTCCCAATGAGATCTGGCTGTTTTGATATCTGGTTTAAACACAACAGTGCGATTCCAGATAAGGATTGGTGTCTGACCAAGTCTGTTTTTATGATTTGTTAGTTGTCTACATCCATTTTAACCCCTTAAGGACCAAACTTCTGGAACAAAGGGGATCATGACATGTCACACATGTCATGTGTCCTTAAGGGGTTAAACAAAAAAATTTTAACAAATGAAATAAACATTTTTGATTTTAATGACTGAAAAACATAAATTTTAGATATCGCTTGTAGGGGTAAGCAATCACAGACAGTCGAAACATTAATATATTTCTGGATGTTTTATCTCACACACTGATTTTGGATGTAACAACACATGTTTGAGTGTCATTTGCTCCCCCAGTAAAGTGAAAGGTCTACTAGAGCACATTTTAAAGAAATTTTAAAAGTATAAAAAAAACACTTATTTGCAAATAACCTAAAAATACAAATTGGCACAACCCAAGTCCCCCTCCCCAAGTGATGATTTAAACTGATTTTAACTCTGATACATGTGCACAGTGCAGGCGGATCTAGATTGTAAGCTCTTTTGAGCGGGATACTCATCAACCTATTGTTCCTGTAACATCTTGTATTGTTAAATCCCCCTCCCCCTTATACTCTTGTAAAGCGCTGCAGACTATTTTGGCGCTAAAAAAAATGACAATAATGATACTTAAATCTGGAATTATGAAAACTTGAGAAGGTAATTGTACATTTTAGGGCAAACTTTTGAACTAAAATTTACAATTCTCTTGTAAGTTTTCCACAATTTCCTGTTTGGCGAATACACCCCAGGATAATCTAGGGAGGCATTCAAGTTGCATATTTGTCTACCCTTGAAGTACACAGCATATTGGGAGAGGAATATAAACAGTCTTCACCATCACATCCCTTTCTGCACCTTCATATCTGCTTTTTCCGTGTGTACAAATAATTTTATGTACCGTATGTGTTTTAAAAACAAGAAGGAAGAGAGACCATCTCTCCCAGCAGGATTGCAAGGATTCAGGCATGTCTGCCTGTGTGTAGGAATATATACATATTTGTGTAGGTATATTTAGTTGTTTATGAGCTTTGTTTAAGTCTGTGTGTATTTCTTCTGTACATGTTTAGCTGTGTATGGGAGTGTAAAAACAAGTATGTATATGTGTGTACAGTGTAAAATAAAATTACTAAACTTTGAACATGTATTTAAATATTGCTCATGTCCCCACCCTCTAAACAATTAATAAAAAATTGTCACCGTTACTGCAGTGTTGAAACATAATTTTTGGACATCTCTGATCTAGGGTGACTACACAGCTCTTTATTCCACCAGCGCCCTGCCACATGCCCAAGGACCAGCTGGTTGGCTGCTCAAATACATCTGTGTACTTTTGAGACATACAGGTTTTTGTACTATGCCACGGCAGCATTTATAGTTAATTTGATCAGTTCGGTGTCATGTCAAAATAATTTGCTGAAGACTGGTGCTGAACTAGAAGGGAAGGTGAGAATTGATTTCATCTAGTTATTATTGCAATGCTTTGCTGAAGAAAAAAAACTATTAATTTTTAAGGGTTCAGTCTGTCTTCAAAAGAGTCTTCATGTTTGCATTAATCAAAGCTCAATTTTTATGTATATCCATTCATTATGGTGTACTATATGCCATTTCCAACGAGCCTGCCTTTGTACTACGTCACAGTCTGATGATCAATTGTCTCGAGTTAATACATTTTTCAAAGAAAGACTTCCTAAATGATTTAACAACAACAAATAAATCCCATAAACCTTGATGGTAATTTCTGGAGATAAATCGTTTCTTTTTCAAACAGTACGGAATCATTTGGAAAGCAGAATATACTGAGGCCAATGTCAGCAAGGGTTCTGGGAAAATCTCTACCACTCTCGAGTGTGTTTGGCATAAATGCACATTGAGCATGAGGCGTTTCTCTGATTAATGATTTATTCGGTAAATTGAGAGATGGTACAAGTCGTGTATAGTAAAACAAATGGCGATAAGTTTATTTTCCCTATGTTGGTGTTTATATACCTATCTGCTAAACTGGTATTCGATCTGTTGGCTTGACTGGTCCAGATTCCCATACAGATTGTATGAATGACATTTGGCTTTCACATATTTTCAAAGACACCGTCCAAGCAGTCTACCCACCACATGTTATGGCACCATCGTGGTGGGTAGACTGCTTGGGCCTGCAGGAGCCCCACTGGAACCTATGGAGAGGACCAACATTAGCTCTCCAAATGGTAGGTAGGCTGGATGGGCCTAAAAAAAATAAAATTTAGTTGTGTCCCGGGTGACTGTAGCTCTGGTTATGCCACTGGATGTCCCATGAGCTTCCACACATGTAAAGCCTTAGACTTGCCTATTTGTGCACATGCAAGTAAATTGTCAATTATGTGCATAATGCTAAAAGATTAGTGCCTTGGAACGACACTGGCTTAACCTGTTAAACTGTTTTAGCTTGGGTTGCCACGTACTCTTGTCCTGCCTAGCGATTGTGCGGCTCCCAGTCTTTTTCAGACCGGAGAAGCTGGGCGATGATGTAGGCTATAAGTCATTAGCTGAGAGCATCAGCTGAGTGCAAATGAATGATTTGACTGAACAGCTGAAATAAATACATTTGTCATCCAGTTTTCTATCTCTAAACAGAGTGAAAGGTCAGGGCACTGCTGGCACCGTAATCATTACAGTGGGCTGTTGTGGTGCATGGAGTGTTCTTTTACAAGCTAAGACTTGATCTTCTAAATAAAGCTTTGCCGTTGTGCTGACACTGTGATAATATCACTGTTCAGAGTGGCGTAACTACAGGGGTGGCAGATGGTGTGGCTCCCGGACGGAAATATTGGGATTGGTGAGGGCATCCGGGCCCAGGAGGTGCCCCCAGAGCGAGCTCTTATTCCCTCAGGCAGAGTAGATACCTTTTTACCTGGACGGCAGGTGCCTACTATGCCGAAATATACTGGGGGGGAGGAGAAGGATAGGATGTGGTGGCGGCAGCGAGGAAGCTCTGATCTTCCAGGTTCTCACACTGCTCTCTGTAGCGATGCAAGTAGCCGGAATATGACGTCACTTTGGCCCTGACATCACTAAACTGTGTTATGGACATGAGAGGGAGCAGTTTCAGGACCTGGGACCTGCAGGAGCCCCACTGGAACCTATGGAGAGGACCAACATTAGCTCTCCAAAGGGTAGGTAGGCTGGATGGGCCTAAAAAAAATAAAATTTAGTTCTGTCCCGGGTGACTGTAGCTCTGGTTATGCCACTGGATATCCCATGAGCTTCCACACATGTAAAGCCCTAGACTTGCCTATTTGTGCACATGCAAGTAAATTGTCAATTATGTGCATAATGCTAAAAGATATATTAGTACTTCTAGAAACAAATTGGAATTGTCCATCAATGGCGGCATTTTGAGGAATCCTTTGCAAAGCAGAGGCTGAATGTCGTTCTGCGCTCAACTGATAAGAGATGAGCTGGGAGCTGCTGCTGACTGATTATTGTGAGACTCTCAAGGGACAACTCTCATAGTATCTGGCATGCACGCGAAAATTATATAATCCTAGATGTTTGTAAAAAAAATACTCAAACGATCACTCTAAGTATGCCCCCACATGGAAGAAGGGAAGGCCTGTAATTGGTGGAGACTCTTGCTGGACAGCTAAAGGGTTTGTCAGCTGCAGTTCTTGTCTAAGTGCGAAGTGAAATATTACTTTTTTTCATATTTAGATTTGTTTTATACATTAACTATCAAAAACATAAAAAAAAGGTAATATCCTGCCAATTGTGTCTGCTCTGTCACTTTTTTGGGAAGATTAATATAATGAAAATCCTAGCTGGCGTGGTCTTTGTGAAATAGCATTGATGGTTAAAACACACACAGGGTTATTCACTGGGAATTCAAATCGAGTCAAAATAACTAAAAATTCTTCAAGTCATCTATGTTTCTAACTGCGCTATTTTGGTCTAAAATTCAAAATTCACTTTGAATTGTCTAACAATTCTGACTTAAATTAACAAGAATGACAATAAGAGAAAGATGGAGACTAGATAAATAAATGGGAGAAAATATGCCAAAATATCTTTATTTGAAAATGTCTCCAGTTCAACTGGTTTTCTTTCTTGGCTAATTTGGTATAAAGATAATAGTTCTCCACGTTTACAGGTTTAGTAAATAGTTACTTGCTCTGACCACATGCTCACAGACTCAATCTCCGTCAGAAGGATAAACAAACAAACAAAATGACCGATGCACCTATTTTATATATAATGTGTGTATACTATTACCATCCTTTCTGATCAAGGGACTGCAAAAATAAAATAAAGAAAAAATAAGATATAAAACTATGAATATATGAAATAACACCCCCTCTGGTAATACACTCCCATTTGACTGAGTCTATAAAACCAGCACAAGTATATCAGGAGGAGTAGAGATGATCCAATTCGATATTCAGGTAAAGAACCACCTATGCTGAATGTTCCTCCAGGTCCGCAGTTAAGTAACCACAATAATATTTCTTCCTGTAAGTAAACTTCTGTATCTTCATTTCAAACCCAGAAACAAATAACAGAAGTCAATGCATTTCAACAAGAGATTGTCTTCCTCAGGTGCATGATTGCCTCTTTCTTACAGCCCCTTAATTGCTGCTGTACATAAAGACGTATCTTGTAGTATATGTTAAACAATAAACCTATGGCAAAGGCCAATAGGGTCACCTGCCTCTGGGGTGCATCGCATGGGGACACTTCAGGGAAATCCCAAACCCTATTCTCAATGATATTGGACAGTTGTATAAATTATGTAAATTGCACAGCACACGCACCCTTGTTTTGCAGGAAGGGCAAATGCCTCAAGTCAACATCATACTGGCAGCCACTAGAGGTGCTTCCATAGAAATAGTCGACACTGTAGTAAAACTGCTCATAGAAAAACTGTATTTTTACACCTTGCAAGGAAGAGGCGGGTACCTAACCTTTAACATTGCACTGTAGCTTTAAGAATACACATTTGAATTCCTAACGCTATATAGTGTTCATTTAAACCCGGCCAATCCTAAGGAGCATTAATACGCGCTTTCCTCTGTTTTAGCTTTTCTGATTCTAACCTAAATTCTGTGTGCTGGGGTACATTGCATCCTGACAATAAGCAGTTTAATCTCATCACTAGATGCTCTGATTCAACTTCAGGACTTGGTTTCATATCAATAGAATGCTTTCCTGTACTCCACCAGACAGGGGTCCTTAACCGCTCGCACTGACTGTTCCTTACTCAGTCCTGTGAGGTATTGCCAGGAGCAAGTGATGTCAGATCACTCCCAACCAGCAATAGTGCCAAATGTGTGTGAGGAGAGGAACCAGCCACCTGCGACCCCATGCAAGTTTGATCCCAAACTCCAAAATGCTTACTAAAAGGAAGGGTGGCTAAACAAAATGTTAGCGGTAGTCTATGTGTGTAGACTTTAGGTCTGTGTATAACAATGTATGTATATGTAGCTGAGTGTGTGTTTAGCAATGTATGTATATTGTTGTGGAAATGAGATATTGACATATTTTCTAGTTAGTAAAATGCCTATTTACTAATTTAACTGAAATCAGTGTATAAGCTATTCATGCATATTTAGACAAAATGGCCACTAGAAGCTTCTAACCCCTCTCTCCCTATAACACCGACTAACTACCTCGTGTAGCAAGATGGCGCTGGAATCCGGGGGAGACCCTCATGGTTCCAGTGACATCACCCTTAGTAGGCAGAGCATTAAGAAGACCACTTAACACTTAACCAATTATTGATGTATTATTTCATGTTATCTCTGACAATGCTTATGATGTAATTCTGCTTTAAAAGGGACCTGCCGTCCCCTCTGAATAAACATTCCTCAAGTTATTCAACAACCTGAAACCTGTGTCTGGTGTGAATTACTTCAGGGAGCGTGCACGCATTGTTTCCTTAATTTGGCCAGGGGCAGATACACAAAGAATAATCAATTTATTGATTGATTTTCCATTTCATATATGTCGTAGTGTGTGTGTTGTATGTGTGTGTATCAGTTCCTGCAAAGTGTGCGTGTGTGTAGCACACTATACTGTATAGTAGCTGGGTGTATGTATGTTTAGCAGAGTGTTTGTGTGTGTGCAGCAATTTGTATTTGGCTGTATGTGTGTGTCTTGCAGTGGGTACCTGTGTGTGTCTGTGAGAGTATATCTACATGTCTGTCCTGTGAGAGTGTCTAGAATGCATGTGTGTGTCTGATTTATTATTATTATTGCCATTTATATAGCGTCAACAGATTCCGTAGCGCTTTACAATATTATGAGGGGGGGATTTAGCTATAAATAGGATAATTACAAGAAAACATACAGGAACGATAGGTGGAAGAGGACCCTGCTCAAACAAGCTTACAGTCTATAGGAGGTGGGGTATTAAACACATTATGACGGGAAATAGCAATCAAATAAGGTGGGAGTGAAGCAGAGCTGGAGGAGAAAGTAAAGCGCTGCCCTTTAGGAGAGAGCAAGGGACAGGTATGTGAGGTAGAGGTTACTCTGGGAGGCCATAAGCTTTCCTAAAGAGATGGGCATTTCTTAAACGATTGAAGACTAGGGGAGAGTCTGATGGCGGTAGACAGGCCATATCTATAGGAAGAAGTCCTGCAAGCGTGAGTTGGCCTTACAGGTGCCAGCAACGGACAGGAGAAGGTCACGGGCAGAGCGGAGAGACCCAGAAGGGACATACCTATGGATCTGTGAAGAGATATAAGAGGGGTTAAAATTGTTCAATGCTTTATAGGTATGGGTTTGTCATACCCCCTCGGAGACACTTCCGGGTTTCGCAGATCGACTCCGCCCGTAGTCTGACGTCAGATGCAGCCCCTTTAACCCCTTAGGACCAAACTTCTTGAAAAAAAGGGAATCATGACATGTCACACATGTCGTGTTCTTAAGGGGTTAAAGGGCAGCCGCAGCAACTTTTTAATTGCTCAGCTAATTTGCTAGTTAGCGAGACAAAGTTGCCAATTGAGCTCCCTCCTGTTAATCTACATGTACCAAACCCCTGCTTATACCTACCTGATTGCTGAATTCTCCAAACCCTACCTGACTTTGCTGAATTCTCCAAACCCTGATTCGGAGCAGACTACTGACTACCCTACAACCTTTCACTCAAGCTAAATTGTTAAAGTATCTGCTTCTATACAAATTAAAAGCCTTTAACTCTTCTATTATTTCTGCTGGATTATCTCTATAACAGACCTCTGCTTATTACTACTCACTGCATTATCCTGCTTGAAGGAAATTCAACTATCTCTTGTTTAATTCAGACATCCATTCCTAATTCCTGGCTATTTAAACAACTAAGTTCACTTTCATTTCTTCTTAAAGAGACATGGCTTATTTTTTTCTGTAATTGTTATTCCACAAAATCTGTTTCTAACTTGGGAACCAACATGGTTAGTACTTTGAATTGACCCTTTAGGATACAGGAAGCCAATGTAAGAACTGACAAAGGGGTGATGTGTGAGAGGACCGACTAGAGAGGAAAATCAGTCTGGCGGCAGCATTCATTACAGACTGTATACGACTTTTGGGAGAGAGTTACAATAACCCATGCGGGAAATTACTAGAGCATGGGCAAGCTCCTTAGTAGCATCTTGCGTAAGAAAGGGGAGGATGCGGGCTATGTTTTTAAGGTGGAATCTCCAGGATTTGGCAACATACTGGATGTGAGGCTCAAAGGTGAGGCCAGAGTCAAGGATGGAATGATGGGGATATCACTAACTTGAAGGGAGAGCGAGAGAGGAGTATCAGTATTAGGAGGAAGAGCGACAAGGAGCTCAGTTTTAGAGAGATTGAGTTTGAGAAAGCGGTAGGACATCCAGTCAGAGATGGAAGAAAGGCAAGCAGTGACACGTTGCAGGACGGCAGGGGAGCGGTCCGGGGAGGAGAGGTATATCTGGGTGTCATCAGCGTTCAGGTGGTAGTGGAATCCAAATGAGGCAATAAGTTTGCCAGGAGAGGCAGTATAAAGAGAAAATAGAAGGGGACCAAGGACAGAGCCTTGGGGGACTCCAACCGAGACAGGAATGCATGTATGTGTCTGTGAGTGCGTATTTCTCTCTGGGAATGTGATTTGGGGGTGTCTCTGTGAGCGTGTATCTCTGTCTGGGAGAGTGACGCGGGGGGTGGGGTATCCTGTGTGTTTGTAAGTGCTCCAAAAATTCTAATGGCATCCCTACTTCCCCTTTAGATTGTAAGCTTGCTTGAGCAGTGCTCCCTTCACCTACCTATTGTCAGAATTAAATGTTTGTCTTGTTTACCTATTGTACAACACCATGGAATATGTTGGCGCTATATAAATAATTGTACTCACTTTGGTATACTGAATGTGAGTCTAGCCATGTTTTACACAGGTCATAGTGTCACTGAGAGAGTAATAGGGCAGGTGGCTCACAGTTATTAGAATGCTGATTATTGATTGGTGCAATACCTCTCAGGTATTGTGATTCTGATTTGTGATTGGTTCAGTGTGTGGCAGTTATTAGAATGCTGATAATTAATTGGTGCAATACCTGGCCGATAATATTATTACGATTCTGATTTGTGATTGGTTCAGTGTGTGACAGTTATTAGAATGCTGATTATTGATTGGTGCAATACCTGGCAGATATTATTATTACGATTCTGATTTGTGATTGGTTCAGTGTGTGACAGTTATTAGAATGCTGATTATTGATTGGTGCAATACCTGACAGGTATTGTGATTCTGATTTGTGATTGGTTCAGAGTGTGACAGTTATTAGAATGCTGATTATTGATTGGTGCAATACCTGGCTGGTATTATTATTATTATTATTATTATTATGATTCTGATCTGTGATTGGTTCAGTGTGTGACAGTTATTAGAATGCTGATTATTGATTGGTGCAATACCTGGCTGGTATTATTATTATTATTATGATTCTGATCTGTGATTGGTTCAGTGTGTGACAGTTATTAGAATGCTGATTATTGATTGGTGCAATACCTGGCTGGTATTATTATTATTATTATTATGATGATGATGATGATTCTGATCTGTGATTGGTTCAGTGTGTGACAGTTATTAGAATGCTGATTATTGATTGGTGCAATACCTGGCTGGTATTATTATTATTATTATTATGATTCTGATCTGTGATTGGTTCAGTGTGTGACAGTTATTAGAATGCTGATTATTGATTGGTGCAATACCTGGCTGGTATTATTATTATTATTATATCATTATTATTATTCTGATCTGTGATTGGTTCAGTGTGTGACAGTTATTAGAATGCTGATTATTGATTGGTGCAATACCTGGCTGGTATTATTATTAATTATTATTATTATTATTATTATTATTATTATTATGATTCTGATCTGTGATTGGTTCAGTGTGTGACAGTTATTAGAATGCTGATTATTGATTGGTGCAATACCTGGCTGGTATTATTATTATTATTATTATTATGATTCTGATCTGTGATTGGTTCAGGGTGTGACAGTTATTAGAATGCTGATTCAGAAGTGGTAAAGGTAGTTGTGACTGTGATTTAATGCTGTCTCTCTCACCAGGAAGCAGCTTACTGTGAGTTTACTCTGATATTGCTGAGTCACTGCCACAGAATACACACAGTTACTTAGCATGTTGTAGCTGAGTCAGAGTGACTACCTGGCAGGCACTAGGACCCAGGGGGGGGGAGAGAGGGGATTAGTGTTACAGGCTAAGCATTGCCCTGCCTCCACACAGACTGACAGGCAGACTGACCAATGGGTGAGCAGGGTCATACACTGCCAGAGAGAGGAGGAGGGATACAATGTAACAGGCTGTCTGAGACAGACACAGTGTGTACCCTGAGAGACAGGCAGTGTGAGACAGACACAGTGTGTACCCTGAGAGACAGGCAGTGTGAGACAGACACAGTGTGTAACCTGAGAGACAGGCAGTGTGAGACAGACACAGTGTGTACTCTGGGAGACAGGCTGTCTGAGACAGACACAGTGTGTACCCTGAGAGACAGGTAGTGTGAGACAGACACAGTGTGTAGAGGGCAGAGACAGCCTGTGTGATACTGACCTCCTGGACCCTATTGACAGCACAGATATTACAAGGTGAGTATATGAAACACACACTATTTTATGTAAGATCACATATAAACAAACACACACTAACACATGCCTTGCTATACATGTTGTTATGTGCTAATACATTAAGTTATTGCTACATTTATGATAAAATCCCACTTTCCTGAGCATTGATACATGTAGCATGTATGATCATATTCACACAGGGCGGTTATTGATACATGTAGCATGTATGATCATATTCACACAGGTCAGGTGTATATACATGTATGTATGAAAATATTCACACAGGGCAGTTATTGAAACATGTAGTATGTATGATCATATTCAAACAGTTTGGTTAGTACATGTAGCATGCATGACCATATTCACACAGGGCTGTTATTGATACATGTAGCATGTATGATCATATTCACAACAGTTTGGTTAGTACATGTAGCATGTATGATCATATTCACACAGGGTGGTTATTGATACATGTAATATGTATGATCATATTCACACAGGGTGGTTATTGATACATGTAGCATGTATGATCATATTCACACAGGGTGGTTATTGATACATGTAATATGTATGATCATATTCACACAGGGTGGTTATTGATACATGTAGCATGTATGATCATATTCACACAGGGTGGTTATTGATACATGTAATATGTATGATCATATTCACACAGGGCAGTTATTGATACATGTATGTATGATCATACCTACCAGGTGTCCCTATTAAGGTTGGGCAGTCCCTCTGTTTGGTCCTAATGTCTCTCATTCTAAGAGCCCAGAATACTTTGTGTGTGTGACAATATACCTAAACTCTACAACAGGGGTGCCTACACTTTTTAGTGTCATGATCTACTACTTTCTAAATGACCAGCTCAACGAGATCTACCTACTAAAAACAACACACTAAAAAAAGCAGATCCTTATTGTGACTACTGCATGTATCTTCATATTGAATTAATAAAATAAATAAAAACCCATATCACTACCTTCTACAAAACTCCTTTCACCCCCTTCTACAAACCCATTGTCTCCCCTTCTACAAATCCCATGCCCCCCTCTACAAAAACTTCTGCCACCCCCTTCTGCAAATCCCATGCCCCCTCTACAAAACCCCCTGTCACCTCTTCTACAAAACCCCTGCCCAGCCCCTTACAGTAGTATCCATTAAAAAAAACAATATTAGCAAGCAGACACAACACTTACAATTGATGAAGGTCTGCGGCCCTCACCCCATGAGTAATTAAAGAGCTGGCCACAATCTACCAGCATCACCTTTGCAGTCGACTGGTAGATTGCGATCAACCTACTGGGCACCCCTGCTCTACAGCAATAACAAATACAGCCATGTGTATTCAAACTGTAACAGATATATTTAAAATTAATCTTCGTAAATAAAATAATTTGTCTTCGTGAGTAATTTTTTTAAAAATTACATTAAGCAGCCATCTGTATGTTTATGTGTATATGTATGTGTCTATGCTCCATGTATAATGCATGTTCTAACCTTGGTGTTAATTCATTAAACTGTTCATTTCTAAGGAAATTGCAATTTAAAGACCAAATAGCTAAACTGTTAATTAGCTAGAGTTAGAGATTTCTCAAGTTTTTTACTATTTTGACAATTGCCTTGCTAAATCTCCACAACTCCTTGTTGAGTTAATGAACCCTATTATTTTATAACATATACAATATGGCACAGAAGGTATTTCATACAGTCCGAGACACTGAGATCTGGTTACCTATAATTCAATATTATCCTACATATGTGTTCATTTTAGATTGAAAGGACCCCCTTGCCACCTGCCTTGCAAAGACCTCTCATTGAGCTGTATTGGGAAGTCTTTGATTGGACAGTCACAACAAATCTGGGCTGGGGAAGAAGTGGAGGGCTTGCCAATGATTCAGACAAGACAAAACACTGTTTTTCTTTAGAATACCTTCCCATCCCATCCCACCACCCAAACTTAAAACAACAAACAAACTAAAGCCAAACCTCTGAGGCCATGTTCCTTCTGGCATTCTCTTCCAATGAAATATTAAATCCGTAGCAGTGCCACTATAATACAATGACTATATATAACCTAGTCTGATGCTAAATGGCTAGATAGATCTGGTATAAAATCTAGAAGCTATTGATCAATCAAAGTATTTAATTTGGATCTTAAAGGACCACTATAGTGCCAGGAAAACATACTCATACTCCTGCCGGGCTCTGAAAAGGGGAAAAACTTACCTTTTTCCAGCGCTGGGCAGGGAGCTCTCCGCCCCGTCGGCTGAATGCGCACGCGCGACAAGAGCTGCGCGTGCATTCAGCCGGTCGCATAGGAAAGCATTATCAATGAAAATCAATGAGACAGCCGCTAGAGGGAATGGGGGAAGGCTTAACCCATTAATAAACATAGCAGTTTCTCTGAAACTGCTATGTTTATTAAAAAATGGGTTAACCCTAGCTGGACCTGGCACCCAGACCACTTCATTAAGCTGAAGTGGTCTGGGTGCCTAGAGTGGTCCTTTAAGACTAACATAGCTTTTCACTAAACGCCAAGTTATAGCAAATTGAAATCCAAATTATTATTTTATTATTTATATAGCGCCAACAGATTCCGTAGCGCTGTACAAATGACAACGATGATCTGGAAGAAAAATATTCAACAGAGCCATAGTCACAACCGGACTATTTTTTCTTACATTTTGCAAATCGCATTTGAATTCATTGCAATTCCGAGTTTGATGGGTTCCTCTGACAGATTTAGCGTTTCTGACTGAGGATGGTGGGAGTGTCTTTAAATCAAGGGCAGGTGCGATGCTCCTTAGCTGGATAGTTTTGTAGGGTGGGGTGACAGATGGCCTTGATGTCGATATATTGCTGGTTAAAGGTGACATATATAATGTGTTGCTTTGCACGCAGTCTCTGTATATCTTTTGTTTGTTTGTCCAGGCATTGTTTTACAGTAAATTAACCCTCTACAGACCAAAGGCATGTTACACGCCAGCACAACTGCCAAGTCTATACAGCCCCTCACTCCAGTGAACATGGCATTCCATCTGCAAATTCCTTAAAGTTCAGTCAGTTATGACTATCATTCTATGTTTCTATTGTAACAGAGCAGCAGGAAATGCTAGCAGAATGCTTGGTTGTATAGGGAGAGGTATTAGCAGTAGAAAGAGGGAAGTGCTCGTGCCATTGTACAGAACACTGGTAAGACCTCACTTGGAGTATTGTACACAGTACTGGAGACCGTATCTTCAGAAGAATATTGATACCTTAGAGAGAGGTCAGAGAAGGGCTACTAAACTGGTTCATGGATTGCGGGATAAAACTTACCAAGAAAGGTTAAAGGATCTTAACATGTATAGTTTGGAGATGCTCTCTGTTACATAGACAGTAGGTGGTTCTTAACGGATTACTAAAGGAGGACCAGGCTGAGAAGAGTTAAGATCTCACAGGACCCTCACGGCAGGTTACCAGTTAGGGGCACCCTTTAGTCTTCACATAGTGAAGGTGAATGAGGCCAAACCAATTCGTAGTTCTAGGGTTTCTGTCTAATCCCTGAGCCCTAAGCGGTCTCCTTGTGGTAATTGTACATTGGGTGCAGTCACTGGCCAGACCTGTCATTAGACTATAATGGATGTTATTGCTTGTATTACACAACACATTACACAGTGTACTAATTATAATATACTGATCTAATGTATATATCCAGTTAGGAATGAATGAAGTATGGCAATTGGGCAGCTCATCTTTCATGTTGCTGGCTGAGCATAATGACAGAGCAAGATACAGCTATTCATCAACTCGGTGCGATTTCAGACACGTGTGAACAGTTGCATATTAAGAAGTTATACACATACAGTTATTCACTAAACTGAGGATTCAAAGTGAATTTTAATGTCAAAGTAGCTGAACGGGAAAAATTCTCAAAGTCCGCTATGTTTCAATTTCGGCTACTTTGGCCTTAAATACACTTTGAATTCTTACTTTGATAAATTCTGATATTGTTTCATTCTACAGAAAGTTCCAAAGTTCTAAAGAGATAAAATCTCTTTCAGAAGGTCGCAAACCTTACTGCAAAATGATTTTGGATGTGATCTAGACCAAGGGGTGTCCAAAAGGTAGATCCCCAGATGTTTTAAAACTACAAGTTACATGGTGCTTTGTCATTCAAAAGGCATTCTAAAAGCATGCAAAGCCTAATGGGAGTTGTAGTTCTACAACATCTGGGGATTTACGGTTTGGGCACCCCTGATAGAGCCCTATAGGCTAGCAGTACTTTCTCACACTAGTCCCTAGAAAGAAGTGAGACATCAGAAACAGGGCAAGACTGGCGCATATTCTGTTTAGACGTGTAATACTGTGTACTTAGAACACATGTTTTTTGTGCTGTAAATGTAAGTTTTCCATGATCCTTGTCCTAAATGTCATATAATAATGGAGATATTGGTAAAATTAAAGTAATTACTAATGTATTAAAATTAAAAGCACTTAATACATGGTTTAGTGGGTGAACTTTTTATTATTATTTTTTTTACTATACTAACTGCAGATCCTGGACAAATGCCAGGGTTACAGAATCACTTTCTGTCCGACACAAATGAAATTACAAAAAGTTGTGAAATTTTAGTGTCTAGTATTGTTATTTACAGCCTGGTACACAAGAGTATGGAGAATTGTGAGCCGAGAACCTGATGTTTCCACACCCTCTGCTTGGTCCGTGTCTCACCACGTAATATCTATAGGGATCAGAGAGGGACATAAGGGCGAGCTCCACCACGTAATATCTATAGGGATCAGAGAGGGTCGTAAGGGCGAGCTCCACCACGTAATATCTATAGGGATCAGAGAGGGTCATAAAGGCGAGCTCCACCACGTAATATCTACAGGGATCAGAGAGGGTCGTAAAGGTGAGCTCCACCACGTAATATCTACAGGGATCAGAGAGGGTTGCAAAGGCGAGCTCCACCACGTAATATCTACAGGGATCAGAGAGGGTCGTAAAGGTGAGCTCCACCACGTAATATCTACAGGGATCAGAGAGGGTTGTAAAGGCGAGCTCCACCACGTAATATCTATAGGGATCAGAGAGGGTCGTAAGGGCAAGCTGCTTTAAATTGCATTTCAGTATTTATTGATTTTGTGTTTCACTTTTCCTAAAGACAGGAGTTCGTAAAGATGACAAGACTGGGGTCTTACTGCGAGCACAATGGGAGCGTATCTCAGGCGTGGCTGGATAGCGGACTGTCCCCTTGCTTTTACTTCACGTTGGTGCCCTCTGTACTCCTCAGTTTTTCCCTCTTGCTGGGGACACTGCAGTCAGCCTGTTATGCCAAACAAAGCAGGACAATGGAACCCAAATACATACCACGCTCAAAACTCTACAGGCTTCAAATTGTATTGTCTTCGGTACTGGTTTTACAGGCCCTGGGGGGCCTGATCTGGCAGGCATCGGGCAGCGAGGTGATCTATGGGTACATGATAGTGTACGGCTGCCTATCAGCAGTGGCCTGGGGATTTAGCATCTGGCTCCTTCACTTGGAGAGGACACGGGCCCTGGATCGAGAGAGAAGCAGGGGCCACGGTGTGATACTGCTACTGTTGTGGGCCCTAGCCTTTGCAGCTGAGAACCTTGCCTTTATGTCCTGGTATAGTCCCCACTGGTGGTGGATGTATATGGATAACCTGTCACAAAAGGTCAGTTTTATTATATTGTTTCATTTTTTTACACTCTGATTTAAAAAAAAAACATAGATTTAATAAAGCACTTATCAGTCACATGTCAGGTAAATATAATATTTTGGCGAGTTAGAGCGCACAGGGCTGAGTTCTTCTGCAGAAGATACAATTAAACTCTGCTAACTCTGGTAATCAGCTCTCACATTGATGTAAATGTTTCAAATGGCAATTTAATTACCAGATATAGGTTTATCTTTTATAACAGACCATAATTGTTATTATTCATAACAGAAATTTAATTTATTTATGATTACCGGTTTTGTAAAGATTTGACTGGTTTCAATCTGTTATCGGATGTCTCCACAGGTGCAGTTCGGTCTATGGGTTCTGCGTTATGTCTGCCTACTCTTCCTATTTGTACTGGGAATCCTGGCGCCCGGCCGACCTCGCAAGCCGTACATCCTTCTCGTGAATGAAGATGAAAGAGATATAGAGAATTCACAGGTGGGAGAAGTAAGAAGAATGTATAGGTGGGAATAATTGGGGAGAATGCACAGGTGGGAGTAAAGGATGTGAATGTGTAGGTGGGGTAAAGGATGTGAATTCACAGGTGGTAGTAAAGGATGTGTAGGTGTGATTAACGAAAAAGATTGTAAAGGTGGGAGTAAAGGATGTGACTGTGCAGGTATGAGTAATGGTAAAGAATGCACTGGTAAGGCATGTGAATGCACAGGTGGGAGTAAAGGATGTGAATGTAAAGGTCAGAGTAAAGGATGTGAAGGCACAGATGGGAATCCTGGCGCTTGTGCATTCACATCCTTTATTCCCACCTGTGCATTCACATTTCTTTATATCTGAAGAAATGTGAATGCACAGGTGGGAGTAAAGGATGTGAATGCACAGGTGGGAGTAAAGGATGTGAATGCACAGGTGGGGTATAGGACGTGAATGTAAAGGTGGGAGTATAGGACGTGAATGTAAAGGTGGGAGTATAGGACGTGAATGTAAAGGTGGGGGGTAAAGGACGTGAATGTAAAGGTGTGTGTGTGTGTATGTGTATGTGTATATATATATATATATATATATATATATATATATATATATATAATTTTAGCAGTCACAGTCTCCATACCAGGCTGGATTATCAGGGTTTATTATTGCGATCAGATACTGCCATCATTGCTTCACTTTGCAATTTGCAGCATTCGTTGCAATGTTTTCACAGTGCGCCCCGATCACATCCTGCTGATCTCCTAATGCTGTATATTCAGTAATTGATCCCATCCATTCCAGAGGAGGGACCTGTACATTTCATTTATTGCCTACTGTTGCACATTCTGTGACAGTGCGTTTCGGGAATGAAGCCAGTCAGCAGCGTGATGGTGGTACCTACTGCAGAAAGTGGAGTGAGTTTAGCTCTCTAACATTTACTAGGAAACCCCAACAGGGCAGAAATGTTTTAGCTACAGCAGTAAAGGCTGTCTGAGCTTCATCTGGAGCGCAGTCTGGAGCAGCATGGGCACCGGGGGGGGGGAGGGGGTAACTATTTGTAACCTGTTGAATGCTGACCGGGTATTCATATAGTTTACTCAGTAGGTTATTTTTTTTATCTTTTGATGCCCTGATTTATTGTCGTATTCCTAATGTAAAATTTTTTTAATCCCCTTACATCCCTCAGCCCCTTCTCGGACCCCCGAATGAATCCACATGGCAGGGTTTCACAAAGAAGGTTCGTCTCCTCCTCCCTTACATGTGGCCGAAGGGGAGCGTCTTCCTGCAGCTACTGGTTCTTCTCTGCATGGGATTGATGGGATTAGAACGAGCTATTAATGTATTTGTTCCAATTTATGCCAAGACTATAGGTAAAAATATAAATAATAAACTGTATTAAATAATGTCCCAGCCTGTCCTTCTCCATATAATAATCCTATTCTATGTTACAGAGCTCCCTCGCTATCTTGCATCACAGATCCCTTCTTTTTCTTACATTGTATCACCTCCCTTATAGAAAACATACATAGTGTTTTCTAATTCACTGGTAATGAGTTTGAATTTTATGAAGGAAGTCTATTTACAAGGCTGTGATATGACACATTATTTTCTTTATTCACAGTGGATTATCTGACAGAGGGCACAGCTTGGCACATCTTGGCCCTCACCGTCTGTATGTACGTTTTCCTCAAGTTTTTGCAAGGTGGAGGAGCAGGTAAGATGGGAAATGGGAAACCTTCTAATAACCAGATTCTACCAGCTCCCAGTCTCTAATTTTCATTATTTAGTTGCTCTGCATTTACATGCTATCAGCTTGCTATCGACTAGTGCTCAAGACATATTTTATGACTTCCATTCACACAGACATGCATATAATTATTGACTTACCTGCAGTTCTATTGTAAGTCATACAGGATTAACGTTCATATAAAAACAGATGAGTGGTTTAACATCCTTTTTGCAGTGAGTGTAAGGTACACAGATTGATTCCACACCAACGACCCCTTTTTATTTTTTTATATATGTGCGACAACAGGTTGCATTCAGTTGCTATAAATAAGTGATCCCATACATTGCATTCAGCGGGAGTGTGCACATTAAGGGTTAACATTGCATATCTATAACATACTCCACGTACAATGTATGTTTCTGTCACTACAGTGTGCCAACCTGTACTGTATCTATTACCCTGCATTATGTGCTTGTTTCCACAATGTTAATGTCAAACAAAGTGGAGGGGATTAAGCAAAGACTCCATAGAACGTTGGAGTGTTATGTGCACACTGTTTTGATATGTTGGTGTATAATAATGAGTTCATGCACACATACACTCACGTTTGCTGCATGGAATGATACACCAGATATAAAGAATTTCATGTTATTATTTAACACTTAGCTTTGCAACACATAATTTATCCCAACGAGAGACGTATATTTCTAACGGTTTTCCATCATTTGAAGGTAAATGAGACATCACGGGAAATGTAGTTTACAAACTGCTGCAGCATCTGTTGTTACCATAGTCTTCATCCTCCTTGCTTTTAGTTTTTATTTCGTCTTTGCCATTATAGGGACATTCCGTTTTTTTTTTTTTTATGTTTTCATGCTAAGCTGTGGTTCCCAGACTCCTCCCCCCCCTTTCACACAGTGAGCATTGCTTCCTCTCTGAGATGTACAAGTATATGTACAGTGTCATTATACATTGTTTGCTACCACCCAGCCCATCAATCTCATCCCCTCTTAGGAGCTGTGCGGTCAGCATGGATGCAGCGCTGCTCCCTGTATGGTAGTAGTTACATTGTTATTATAAACTTGTAATGGTTGAGTATTACTTGTTTATTAGGAGATTTATTTATTTTTAGTCCTACATCCATTATATCCAAGTCGTGTTTTTAGGAATTAGGGCTGGTGAGCACAGGTATCCCCCTATTAGTAGATTGTTACAAACATTGCATACATTAAAAGTTGCCCAATATTGTCCATCTCTTCTGGTAGTGTTGTTCTGTATAGAGAGTACACAGCTGAGTAAACTAATGTATGTTTTAACCCTTTGTTGCCTTCTGCTGACAATCCCCTTTTGTTGTTCTTCAAGGTGCGACTGGATTTATTAGTAACACGCGCAGTTTCCTGTGGATCAAGGTTCAGCAGTTTACCAACCGTGAGGTGCAAGTCCGCCTCTTCTCCCATCTCCACGCTCTGTCATTGCGCTGGCATCTGGGACGCAAGACCGGTGAAGTCTTACGCAGTGTGGACAGAGGCACTAGCAGTATTAACAGTCTGCTCAGGTAAAATTAATCTGTGACTTCTGGTGGGAACCTTGCAGAGATTTTATTTAAGCTGTTATAAACTCATAATACAAGTTAAAAGGGACCTCTTACTACCCAGTATTTCTTATATTATGTTTAATTATCCCTATATTTAAAAATATGTATTTGTGAGGTGTGAAAAATACAATGTAGACATCCACACCTCCCTCTTATACCCAGGCTCCCTGTCACTGCACTGTGCAGGGAGTGAAGCAGGGAGGACCACAGAGATTAACTGTCGCTTTTCAACAATGTCCAACTAAAGCTGCAATATTGTATGTTGCAAGTTTTATTTTAAAAAAAATGATCAGTATCACATATGTAGCATTAGGATAAGTTTACACACCTGGAGTATGAACATAATAATGGCTTTAATACAAAAAACATTCTTATTTTTATAAGACTTAACTATCACTTAAACCAACCTTGATCACACTGCCGCTTATGACTCTCACCACCCTCAGCCAGTTTACTTACTATTGTTCTTTCTTACTGTTTTGCAGTTATATTGTATTCAGCATACTTCCAACTATTGCGGATATTGTAATCGGAATCGTTTATTTCACATCTTCGTTCAACGCCTGGTTCGGGCTGATCATTTTCATCTGCATGACCCTGTATCTAAGTGAGTACTTGGGCCTCTCTCTTTCTGTGAAATCTCAGAGGATTACAATGGGGATTATTCAGTAAATACTGAATTGCAATGAATTTAAGGATACAGCTGAAGAATTTTCCAAATCCGATATTTTGGTGTAATGTTTGCTATTCCATTATGAACCCATTACAATTCAGTTTTTGTTAATAAACCCCATAATTTGCTGCACATGGCTATAGTTCCATAAAGAACACTCAGCATTTTTCTGCAGTGCTAAGTGGTTGTGATGTAACTGTACTCCAGAGCTGCCTCTGAAAATTGTCCATGTTTCGGGTACAATGTCTGCCCTTCACATGCACAGCCTGTATTTAGCTCCTTCTACGACCAGGAGAAGGCGTCGAGCTGGTTCACAAGGCACTGCCAAAAACTTATGATAGCCAGTGTAATACACACTAAAACAGTTAAATGGGCTACTAGCGGTCCCTTACAGGGCAGGTCCACACATCCTAAATGTACAAGGATTTATGGGAGAGAGGGGATAGTGCTCTGAGGGAAACGTTAAATGTGAGAACGTTTTTCACATGTACGTTTTATTTTTACTTTTTAGAGCATTATTTTTATATTGTGTTAAAAATTGGGGGGGGAGGGGTATTTTATTTCATAATTTCCCTTTAATGAACTCTAGACCTAATCTAACCCTATTTTTCTTAAAGTCATTTAAAGCAGTTACACTGCTGCCAGCAAGCTGTTCTATGCCATGTTTCAAACTAATACGCTGCACATACAGACTCCAAGCACCATCACCACTTTAAAACACTGAGTAACTCTTGGAAACGATGGAAAAGAGTGTGTAAATTTGGAAAAAATTACATCAAGGAGGGTTGGAGACTTTACCTTCTGTCTTGTAGTTTATTATCTCTCTCCAGAAATGGCATTATTTTATCTTAGCCATGGTTCATTGTTATTTATATGAAGATACAATTCCTTAAACCAAATGGATATAAAATAAAGCCATATGTGATTTGTAATATGAAATAAAATGTTGTACTCCCTTTTTCTGTTACAATTCCTGCCCTATCCTATTATAAACTAATTTCAGATTTCTGTTTCCTTGGCAGCCCTGACCATTATTATCACTGAATGGAGAACCAAGTATCGGAGGGAAATGAACACCAGCGACAACGAAGCCAAGTCCAGAGCTGTGGACTCTTTACTCAACTTCGAAACGGTGACTCACTGGGCCTAATTTGGCTGGGACCTGGGATCTTGCTGGGATCTGGCTGAGAGCTTGCTGGGATCTACCTGGGACCTGGCTTAGAGCTTGCTGGAGATCTGACTGGGATCTAAATGGGATCTGGCTGAGACCTAGGATCTTGTTGGGGCCTGGCTGAGAGCTTGCTGGGATCTGGCTAGGCGTTTGCTGGGATGTGGCTTTAATCTGGCTGGGACCTTGCTGGTACCTGGGAACTTGTTGGGAGCCAGGCTGAGCGCTTACTGTGACCTGGTTGGGAGCCAGGCTGAGCGCTTACTGTGACCTGGTTGGGAGCCTGGCTGAGAGCTTGCTAGGATCTGGCTGAGACCTGGATGGGATCTTGTTGGGAGCTGGCTGGGATGTTGCTGAGTTCGTTCTGGGATCTTTTTAGGATCTGGAGGGACCTGGCTGAAATATTTCTGGGATCTTGTTGGAATCTGGCTGGGACCTGGCTGGCATCTGGCTTGGATTTTGCTGAGATCTGACTGAGATCTTTCTGGGACCTGGCTGAGATCTTTCTGGGACCTGGCTGAGATCTTTCTGGGACCTGGCTGAGATCTTTCTGGGACCTGGCTGAGATCTTTCTGGGACCTGGCTGGGATCTTGTTGGGACCTGGCCGGGATCTTGTTGGGACCTGGCCGGGATCTTGTTGGGACCTGGCCGGGATCTTGTTGGGACCTGGCCGGGATCTTGTTGGGACCTGGCCGGGATCTTGCTGAGATCTTGTTGGGACCTGGCTGGAATCTTGTTGGGACCTGGCTGGAATCTTGTTGGGATCTGGTGCAGTGCTGGTGCAGTGCAATTAAAGCACTGTGACCACAATCAATGTAGTTAGTGCTTACTGGTGGTGGCTTGCTGTGACACTCACTTCTGTCTGTATTGTTTCAGGTAAAATATTACAACGCAGAGGATTACGAGGTGAACAGGTTTAATGAGGCGATTGTAAAATACCAGGTAGGAAATGCTAGAACCACAAACTATGATTTCCTGTCTCTTATGATGTCTGTTGTTGTGTGATTTACTTCCTATGGTACCTTTTTAGCTGCTGATAACACCAGTATTCTGATCCCTGATTTTTTTTTTTGAATTTTTTTTTTTTTCCTGCAGGTGTCAGAATGGAAAGTTAACGCTACGCTTGCTATGCTGAACCAGACACAGAACCTTATCATCGGACTTGGGTTACTGGCCGGGTCTTTACTCTCTGCATATTTTGTTACGGAGAACAAATTTAAAGTGAGTTGCGATCGGTATCCGCTTTCTGCTATATTTCTGTGTTGAGATATTTGACCCCTTGAGTTTGTTTTATGTAACATTGGAAGCAGTCCAAAACTCAAGGTCATAGATTTGATTATTGGTGATGTCATCTTTCCAAAGTTGATAAGTTGAGTTCCATTAAGTCGGGTTATAGTAAAATCTGATACCAATTTAGTTCATGATCTTGAGTTAGACTGCTTTCAGTTCACCCTGGGTAGAAAACCCCTGTCTAAAATTAGGTGGTGATAATGATTTTGATTTTAAAATGCCCTCACTCTAATCCCCCCAGGTGGGCGATTATGTGCTGTTTGGAACATACATAATCCAGCTGTATACACCCCTCAACTGGTTTGGCACCTATTACAGGTAAGGCGACAGGACACATTGTTTTAAATATATAGCTAATTGTAATAACTTCTCTCCATACGAGGGCCGCCGGGGGTTAAAGGTAGAATATATGTCTTGAGTCTGCTTGATTTGTTTACAGGCCGGTAAATCTTAAGCTAATATCCTGCCTTGGCATTGTATGTAAATCATATCTCCTGGATATAAAAGTAGTCTTCTAACCCCACTCCATCACCTTCACCCACTCCTCCACCACCCATTCTACTCCATCATCCTGTCATCGTCTCACACTCACTTTCAATACTCATGGTGTCTGCCACTGCTGACTCTTCGTTACTCTTTAATAAGCATTAATACACTATTCTGTCTGTCGCTTTAACTCTTCAATATACAATCTGTCTGCTTCTCACCTTCTCTACTTCAAAACTCCTCACTTATCTCTTGCATGGCCTTCTGAATACTCTCTCACTCCATTCCTGTCTCTCTTCACTTGTATCCTGATAATACCCCATGTCCTACCACTCCACTCTCTCGCTTTCTCTCTCTCTCTTTCACACCATTTAGACTACCCCTAAGCAGGTCTCAATTACATTCATTTCCACTCCAGGTCACCCATTAATACAACCACCTCCTATTCATCCGATCAGCCACCTCTCTCTTACCGTTTCACAAACGCCTGATGGCACACCTCACTGTATAAGCTTGAATTTTCATAGCTCTCACTAGTCACTTTCAGCCTATTACATCTGTCCATACCCCCATTCCATTATTCCCTGCTTCTCGTCTGTGTATCCATCACCCTGACCACAGCCAAATATTCATCCTCTGTATCTTACAGATTTTTTTATTCCACTTGTCCTTTAATGAATGTATACAGCGAGGGGAAAAAGTATTTGATCTGCTGCTGATTTTTAACGTGTGTCTATTGACAAAGAAATGATTAGTCTCTAATTTTAATGGTAGGTGTATTTTAACAGTGAAAGACAGAATAACAAAAAACAAAATCCAGAAAAACAAAAAAGTTATAAATTGATGTGCATGTCAATGAGTGAAATAAGTATTTGATCCCCTATCAGCAAGATTTCTGTCTCCCAGGTGTCTTTTGTACAGGTAACGAGGTCGTTACCTGTATAAAAGACAAATGTCTTTTACTACAAGAAACGTCTAAACTCTGATTGCCAACAAGGGTTTTGCCACCAAATATTAAGTCGAAGGGGTCAAATACTTATTTCCCTCATGGACATGCAAATCAATTTATAGCTTTTTTGACATGCGTTGTTCTGGATTTTGTTTTGTTGTTCTGTCTCTCACTGTTAAAATACACATGCCATTAAAATTATAGACTGATCATTTCTTTGTCAGTGGGCAGACGTTCAAACTCAGCAGGGGATCAAATACTTTTTCCCTTACTGTGTGTACCTTACTGATTAGTAACATACTCTGTCCTGTAATATAACTTTAAATGACTGCAATCTGTATATAAGCATTCTTAAATAATATAATTATAAAAAAGAAATCTCTGCATGACTAAAAGCCGTAGTAGCAGAATGACCAAGTCCAGGACAAACCCAACTCTTTTTAAAAATCTTTGCACAAGCGTCAAACATCTTTTCTCCTTCATTGGTTGCTGTTTATGCAGATGTCTGATGGTATTGGTGAACCTATCTCAAAGAATCTTCTTTGATACTGTAACGGAACCGCTGGCACCCCGACTGGGTACCTTCCATTGACGGATGCTCCTAGTGCTTTCTGAGGATTCCAAGCACTCCGCCAGACACAATAACCACTGTAGACTCCCACGAACCGCTGCAGCTTCGTTGGGGTCTCGCCGTCTCCACCCACTCTGGACCCAAGACCAGGGTCCAGCTTCCAGTAGGTTAACCTCTCCGAATTCCAGAGAGCAGGAACAGGAACAAGCTATTAGCAGAGCTTAGTGATCATACCCTGGGAAGTATAGTGATTATAGTAATCCCCAGAGTGTAGTTCTCCAATCCACAAACATGAGCCGAAACTTCATGAAGGTACAAGATGATCTGACTCCAATGAGCGTTTATTACTCCTTATATACAAGTTTTCAGGCCAGAGGCACACCCCCTGGACCTGGTGGTAAACTGTGACAAAAGGGACACAAACCAATGGGAACACTAATTAACATAATAACACTCCCACATACACAATGAAATCCCTCTTCTCCATCCTGGAGATAATTGGCTTAAGGCACTGCAGTAATCTCAATTATCTCCAGGTACAGAAAATATCTACATTTTACAATAACAGCAAAAATATGTAAAAGTACATAAAAATACATAATTCTTATTATATTACACAGAACCCCCACATTTAACCTATACCCAGATAGCTCGGATCTGAGCGCCCAATCTAGGTGAACAGCGCTCAGATCCCATGAACAGAGTAAATTTGCCATGGGGTAAAGCATAGCAAGGGCTGTTGAGAAACCAAGGAGGGACAAAGCAGTCAGTTCCAACTGGTTTGGCAGTGTGCCTGGGACAACGCCCTGCTGGAGAACAATAGACAGGAAACTAGGGAGGGGAAGAAACACACCTTCCCACAGATTCAAATGGGCAGAAACCGTCTTTAGAAGCCAATAAGCCTCAAATAGTCTTTTTAAATGGCAATACACCCCAGGGCCATAGTAATGAGGAAGGAGGCTGGCAATCAGGCTCCTCCAACAGCCGGGGGCATAGGGCAGCTTGTCACCTAACAATCCAGTGACAAAAGGCATTTTGTCACAGATACCAATGTTCATCCACGTGAGTATGGGACAGCTGAAGGTGAGAGATCCCCATTGTAGCACAGATCTTCTCAGCTTCCTTTGTGACAAAATGATACTTAAGACTTGAAGAAGACCAGAAGGTGATATTGGTTCCCGTATAACAATCAGTAATTTATCTCCTCTGCAGGATGATACAGAATTCCTTCATTGACATGGAGAATATGTTTGAGCTTTTTGGAGAAGAACTAGAGGTGTGTATAACGGTACAGTCAGTGTGTCTAGGGGTTGGCCCAGCTGGCCTAAGATATTATTTCAACCAGATAAAATATTACTCAGTTGCAATCATATCTTTAGCAGCATAGATCTGTCATTCTATCCCTTCATTGACACTGTTAAACTTGTAGAACTATTTCCATGAAATTTAAAAAGCTTTATTCTGTTGCTGGGCCAAGAAAGCCTTTCAACCAATTGGCACATTTGCATGAGTCACATGACTACGAATTATCTTTAATCTCCCCTTACTATTTTGATTGGTACAACATCTGGCATAGGTAAATTAATTATTATTTCTCAGAATTAGTTATTAATGATATAACTTATTAGAACAGAATATTTTAAAATAAAATGAATGCTTAAAAGGTGTTTAAATGATGGCATAACCCCCAGTCTCTTTTTATCCTGTGCACATCCGTGTTAATTTGATTTACAGTAGCATGTTTACTTGAAGCAGCTGTTTTTTAATTTAGGGCTAGTTTCAGAAAAGCCTCACCTACCACAATGTTCTGAAATGACTATTCACTTTGACAAATATAGTGTCTGTCTTCCTTCGTTCTTTCAGGTTCAGGATATGGTAAATGCTCCAGAGCTGAGGTTCCACGCTGGAAAAATAGAATTTGAAAACGTCCATTTCAGCTATGTGGATGGGTGAGAAACACGGGAGATAGGTGGCGTGACTCGTGAATGTAGCATGTTTTCATTGGTGTTTGATTACATGGATCAGATCTTTGTGATCGTTTTAATGCTGGATTAAATTCCCCAAGTTCTCTGTGTCTACACAGTAATGGAACAGACTTATAGAAGGCCCTTACTGTACCCGAAAGCCATTTTCTCCAAGTCTCTTAACTCGGTCAGTTGTTGTTTGTTTATTTAGGGGTTTTTTGGTACCTTGCTGAATGGTATCTTTAAAGGTGATTCTTGTCCAAAAGCATTATTTTGAAGGCTCTCATCCTGTGCTATCGTGGAGGTATGACCTGCTTTGGAGTTAGTCCAATCCAATGCTCTTCTTAGAGAAACATTAGGGAGCTGATGTGCATGAGTTTCGAGCACCACAAGCACTTCAAATTCCCATAGAGAAAAGAATGAATCAATGCTTTCATATGGGAGCTGCAGTTACATGAGTTTTTATCGGTCAGTGTTGGGAAATCAATATGGCAGTCACTAGAGGTGTGCTTAACCCTTCAATGTAAACATTTCTCTACAAAACTGCAATGTTTTACATTTCATTGTTAAACCTACAGGACCACTACATCCAAGCCACATCATTGAAATGAAGTGGTCTGGGTGACGATAGTGGTTCTTTAATTTTAATTAAATGCATCCTGAATATTGTAAAATTATTGTTATGTATCTTTGGGAATTGTTCATAAAGGAATAAAGTAAAAAGTCACTTTTTTTTAAAATAAAAATACAGCCTTTTCTATATTGTTCTAAAAATGTGTTTAGGTCCCTAGAAATATTTTATTTTGGCACTTCAAAGATAATTCCCCCGACCTAATCTCAGCAAAATTAAATATTTTGAAAGAGATTGTCTGTAGAGTCACATGGTCAGAAGGTCAGTTGATAAGCGTGGCCTTAGGGTTCTTTCCAAGTATAACGTTTAGTTAGAGTTTGGTTTGGTTAAAGTTGAAATCTGTTCAATGTATAAACAAATCCAAGTAGGTTTTGTAGAATGAACCTCATGTACTCCGTGCTGCACAACCTTTGCACACAGCTACTTGTTTTCCATGGGTTTTGTCTTGTCTAAAACAATCCAATTATGGACCGTAGCTTTACAAGGCACACGGTCATTGTGTTTTTATTTGATTTTAAATTAAAAGATTCCGTGTAATGTAATTAACTGGTGTACTATGTTGCAATGCAAACATTTTAAAGATATTACTTTTTAAAGTGCCTCTCCTGGTTAAGTGCTTCTTGTTCCCCCCTCATTATACTATTTCCCCCTCCTATAATGAATGTGTTACTAATTGCATCTTATTTTTCTCTGTGTACAAGCAAGGAAATCCTCCGTGATGTCTCGTTCACCGTGATGCCAGGGCAAACTGTTGCACTGGTGAGCGATTTTTCAGCTTTTTCAGTCAGATATCTTGGATACATATTGGGTAATGGTGCTCTACAGCTGGACTACAACTCCATGATACTCAGCCAGATATATGGCTGCTATAGCCCAACTCTGCTTTAATCAGATAGATGATACTGTACTTTATTTCACCAGCATTCCTGCAATAAACACTGGGTTCTTCATTTCTATAAACTGGGAATATGCTGGTAAACTATATTGTTTGTTATAAGTGAATTTTGAATTTTAGATCAAAATAGCTGGGAAAGGCTAACTTTTTTTCCCCAAATAATGTTATTTTACTTTTACTTTAAATTTGAAAAGCACTTTGAATTCCTCAAAAATACTCCTTTTTAGTGAATATATTAATTGTTGGGGAAATACCAAAATGAAATATTTTGAAATCCATACTGTTTTGTTACCTGTTTTCATACGGGGCTGTCAAATGCCTACATATTGGAGGTGGAGAAGTCAGTCCCTCCTATTTCATACACTGGATACTGAGGATTTGTAGAATTTTGTGTGGAATTATCAATGTATAGCTTCACTATACAGTACAATGTAAACTTACCATTAATGAGAAAATCTCTCCTCCTGTTCACTAGGTCGGTCCCTCTGGCAGTGGAAAGAGTACCGTCATACGGCTCCTATTCCGCTTCTACGATGTCAAAGGAGGAAGCATTCGTGTGGATGGCCAAGACATTTGTACTGTAAGTGTAACCTGCTCCAAACATCGCAAGATATAGAGAGACAAACAAACCGAAGTATCCTTGCTAGTCTAGTAATTGAAGAATGTTGCACTATGCAGTGATACTTTTTGTACTGGACTTACAATACATATTAAAAGATGACATATATTCAATATGTATGATCAATATAATGAAATATGACATTAGTAACTTGACACAATTGATATGCTGATCAGTGAGAGGGGGCGTGGGATGCTCTACATATCAGAAATAGATTCTGATAGTGATCAATGAAAGGGGGCAAGAAATAACTAAATTAAGTCAGACAACAGAGAGACTAAGAATCAGAGGATCACATACATTTAAACATCTGTATAAGAAGTGCATTAAATGGTGGACATTCTTATAGACTCAAAGATGTCAACATTATTGTAAAGCACCACGGAATAAGTTGGCGCTATAAGAACACCACAAATAATATTTATCATATCTGTACATACAAATCGTTTATAGATGGTGAAAATAATAATAATAATAACAAAGTATTTAACCAAGAAAGGACATTCAGATTACTCTGGTTTTAAAGGACGTCCTGGGCATGTTATTTTTGCCCAACATCCAGGGGATGTTACTATTACCTAATTTAACGCTACTCATTTTATCTACCTCGTAAGTGTAAGCTATATGAACCTTTCATTAAATTACCATTTTTTAACTTACATAGCCAAACATGTGAGAATGGGATCTCAAATCAATGGATAATTCAATGTATAAAATGTATGCATCATACGCAACAATAATACGCAATCCACTACAACGGGGTGGGGAGGGTTTGTCTCTGCTGTTTAATTTTTGTGCCAATGGGTATAGTGGGGTCTGTTACATCTTTCTTCTATTGGTAGCAAATTGTGTTTGAAGAAAGAAACTTTCTTACTTTGTTGGAATTTGGTATTTATTCCTAACTTTTTGGTATAAAATTGGAAACATTCTTCCTGCTTGGGTTCTTTGGCCTTCGATTTAGCCGATTTAGCCTTCGATTTATTTCAATTCTATACAATTCCCAATTCAGCAATTAACTCCGGTTAAGTGAATGATTTCCACCTTCTGCCTTTAGGTTTTGCAGGCATCCCTGCGCGCTCACATTGGGGTGGTGCCGCAAGACACTGTGCTGTTCAATGACACAATCCGTAACAACATTCGCTATGGGCGTGTCAGTGCATCAGACCGGGAGGTGGAAGAGGCAGCAATCGCAGCAGACATCCATGATCGGATCGTCTCGTTCCGCGATGGTAAGTAACTCCCTCACAGCTGCTTAGCTCTTGCTTTTTTTTTTACTGCAAAGTGTGCTATGGGTAATCGATCAGTGGTGTACTAACTTCATTTTCTGAGTGATGGTGACTAAATCCAGGGATACACTGCAGATATAAATGGCCAAATGCAACGTTCGCCATACTGTACAATGATTATCTGACACTGGCCTCAATTTAATCATTTTGGATAAGCTTTTCAAATGATTTTATATTTAGAATACTTTTTATAAAATATTAAGATAACAAAAAAATAATATAGAAAAATGTATCCGTATATAAAAACAAATCCAATTAAAAAAAAAAAAAAAATTATAAATATTTATCCAAAACTATTAAATCAAGGCCATAGTATGTAATCCAGCTCTATTCAAGCATACAAGAAACGTCTGACCTGATTGACCTGTGATTGCCAACAAGGATTTCGCCACCAAGTACTAAGTCGAAGGCGTCAAATACTTATTTAATTCATTGACATGCAAATCAATTTATAGCTTTTTTTTGACATGCGTTTTTCTGGATTTTTTTTTTGTTATCCTGTCTCTCACTGTTAAAATACACCTACCATTACAATTATAGACTGATCATTTCTTTGTCAGTGAGCAAACATTCAAAATCAGCAGGGGATCAAATACTTGTTTTCCTCACTGTACAACATGTTCTGTGTTTTTTTTTTTTTGTTGTTTTTTTTTTTTAAACTCTTTATTTAAGTATGTATAAGAATACAGAGATATATCAAAAGGTCCATCAGTTAATATAGCATCACACAGCAGTATTTCCTTTCTACAAATTTTGAAATCACAGTTTTTAAAGCATTTTTATTTAGTGCATTAAAAATATAAATAAATTAAATAAATGAAAGAAAAATACTTTTTATTTAAAGATTCTAAATCTGAAACTCTTAGACAAAGAAAATGTCTCCTGATCAGGAAGAAGTTTGACTAGTCCGGAACCTTGCCCTCTGCTGTGTGGGTTTGGTTCTTGTAATCACAACAGCCACAAAGACAGAATAAATCTATCTCAATACAGACAATGCAATAAAACCAAATATCATTATAAACCATTTGAAGGACAAAAGCTGTACAGCAAAGACAATGCCTAAAATAAGATTTCAAATCCGCTGCAGGTTTTTATAAATGAAGGGTCTGAAAATTATATATACCAGAAGGTGGTTATAATACGGAGGGTCTGAAAATGTTTATTTGTCCAAAAAATCTTGCAAATTTGTCAGAGGATAAAAATTCCAACCAGATAAACCATCATTGGTACCTACAACATTTTAGCACAAAATATTGTGTCATCATTAAATAAAAACGATCTTTTATTCTGTCTCTTTGCATGTAGTACTTGGTACTATTCTATTAATTTGGTTCTCCGACTATGTGGAGAACAGGGTTCTAGAACAGTTTAACTCATTAATGGCTGGTGGTTCTATTAAGTTGTCAGTGCTCACGGTTGTACTCGCCTTTAACTCGTATACAGTTTTCTGTGTGCGTTTTTGGAACAAAGAACATTCATTACATTTGAAAATAGGGAAATTTTAAAGACGAACAACTCTGTTCGGGCAGTGTAATGAGAGTATAGCAAGAGCTTTTAGATTATGATTGTTGGTGTGTAATTTACCCGTTTACAAAACATTTTATTATTTCCTAGAGATTTTAGTTCCACAACAGCCAACCACTACCTGTTGCCCGTTATATATTTTCTTGTGGTTTTTCTGCAGGTTATGACACTCAAGTAGGGGAACGAGGACTGAAGTTGAGTGGAGGAGAGAAGCAAAGAGTCGCTATTGCTCGAACCATCCTGAAAGGCCCGCAGATTGTTCTACTGGATGAGGTGATGTATCCAGTTTATTGTGCATAGAATGTGCTTGTAAGATAATGCTTGGTAAAATGATATTGTGTCTTGATAATATTTGGTACCAGGTTCTCTGATTGTGTTAAATAGTTTTTATTGGTATCATCACAAACCACAATCTGCCTGCGCAGAGGAAGTAAGTAATGCAATCCTGATGCGTAAGACCTCTCAGACAGGGTGGGATTCAATCATTAGGATCGCGAGGGCAACAGCTGAGCAGCCTCAGTAAAGCAAAGATCAGCATTATAGAGTATGAAGCATGAGCAGAGAAGAGAGGAAGATGAGAGAGAGAGAGAGAAAAAAATGGGGGGAGGGGTGTAGAATGTGTGAGACAGGGCTTGGAAGGGGGGCGTGTGGCAGTTGGATCTAATGGTGTGTTGTAAAATCTGGGGGAAGCAGGTAAAGGGTCCTGTCCTGAGTGACAATCTGTGGTCAGTTGCCCTTCCATCCCTCATGCCAGGCCCCTCAGTCCAGATCAACCCCGGTGTATGTGTCAGTTAAGAATCTTGCAAATTTGGCAGAGGATAAAAATTCCAACCAGATAAACCATCATTGAGTGTACCTCTCCCTGTCCCGAACTGATAATGCCTTCAGGTCTTCGAATCTTCTCACATGCCCAACTCTTTGGTTCTGGTTCTCTGAATGTGGTGAAAGGAATGACATATAATATGGTTCGATGTCATTTTTCTGTAGATCCACTGCTTGTCTTAGTGCCTCCCAGTTTATATGAGTACTTTAAGGCATAGAACACATCTTAATGTTTCTTAATGCCTCATTGCCCACTGGTTCTCTGAAATGGATGGAATAGCACAGAATTTGGTTTGGTGTTAAAATTTGGTAGATCTCTGTATTCACCAGTTTCCCAGATTGTGATTGAAGGAAGTAATGGAACAAACTCTTAATGGATGGTGATATTCTTTAGTTTCCCTCCTTATCTCCATGCCCACCAAATTCTGAGATTGTGATTTAGCAAAAGGAAACACAGATTGTGAATGGATGGTGATATCCAGGTTGTCTTTCTAGGATTTAAGGAAATGACAGAATGTTAATGAATAGCCCTATTTTGTAGACCGATTCCTTGTGTTGGTGCCAAGCTCACTAGTAATATTCTCATTTCAATTCTCTACAGGCCACTTCTGCTCTAGACACAGAAACCGAGCGCAATATACAAGCGTCTCTGGCCAGGGTCTGTACTAATCGAACTACAGTTGTGGTGGCACATCGGTAAGTTTATTTAAATCTAGAATTTGGAAATCTCCTCCTAACTTGTCTTAAACTTTCTCAGAGTTCAGGATAAAAAATAAAGATCTCTAAATAGAATTGATACATTACATTAAATCACAACTATTTATTCTCAAATTGCAATGCTCTGTTTGTATTGTGATTTGTTGCACAGTGCAGATAACATAGATACAAGATAGCAGGAAATGTATAGCAATAAAGCGATCTAAAAATCTTTTTATTTATTTTAATACATCATTTGCAACAAAATGACTGAACAATACTTACATCACTTTGTGTTTGGGCACATCTATCACACAGTTCCACAATTTCTGACCGTAGTCATTTAATAGAGGAACACAGATACTATTCGTGTCACATTTGCAAAACGTGTCTCACTAAAACCAAATTCTATACAATCTCTGTATGTGAATATTGCATTCCCGGGTATTTAAAGAGGATCTGACATTTATGCATTCACTCAGCCCAGTAAACACTAAAGCTTACTCTAACACTTACATTTCTTTAATAATGCAGGGTGTGCACGTGTGAGTTCCCACACTGCATCATGGGAAACCAGTAATTTGCATTAGATGCTAGACTGTTCATTGGCAGCCTTGCTAGACTGTTCATTGGCAGCCTTGTGAGTTTTAGTCCTCTTTTATGCCATGCAAAACTCTCCAATGAGTCGCTTTTTAAAAATTTATATGTTGCTGATCACCAGAGTAGAAGGAAAAATTTATTTTACAACCTACATAATTACATTTTTCTTTTTTTCCAGACTCTCAACCGTGATAAACGCTGATCAAATCTTGGTTCTTAAAGACGGGCAGATCATGGAGAGAGGAAGGTAAATACATTCTTGTTTGATTAATTAAATGCTATTACACACTGTCTGATTGGAAGTCACTGTATGATGGGCTGGAGAGGGGTGATGGAGGGGTGGGGGGGGGGGAGGTTAGTAGATACCTCTGTTTCAACTTCTAAATCTAAAATGTTTGGAGGATCTGCTCAGGGCATCCCATGTTTATTTATGGACTTGTCTTCTAGGCACGACGAACTTATAGCTAAAGGGGGCATATATGCTGGCATGTGGCAGAAGCAACAGAGTGGCACCGAGGAGTCTTCCGATTCAGATACTGAACGAAAAGACAGGAGTTCCGAAAAACTACAACCTCCAAAACCAGCACTGAGGAAGGGACACTAAACCACACTTGGATACAAAGGATGTTTCTTCCAATCATGCTCCAGCCCAGGACTATTGCAAGGCAGACATCCATCTTTACATGTTGTTTGTCTAGATTGCAATGTATGTATGTGTTGAATGGAGTGGACAGATAATTGCCCCAATTATCGGGGTCTGACATCAATCACTCTAACGCAAGGACCGTGAACTAAGCCTGACTGGTTCCTATCCATAGAGAAGAACACAATTTCCAAAGCTGTACAGTCCATCGTCCCCTTGTGCTCATTGTGTTTTTAACAAGTACACAATGTCTGACTGCTCTAACAGGGACAGGCAACTGGTAAATCAACTCCTGCAGAATGCAGCTCCCATTATCCTCAGACAGGCTGTGCTACTGAATGATGACTGCAACTCTCCTCTATTCCAGCCTACCGACGTCACTGAGATATAATTCCCACCCCACCCTTACAGAAATCTAACATCCTATTAAATGAGCTACATTGTAACCAAAGGCACATAGCCAAATATTGTACAACATACTATAAGGATGCCGTCACATTACTCTCTTATAGAATATTATTCACACAAACACTACAGAAAGGTGAAACCATAGTTAAAATGTCAAAACAAATTCTTGACTGTCAGGGTTATTAACCCAAGGGTGAATTGTCAGGAATCCAAGCTGAGCTGCAGAATTTTTGCTTTTTAGGACTTTATAGCCAAACTAATCCTCTGTACCCTGGAAGATGTTCTCAAACTTATGAAAACTTAATAAACTTTAAAGTGAAAAAACAAAAAAAAGCCAAATTAAACAAACATGACCTACTCAAACCATTGGCCAAGCTTGGTTATTTTGGACTGAAATTTGCAATTCAATTTGAACTTCTCGACAATTCATACTTTAATAAATAATTCTGTTTGAGAGTATTGTCTAAATTATGCAGCTCAGCTGGAAGGTAGGCAAAATGTTATCGATGTATTCGATGTATACCCCAAAATGTTTTCGATTGTATATTTAAATGGGCATTCTAAGCACCATAACTACTATAGTTTGCTGTAATGGTTATGGTGCCATGAGTCCCCTGGCTCTATCCTTCTGTTAATACTGAAACTTAACACTTGCTTGGGGCACACTGCCACCTGCAGCCTGGTCCTTCTTTGAAATGTCACTAAAGCAGATGTTCAGCTTATTCTTTAGCAGTATCAATTTTGCTCAAGTTTCGATGGAATTTAGTGGCTGAAGAGTATCAGCTAACACTCTCAGCCAATGAGTGCAATCGAAATGCCGAATCGAACGCCTGCTTTTATGATACTTATGAAAAGGGACAGATGTTGAACCACATCAACAGTGGGACAGTACCAGGGGATTCCGGAACCATAACCACTACATGTTGCTTTAGTGGTTATGGTGTCTATAATTCCCATTTTATTGTTTAACATACAGCAGGTTCATGTTGTTAAAAGTAGTAATTTTCATTTGTTCCTTCCTTCCTGGAAAAAAAAGTAATGTTTTGTTAAGAAAGATAGTTTGCCTCAATCCATTGCAAAGGTTTTTCAGAGGTCAATATATTTCTAAGACATTAGGCATATGCATTTTCTATAGGGGAGTATTTTTTTTTTATTTTTTATTATTATTCAATCCAAGTAATGTAGGATTAGAATAGGTTTTCTTAACAGAGTGAAAGATACAGAGATTTCAAATCTGCAGTTTAAAAAGACACACACTATAAGTTGTCTATACGAAGGACTATGTTTATTGATATAATCAATGTTTTAGAACATTAAAAACTGAGTTTATATGTAAATAAAACACAGGAACATCTCCATCTGACCAATTTGCTGCTATGAGGTCTGTTACTGGCTGGAAAATACATTTGCACACTTTCACTAAAGTGTCGGAATTTAAATTGAATGTAAAATTTCAGGCCAAAATAACTTAATTAAAAACATAGCTGACTTGGAGAATTATTTACAGTTTGGCTATTTTTGCCTCATGTTTTAAATTCACTTTTAATTCCTGACAGTCTATACTTTAGTGAATAACTCTGCTTATGTTTATATATTTATTTCAAAATGTCAATACAAACTCAGGGTCTGTAAGGTCTCCAGGTGATCAATGTTTAAACCTGTCCTAGGGGTTCCGTCTCCCTCTTATTTTAATATTTTGCATTATCACTCTAGAGTTTTGTAGTGTAATTAATTATAGTGATCTGCATCTACTACAAATTAAAACAGCTGTGAATATGGGAAACGCGTGTTTTCCGAGCAAAATTTTCTAACAATAAATGAAAGATTTATTTTTAACACCAGCAAGTAAAATGCGTGGGCCTTAAAGCCACAGATAAACCCAGATACATTTTACAATGCTATGTGTTGCAGATCCCTATGTCTGTAAGATTACCAACACTCTAACACAGTAACAGATCATTTCACTGCGACTCACTGAGCATCATGGGATCACTAACACTGACAACACCATGTATGTAATCATTTTGTATTTACTACCGACACATGAATAAAGAATTGTAATTCACAGCTTTATCTGTGTTGTGAGAATAAATACCATCGACTTATTATAATGATGTACTGTTTCTCATAGCAGATATCTTTATTTTGTATATGTATTATAGTTCTGTTCTTCGTGAAATTCTGGATGGGCCATTTGAAGTGCTAAACTTGCTTAAAATCGATTTTTAAAATGTAAAATATATATATGTTTATATATCTACAAACCACAAAATTATCTAGAATTCTTAGGCTCTTTGTTCAGTAATGACTGTTGAAATCAGGAACTGGTCGAGATCTTTTAGCCAAACCTGCGAGTGTTATTATAATTATTGGTATTTATATAGCGCCAGCTTATTCCGCAGCGCTTCACAATAAAAGGGGAATTTACCAAATAAGACAATAACAAAATGTAACAGGAACAATAATAGGTAGTTGAGGACCCTGCTCAATCGAGCTTATAGTCTAGAGGAGGTGGGAAGGTATTGAGAGAGACAGCAAATAGACATGGTAGGAAAGTAGCAGAACTGGAGGTGAGAGTGGAGTGTGGCCCTATAGGAGAGAGCGAGAGGAAGGTTTGAGAGATAGAAGTTACTCTTGGAGGCCATAAGCATTCCTGAAAAGATGGGTTTTGAAAGACTTCTTAGGATTGAAGAGCAGGGGAGAGTCTGATGGGGGTAGGCAGGCTGTTCCAAAGGAAAGGAGCTGTCCGTGAGAAGTCTTGCAGGCATGAATTTGCAGTAAGGGTGCGAGCACTGAGAAAAAGACAGGAGAAGGTCACCAGTAGAGCGGAGAGACCGAGAGGGGACATACCTATGGATCTTTTCCTTTATTTCTGTTTCTTTAAAACATGTTCCAGTTTTCTCCACTAGTGGTCTCCCTAGCCACTAGTCTGAACAAACTTTCTCTCACCTGCTATAGGAGGCCACACCGTGCTACACAATTTGCCTTGACATTGAATGTAGTTGTGTTCTGATCAGGGCAAGACTACAGATCCTGGCTCCTACAAAAACCTGTTCTATCCTGGAAGTATTTCTTCCAACCTGCTACTGTCCAAGCTTACATATTACTAATACGTTTGGAGAAAACCTGCTTATTAACCATACATTTGGCAAAATCTACTTTCTAACGATACACTTGGAGGTAACCTAACTTGCGAATGCGAATTGTATTCTACATTATTGGACTTCAATTTAATATTTTGTTGTCACTACATTTACAGAAAACTATTTAAACAACGTGGAGATTCCAAACACCCTTGATAATTACAATTATCCTAAAGGACTCTAATTCATATATCCAAAACCTGCAAACCAAAAGCGGCATATAAACTAAATGTCTCACTTACCTGGATTATTTTATCCTTTTATAATTCTATTTTAGTACTGTCTATTGTATTTTGTTTTTCCTGTGACCTATAATTCTCCGTTATAGGCTTCCTTCTTTTTATTTCTTGTACTAAAAATCCTACGTGGTGCATATTGCCTAAACCTTTTATTATGGTGAATCTTCTGTTACCTTGCCTATATTACCGTCCCCTTTCCCTCTCAATTCCCTTCAGCAACCGGGGATTGAGAGGGAGAGGGGACCTGCAGTGCCAGGAAAACTGATTGTTTTCTTAGAGCTGCAATGTAAACATTAGAGTTTCTCTGGAAGTGCAATGTTTTACATTGCAGCATTAAATGCAATAGGATCAGCACCCAGACCACCTCAATGAGCTGAAGTGTCTGGGTGCCTAGAGTGTACATTTAACTTTCCTGCCCCTCCCGGCCATCAGATCCCCAGCTACGGGTACAGTCGGGGGTCTTTGCAAATTCTACAAAGTCCTCAGAGGGTGACATTGCCACTTTGAATGTGAATTCTTACTATAGTATTATTATTATTAATAAATAACCCTGTGAGTTTACCACTGCTTCCATTGAGGTGTGTGAGTACAGGGGACTGTATGAGGGTTCCTAGAAGACATACAAGGCCCCCTCCTCCTGTGATGTGAAGCTTGGCCTGAGTGAGGGCCACTATTCTCTACCAGGGTGACATGTAAGGCATCTGCTCAGATGGACTGCAACTCCTATAGTACTCAGCCAGCCAGGAGTGTGGCCAAGACTCCTAGTGATATAATCCCCAGCCTGACAGGAGCTTGGAGTGGGCTGTTATTATGGCACATGGCTGGCTGAGGCCCTGGGAGTGGGCTGTTATTATGGCTGGCTGAGGCCCCTGGGAGTGAGCTGTTATTATGGCTGGCTGAGGCCCCTGGGATTGGGCTGTTATTATGGCTGGCTGAGGCCCTGGGAGTGGTAGTCCGTGTCAGCAGATGGCTGGCGCCCCTGGGAGTGGGCTGTTATTATGGCACATGGCTGGCTGAGGCCCCTGGGAGTGGGCTGTTATTGTGGCTGGCTGAGGCCCTGGGAGTGGTAGTCCGTGTCAGCAGATGGCTGGCTGAGGCCCTGGGAGTGGGCTGTTATTGTGGCACATGGCTGGCTGAGGCCCTGGGAGTGGGCTGTTATCATGGCACATGGCTGAGGCCCCTGGGAGTGGTAGTCCGTGTAAGCAGATGGCTGGCTGAGGCTTCTGGGAGTGGTAGTCCGTGTCAGCACATGGGTGGCTGAGGCCCTGGGAGTGGGCTGTTATTATGGCACATGGCTGGCTGAGGCCCTATGAGTAGGCTGTTATGGCACATGGCTGGCTGAGGCCCTGGGAGTGGGCTGTTGTTATGGCACATGGCTGGCTGAGGCCCTGGGAGTGGGCTGTTATTATGGCACATGGCTGGCTGAGGCCCTGGGAGTGGGCTGTTATTATGGCACATGGCTGGCTGAGGCCCTGGGAGCGGGCTGTTATTATGGCACATGGCTGGCTTAGGCTCCTGGGAGTGGTAGTCCGTGTCAGCAGATGGCTGGCTGAGGCCCTGGGAGTGGTAGTCCGTGTCAGCGGGTGGCTGGCTGAGGCCCCTGGGAGTGGGCTGTTATGTCTGGCTGAGGCCCTGGGAGTGGTAGTCCGTGTCAGCGGGTGGCTGGCTGAGGCCCCTGGGAGTGGGCTGTTATTATGGCTGACTGAGGCCCTGGGAGTGGGCTGTTATGGCACATGGCTGGCTGAGGCCCTGGGAGTGGTAGTCCGTGTCAGCGGGTGGCTGACTGAGGCCCTGGGAGTGGGCTGTTATTGTGGCTGGCTGAGACCCTGGGAGTGGTAGTCCGTGTCAGCGGGTGGCTGACTGAGGCCCTGGGAGTGGGCTGTTATTGTGGCTGGCTGAGGCCCTGGGAGTGGCTGTTATTGTGGCTGGCTGAGGGCCCTGGGAGTGAGCTGTTATTATGGCGGGCTGAGGACCCTGGGATTGGGCTATTATGGCTGGCTGATGGCCCTGGGAGTGGGCTGTTATTATGGCTGGCTGAGGGCCCTGGGAGTGGGCTGTTATTGTGGCTGGCTGAGGGCCCTGGGAGTGGGCTGTTATTATGGCTGGCTGAGGGCCCTGGGAGTGGGCTGTTATTATGGCTGGCTGAGGCCCCTGGGAGTGGGCTGTTATTGTGGCTGGCTGAGGCCCCTGGGAGTGGGCTGTTATTGTGGCTGGCTGAGGCCCCTGGGAGTGGGCTGTTATTGTGGCTGGCTGAGGCCCCTGGGAGTGGGCTGTTATTGTGGCTGGCTGAGGCCCCTAAGAATGGCTGTTATTGTGGCTGGCTGAGGCCCCTGGGAGTGGCTGTTATTATGGCTGGCTGAGGGCCCTGGGAGTGGCTGCTATTATGGCTGGCTGAGGCCCTGGGAGTGGGCAGTTATTATGGCTGGCTGAGGCCCTGGGAGTGGGCTGTTATTGTGGCTGGCTGAGGCCCCTGGGAGTGGCTGTTATTATGGCTGGCTGAGGGCCCTGGGAGTGGCTGCTATGGACTGAGATAAACACGCAATGCCCCCTGGGAGCTGAGTCACGTGACACGCCCCTCCCCTGATCCCGGAAGTGGCTCGGGTAGCAGCAGTGACAGTCAGGCCGCGGGCTCGGTGTATGGAGCGCAGGATGGGCTGGCTATTCCGGGGCCTTCACCCCCAGCAACAACGGGAGCAGCAACGACGGGAGGAGGAGGGCGGCAGCAGCTGGCCCGGCCCGGCCTTCCACAGCTTCCCCGTGAGTGGGGTCACCCGGAGACTAACTCTAACCGACAGACAGACAGACAGACAGACAGAGAGAGACAGACAGACAGAGAGAGAGAGACAGACAGAGGGAGAGAGAGACAGACAGAGGGAGAGAGAGACAGACAGAGGGAGAGAGAGACAGACAGAGGGAGAGACAGACAGAGGGAGAGACAGACAGAGGGAGAGACAGACAGGGAGAGAGACTGACAGAGAGAGAGAGACAGAGAGAGACTGCACCCAGAGAGAGGGAGAGAGAGACTGCACCCAGAGAGAGAGACAGACAGACAGAGAGAGACTGCACCCAGAGAGAGAGACAGACAGACAGAGACTGCACCCAGAGAGAGAGACAGAGAGACTGCTAACTACCCAGAGAGAGACAGAGACAGATACTGCACCCAGAGAGAGAGACAGAGAGACTGCTAACTACCCAGAGAGAGACAGAGACAGATACTGCACCCAGAGAGAGAGAGAGACTGCACCCAGAGAGAGAGACTGCTAACTACCCAGAGAGAGACAGAGAGACTGCTAACTACCCAGAGAGAGACAGAGACAGATACTGCACCCAGAGAGAGAGAGAGAGAGAGACTGCACCCAGAGAGAGAGAGAGAGAGAGAGAGACTGCACCCAGAGAGAGAGAGAGACTGCACCCAGAGAGAGAGAGAGACTGCACCCAGAGAGAGAGAGAGACTGCACCCAGAGAGAGAGAGAGACTGCACCCAGAGAGAGAGAGAGACTGCACCCAGAGAGAGAGATACTG
>OW240918.1:13067258-13104119 GCA_933207985.1 Pelobates cultripes | reverse complement strand
AGAGAGAGAGACTGCAAACTACCCAGAGAGAGAGAGAGAGAGAGAGACAGAGAGAGACTGCAAACTACCCAGAGAGAGAGAGACAGAGAGAGACTGCAAACTACCCAGAGAGAGAGAGACAGAGGGGGACTGCAAACTACCCAGAGAGAGAGAGACAGAGGGGGACTGCAAACTACCCAGAGAGAGAGAGAGAGGGGGACTGCTAACTACCCAGAGAGAGAGAGAGAGAGGGGGACTGCTAACTACCCAGAGAGAGAGAGGGACTGCTAACTACCCAGAGAGAGAGAGAGAGAGGGACTGCTAACTACCCAGAGAGAGAGAGGGGGACTGCTAACTACCCAGAGAGAGAGAGGGGGACTGCTAACTACCCAGAGAGAGAGAGAGAGGGGGACTGCTAACTACCCAGAGAGAGAGACTGCCCACCCAGAGAGAGAGAGAGAAACAAACTATCCACCCAGAGAGACTGCCCACTACCCACCCAGAGAGAGAGAGGCTGCCCACTACCCACCCAGAGAGAGAGGCTGCCCATCCAGAGAGAGAGGCTGCCCACTGCCCACCCAGAGAGAGAGACTGCCGACCCAGAGAGGGAGACTGCACCCAAAGAGAGAAAAAAAAAATCCACCCAGAGAGAGAGACTGCCCACTACCCACCCAGAGAGAGAGACTGCCCACTACCCACCCAGAGAGAGACTGCCCGCTGCCCACCCAGAGAGAGAGACTGCCCGCTGCCCACCCAGAGAGAGACTGCCAACCCAGTGAGACTGCCCACTGCCCACCCAGTGAGACCACCAACTACCAGACACCAGCAACTGACCCTCTCACTCTGTACCCACTAACTTACCCAGAGACAACTGACCCCCTAACCTTCTTCCCACCAACCAACCCAGGAACCACCAACTGAACCCCCTCCCCACACTGTGCCCACTGACTCACTCACGGACCATTAACTGACCCCCTCAAAGTGTACACACTAACACACTCGGAAACAAACCAATTGACCACCTCACCCTGTGCCCATTAACTGACCCCCACTCTGTACCCTTTACCCTCACCTTGTGTCCTGATCTTCCTCAACGTAGGCTCATTACTTGAGCCCCTCACCCAATGCTCATTAACTGACCCTGCTCACAGTGTCCATTAATAGACCCCAAACATGTAGTCAATTCTTAAATACACCCTTTCACTATGTGTCCAATCTGGCTACCTCAGACACTTTGTCCACTCTGTAACACCTGTTTTATACTTAGCCCCCAATACTGTCCACCCTAGGACGTGCTTTTCATTCCGACTCCCGAACTCAATGCCACCCTCTTTACTCTTGATTTCCCTGATACAGTGCAGATTCTCAGGCCCCCCTCTCTCTGTGACAGTCAAGGAGTAGCACAGGGCTTCCCCCTTTCCATATCTGTGTCAGTGTAAACTTCTGGCTCTGTTCCTACTCTGAGTAACCTACTCCCCATTTACAAGGACAAATAAGGGAGATTTTGTTTGTAAGTTTTAATTATTAACTTTTTTTTTTCTTTTTCATTCAGTTTTTGCCAGGCCATCCCCAGCTGAGTGAGCGGGTTCGAAAGCGACTTTACTATGGCTGGGAGGGAGATTGTCCCATGGAAAATCTGTCTAGCCCAGTGGCTGGTGAGTATTGGCTCAGTTTGAATAGAAAGCCAAGCTGAATATTGAATAAAGATAAATATTATTTAGCTAACAGAGCATTGTGTATTGATGATCATTTTTTCCTTATAGGAAAAAGTATATTGCTGTTCTGAATTCTTTAGTAAAATTATTTACTAAACTAAGCTTTCAAAGTGAATTTCAAATTAAAGGCCAAAGTAGCCGAACATGAAGCATAGTTGACTTAGAGAATGTTTTCAGTTAAGGCATTTTTAACTTTTGAATTTGAAATTCTATAATTTCTCACGTTCGTGAATAACCCTGTTAGTTCCCAGTAGATTATGCAGGTCTTTAATAGATCTAAATCTCTCTTAAATATCTGCCAGTAGTAAATGTTTGACAGATCCATGATGTAGAAAACGTGCACTGTCTTCTGGGACGAATATTGATGTATATGCTATGTCTGCCATTTCTCAGATATTGCAGTGGAACTGCTTCAGAAAGCTGCTCCCAGCCCCATCCGTCGTTTGCAGAAGAAATACGCGGCTCATGTGTCCAGGTGAGAGAGTGTTTTTGTAGATGTAGTTCACCTGGCTTGCGTATTCAAAGGGACAAAGTAGGCACCATAACTGCTTTATTTGATTAAAGTGGTTATAGTCTCTGGGGACCTCTGGTGTTGTCTTTCTATTCAGAGTTAAGCTGTTTTTTTAATGTTTTAATTGAAAACAAAAGTACCCAGCCTCCCATTCCATCTCTGCTTGGGCTAATGAAGGATTAAAAATAACAGAAAAAAAAGAAGGATAGTGCGTAGGCGCTTCACTGTAATTTTGACAATTCTGTATATAGTATAAAGTATACAATAGATGGTGTAACCGGTACCCTAGTGCTTCCCTTATACACCAGATTTACATAATACAATAAAAAGAGATAAATACCAGTATATACACCTCCCCAATGTGATCACAACAAAAATAAGTGATATTACCAATATAGAACTGGACTGTAATGTAAACAGCGTAGAACTTGATTGGGGTATAAACTAAAATAGAAAAAACATAAAAAACATAGTGCAAACTGTATGATAATAAATAAGTGATAAATAGGTATGTGATTCTCACTCACATACCTATTTATCACTTATTTATTATCATACAGTTTGCACTATGTTTTTTATGTTTTTTCTATTTTAGTTTATACCCCAATCAAGTTCTACGCTGTTTACATTACAGTCCAGTTCTATATTGGTAATATCACTTATTTTTGTTGTGATCACATTGGGGAGGTGTATATACTGGTATTTCTCTTTTTTATTGTATAATGAAGGATTAGCATGAGCAGAAATGATGACTGTGATTGCCTGACCCTATTCAGTTCATTGCAGTGCCATTGCCGGTATGAATCAGTTTTGGTTACAAGGAAGTTAGTAAACTCTGCCTTAGCCACACCTCCTTTGGAATTGCTTGACCATTATTAAACGGTAAATGGAGGGACAGTGCCAGGGTGCTCCAGACTCTATAACCAAACCAATGAGGTGACATGGTTATAGTGTCTTCAGTGTCCCTTTAAACCCATCCACTAAGTTTTCTGGTCACTATGATGCTATCAGACTGCGTGTGTTAGTGTTGTTTATTGTGGGCATTAACATTAAAACTCCAATACCATTTTATTCTAAGTTCTTGGCATAGCTGATCCCTCTTGTTGAATGTTTTACAGGGAAGCTTGTATATCTCCTTGCTCGATGATGCTGGCTTTGGTTTACATTGAAAGACTTCGTCATAAGAATCCGGAATACCTGCAGCAAATTTCCTCATCTGATCTCTTCCTAATATCTATGGTTAGTGGCTGCAAATTCATCATTATAGTGTAGAAAATAAATCTAACTAGTCACCTGCTGCTCTACCTTGTGACACTTTCATCTAGTCCAGTAAACAGTGTTACGATGTAGGGAATGATTGCCATTCAGCTTGGGTTTTATACCAGTTTTTCCAGTTTGTCTGTTTACAATCCGCTCTCAAATTCTTGAAAATGCTGTCGGCAAGTGAGATGCAGGATCTTCATGTGACTGGTTATTTATCATGAAACCTGCAGTTTGTCAGAAATTGTATGTGTCAGAGCTACGGGACAACTTACATTATGTAACATTCTTATCCCAGCCACTAAAATGGTTGTCTAAAAATAAAAATGTTGCCTTTTTTGTTTGTTTCTGTGATCTATCATTTCCAGTTTAGTAATTACATCCCTTATAATTTTTAATGAATATCAATATAGTGTGTAAAGGAAGAAGCTATTATCATTAATAATCATTCCATAACTAATTTAAATGGTGTTTGATTGGAATACCTGGCATGGCATTAGTAAAGTCTTAACTCATCAGAAGTAAATCATATATTAAAATATAATGTAGCATCTGTGTTTTTAGGGATTAAAGAAATGTGCTTGTCTCCACCAGGAAGCAAACCCTTGTTTTGATTCAGAACAATGGTTTTCAGATGTGATATGCAGATGCATCGACCGATTTGAACATCCTCTACTTTGTGTGATTAAAACGTGTAGTATTAGAATGGAATTCTTGTTTTACCACGTATAAAATTTACAAAATGATCACAAGTTGTATATTTTGATTCTCTTACACATACTTTGTATAATTCCCCTTTTAAGTATTCTTTAAAAAGGCTTATTTCAGCAATAAGACAGTGGAAATCTGTTGCCTGGCCAATCTGCCTTTTGGGGTATTTTAGTAGGATTTGGCTGTATACAGTTCTCAGTGGTTTATTTACCTTATCTTAAAACGGTGAGTAAAAATTAAACAATTAATTCAATTAAAGTCCATGTGTGATTCCCTTGTAGATGGTGGCCAGCAAATACCTGTATGATGAAGGTGAGGAAGAGGAGGTATTTAATGACGAGTGGGGTGCAGCTGGAAGACTGGATGTGCAGGCCATTAATGCATTGGAGATGAACTTCCTCAGTGCTATTGTAAGACTCTACACCTTCTCAATACTGCAGTGTTCCTTTATTTTCTCCGAGGCGCTCTCTTTCATAGGTGTCAGAACTGCTAGAGTCTAGGTTCTTTTTGCAGTATTAGAAGACGCAGTTCCTGTGACTTCATTATGTTTATAATCTGCAAAGTACCCAACATATATATTGTCTGTTTCTCAAGGCATAATTATTCCCATAGTTAATTCTCGCTAATCATCCAATTGCCTCTTTATGTAGTTGTAACAGATTAATAATCTTGGACAATGACAAAGTATGTTTGATATGCATGAATGCTGGGGATGTGATAATAAATTACATTTTAATTGCTTCCTTCAACAGGACTGGAGTTTATATACTCACCCGCGAGAGTTCTTTGAGGTGTTACAGTGGCTGGAAGGAAGGTGAGTCACAGAGGACAGATGTGTAACAATAGTAAGAAAGAGAATATTAAATCCCACGTGCATGTTACAAGACTAACTCCCACCCCACCGAGCCGGATACGACAACATCGCGTTACCTTATACAGTGCATAGAGTTTTTGAAAAATAGATGAGAAATTCTTGATTACATTTTGCTTGTTATGGACCCTCTGTTTTTTGTTTTGTTCTGTATTCACTATTTGTGCCATAGATTGAAGTAATCTAAAATGTATGTTGTATTACATTAAAATAAAAGGGACAAAAGTATGTCCTGTCTCTGAAAAATCATAGACCTGTCTGCATGCCAGTGCTTTCTTTATTCCTCAGTCTTTTGTATGAAGGAACTTCCTTCAGATCTGGATGCTCAAGAAAATGTCTTCATTAAGCAATACCGGAAATAGTCCCAAATTTTCTGGATTTATAAGTTGCTAACACACAATACTCTTGGGAGCTTGCAGATATTTGCATTTCAAGTACCAAGAGCAGATACTTATATTCTACATTAATTTCTACTTAATTTGGCAAGATGATCCACTTGTTCCTGTACATATACTTATGTGATGAGCACAAAAAGTGGATCCTGGTTTGTTTGTGTCTGTCATATATAAATGTTATCTTTTATTATTCTACAGGGTGGCAGAGCAGCAGGGCATGAAACGAGGGTGGCTCACATACACAGATCTGTGTGTTCTCTTGGAGCAAGGCCTGTGGCAGAAAGTCTTCAGTGATTTCTGTCAGCAAGTGACCAGGGTAAGAAGCTGAAACATTTTAGAGTACACAAAACGTCACACAGTTAACCTAATATTATGCATTATTTTTCATTAACTAGGTTCTAGTAGTGGCTTTTACTGCCAATTAATAACACTTCATTATGTGTGTGTTGTAATTTGTGTTTTAAATGTAAATGAAAATTGATGTTATCCTAAACTGATCTAAACATAGTCTGTAATAAATCCTATGTTCTCTGTTACAGCTGGCTTGTATCCTGGGCCTGGTGTATTTGACAGGAGTTGCCACCTTGATTGCATCAATCACTGTGTTGCATAAAGCCACAGGTGAGATAAATGGCACATCGCTGGTTCCTTCTGTTACAGAGCAGAGCCTGGATGGAGGAGTCTTCGTTCCTCTAAGCATGCCAGCTACTACTCTATCAGAGGAGCTTCTCAACCCAGCAACATCCGCTACTCCATGCTCCCTCGAAGACGAGACCTTGGAGAGAAGGTCCGGAGTCACTGCAACAGCCTTGTATCTTTGGGGCTCTGTGCTGACAGCACTAACCTACAGCAATGAAGGTGACCTTGATGGTGAGGAATTCCGACCTCCTGACCGTCTTTGTCCTTCCTGCTCTAAACCAAGATCATCCACGTGGCCTCAGACCAGCAGCCAACACAACCACACAAAGTACAACTCAAACCAAAATATTCGTGCCTTTCCTGGACTAGATTACTACAGCTTCCCTCATACGATCCTTTGTACAAGATGCCCAAATGCATGTACAGTAACACATCGTGGCTCTGTGCACCCAAATGACTTATCTGGCCCTCTGGAGCTGAAGCAGTTACGCTGTGCAGCATCTGATTTTGCCAGATTAAAAACCTTCATTGTGCCAGGATAATAAACACAAAAGGCACCCTGGCTACATGACACCAGCCTACTTTATAAAGAGTTGCCTAGTCTGGGCTTTTAGGACTTTATTTACACTTTAAGCTAGTATACATCTATATTTCATTTTATCAACCTCCTATTATTTTCTATTACTCTATAAGCTAATCTTTAGTCACGTGGTGGAGGATATACCACTTACCCTATTCTGTGTTTAACTCTTTCACTAAGGAGAGAACACCAATCTACCATTCAAAGGTTTAAGAGAAATTTGAATCAGGATTTTGCTTTTGATGCAGGTGCAGTCATGAAATAGTGAAAACCTCCCCCCCCCCCACAAACATTGGTATGCACACATCTCACAAAACAGATGTAAAAACAAACCTGTAAGTATAAGATTTAGTTTGTACATTTTCTGGTTCCTGTGCTAGTACCATCTACACCAGGGATAGGCAGCCTTTGTCACACTAGATGTTGTGGACTACAACTCCCTTGATGCTTTGACAGCATTATGGGCTGTACAAGCATTATGGGAGATGTAGTCCAAAACATCTGGAGTGCCGAAGGTTGCCTGCCCCTGATCTAGACACAAAGTACTGTTATCTTCTTGAGGCAGTCACAAAGTAATTTACATATTTGTAATGACAAACACTTTCACCAAATATACTGCTTTACAGTAACTATGGGTGAGTAGAATCTGTGGATCATCCTTAAAGAGACACGCTAAGCACCATAATCACTAAAGCCTATTGTAGCAGTTATGGTTAAAAAAAATAATTCAGGATTCTCCAGGGCATCCAAAGCCCAGCTCTATCACGCAGACAAAGTGTCACTTCTGTATGATATGTAAAAATTTGGATGACCAACTCGGTAAGCTGCTCACACCCCGCCACTAATCTTAAAATACAGACAATGAGAAACTGATGTCATAGTACGGTGTTATACACTGAAGTGAGAATTCACTTTCCCAATGGCTGAGCTGTAAAAATGATCAGTCAAAAATAAAAAGTTTGCTAAGCCAAGTGCAAAATTCACTTTGTATTCTCATTTTAATGAGAAACCCTGATTTATATTGGAGGCAGCAGAGGATCTGGACTTTTGATGTTCGGAGACACGTAGTTTTCTTCAAACCATTTGATAAACTAGAGGGACTGCTAGCACAGATACCCCACCATAATCAGCGATAGGCTTAGCGGGTTACTTTACCCATATTATTTGGTACTCTGTCGAGTTGCATTTAGATTTGATCCCTGATTTAAAGATTACATCAAGTACTCTAATTCAGAGGTGTAAGATATGAGTAGTTTACAGTTGGCTTCTAGGTTTAAACACAAAACCACGCCACAAAGGGTGACTTTAAAGTAAATAGAATTATATAATTGAACCCTGATTTGTTTGATTTATATTCATAGAAGAATCAACCTTGGTGTTAAAAATATTTTACTTGAATGTTGGGTTAACATAGGACATGTGTGGCTTACACTAAGAATTTATTTTTCAGGCAAATAGATGAGATTTTCACAAACTATATTTTTGATGCACTCCTACTTTGCAATGAATTTTAAGCCTGAACTATGACACAGAATCCTGCTTACATATGATACGACTGGTATCTGTGTGGTTTATTTTCATAGCACGTCTACTAGAATACACCATTTGGAGTTATTTACGTATACCGCACACAGCGCTGTATGGCTTTACCTATATTGTATACCACAATAAGCCAATCCTAAAGAATATAAGAAAGTTACTGTATTTGGACAATACTATTAATTTGCATTGCCCCAGTTATGTTGCTAGTTTTCTAGTTTTTTTTTTATGAATTCTGGAGCAAAAAAAAGTTTACATTATACATTTTGTTCACTGCAGATTTTAACAGTGAAATATTAGTTTTGGGGGGGTAAATTTCACTCAAATATACACACTATACTCACATTTTATAAATGGAAATATTTTAGATTGTATTGCATACACCATTTATTATTAGGACTGCTATTTTGCCAAGGATTCTGGGTACCATAACTACACTAGCTGTGTAGATGCTTTGATTTGCTTATCGTACAGAGTGAACTGTGGTATTAAGAAAATATAAATTTTTGATACAATTTATTTTTGTGGCTTTGGATTTGTGTTTTATTGACTGGGGGGAATAACATTTGACTCTTGTTAGCATGACTGTCGCACTATTGAAGGAAAGTGACACCAGGACTATTTTGTTGATGCCAAGGTCTGCTTTAGGAAATCATAAGTCTGTAATCTATGTCTTGTGCTAGGGGAATGACCAACAAATGTACAGATTCAATTATATGCTTAGTCATTTTCTCCCATGACACCTAGTAAACATACCATGTAGGAAGATATTGGGAAGAAATGTATGCTAACATGTCCACGTAGACCACCACACTTATATTGTATACCTGTTGGATTGTTAAAATGCCCCCTGCATCCATGCATGTTTCTTTAATAATCTTCCCAGCTGACGATACAAATCAGTTTAGTTCATGGACCACAATGTGGTAATTTGTTAAGTTTTTGAAGACTTTTGAATGATAAACTCTTATTGCAGTAAGAAGTGATCGCTAATCCTGCACATTGCAATGGACGTTTGTATTTGTTGTTTGGGGTATAGCAAATGCCCAGAATGCATCACATATGGGAAATAAGGAGTTAATAGGTTATCGTCATTGGAACTGTTTGTGAGGTGGATGTTAAGTACCATAGTACAGTATGAGGGATGTAAACCAGGGTGTTTGCAGAACAGTATGTGCACTGTGTTGAAATGAGATATCGCTACTCCAGTTACAAGATCCTAAAGTGTTTTGACCACGGTTCCCCTTAGTGATCGTTGGACTTGTTTACCTTAAAGATAAGCCAGCCAGGCTGAAAATTATTGGTAATGTAGCCTTGAGACGCCTGTATTCTGTTGTGTACAGGACTGTAATAACTATGGTCGACAGCTGTGAGTTAACACTCACTCAAAGGGGATTATGATGGCAGTGTCCGGTACCTAGAGCTGAAAGTTTATATCATTATAAGTAGTGAAAACCTAGAACTGTATGTAAAGTGTGGTCTTCTATGACCACGCTTTACGTGTTTATGGATATGGTTATCTCAGGTGGGCTTTCTACAAAAACTGGGGGGGGAAGTATGAGAAACAGAACAAGATCTAAGCATTGGTCAGTTCTGCAGTCTAAGCTCCTGAATCCTGTACCGAGTATGCTAGGTTTTGTGTGAAGCATTATTCCAAACAATGAATTATCGTTGTTAATGGGATAATTTACTAAGTGGTGTGATCTATCACAAAACTCAAGTAGAAGCTCTATAATTTGTGCATAGACATTCCAACCATCACACAATCTACACCTGGGACCTGCTGTTTGTCCACTCCTGATATACAACTTTATAACCAGGTTTATAGAATAACACTAGGCACGGATATGGTCCCTAAAATATACCGATATCTTCTAGTTGATCACAATATAAGAAAGTCCAGAGCATGTTTTGTATTCACTGACCTGTTTCCTATTGAATGCCGTTTTAGTTGCTATCCCCTTCGATGCCCTTCATATTGTGTTTTTAACACCCCACCTCCTCGAGAGTGTAAGCTCGTTCGAGCAGGGTCCTCATTAACGTTTTGTTCTAATTTCTTGTTAAATTTCTCAATTTTATAAAATTGTAAAGCGCTGTAAAATAAGTTGGCGCCATATAAATGCCAAAAATAAATAAAATAATGCTGTGTAACTAATAGGCTCCGAGAGAAACTTTGTTCCCAATAACTTTAGTGTATATGCATTTTATACTTGCTGATACATTAATAGCTGCTTTTTTATTCAAACACCATCAAACATAATTTTAAAATTCTAGAATTACAAGCAATGTTTTGGGCACTCATCTGGTACTGCAAAGGGTTAAACACCTTTTTTTTGGGGGTTGGGGTTCTATTTTTGTAGGAAATAGACAACATAAAATGTACTGAAATAAACACTTTTTTCCCTTTATTTTCCTGCTATCATTTTAGTTTTGGTGTCTTTAATTTGCTGGAATACAGACGCGGTTCTAGTTGGTAAAGGGGAGGGAACATTAAATGCATTTAAAGGGATTCTCCAGTGCCAGGAAAACAAACCTGTTTTCCTGGCACTGCAGATCCTGCAGTGCCCCCCATCCCATGTCACCAAAGGGATTAAAACACCTTCAGCTACTTACCGGAATCCAGTGCCGATGTCCCTCGGCGCTGGGTTAGGCTCCACCGCCGCCGTCAGCTGGCGGGGGAGACCTAATGCGCATGCGTGTCAATGGCCCCACGCATTTTACTTCACCATAGGAAAGCATTATTCAATGCTTTCCTATGGTGAAAATCTGACGCTGGAGGTCCATGAGGACATCCAATGTCAGATAACTGACCAAGAGTAGGTTTGGATTCCGGCAGCCCCCTAGTGGCTGTCTGATAGACAACCATAGAAGGCAGACTTAGAGCTGCAATGTAAACAGGCAGCCATGACCCAGGAAGGATCTCTTACAGCCATCTAAGGAGTGGCCAGTGAAGTTATCACTAGGCTGTGATGTAAACACTGCATTTTCTCTGAAAAGACAGTGTTTACAGCAAAAAGCCTGAAGGTAATGATTCTACTCACCAGAACAAATTCAATAAGCTGCAGTTGTTCTGGTGACTATAGTGTCCCTTTAGCATCACTGCTGAATGGTGAGGAGGCCAATGTTGAATCTTGGGAATCCAGGTACTATAAATACTCCACTTAAAGTTATGGTGCCTACTTACAGTGTCCCTTTAAGAGTTTCAGTAATGTAGCGGAAAAACTTGCTTGCATCCACTGCACTTTACTGTTTAGGGTGATGTCCCTGCCCTGTGATGTATTGGGCTCTCTACGGAGATATGCCTTGCACTTGAGCATTCCATCTACAGTGCTACACTTGGAATTCTTTTTAAAGGGACACTATAGGCACCCAATAAAGTGGACTGGGTGCCTTGTTCCTGTCTCATTAACCCTGCAATGTAAAACACTGCAGATTCAGAGAAACTGCAATGTTTATATTGCAGAATTACGACTGCTTCTAGAGGCTGTCTACAAGCGCGTCCTTGGATGACATCTTGCACACAGCATACATACACAGATGTGTGTATATATAGCAAAGCAAATTGAAGACCTCTTGCACTCCAACTTTAAATATATTGAATACCTGGTGCCAAGTCCCAAGCGATATAAAATATGAAAAAAATACCGGCACTCTAGGATTAGTTCATCTGCTTTAATTCACAGTTGATCCAAAAGATGTCAACATTTCAGCTCCCGATCGGAGCTTTCATCAAGACACAAAGTGTGTGTGTGTATATATATATATATATATATATATATATATATATATATATATATATATATATATACACACACACACACTCATACATAGATATATCATATGTATATATTATATATACATGTACACTTATTTAGCTACATATTAAAACTATTTACACACCTTGACACACAGATATACACACAGACACATATACACATACTGCCACATACAGATATCCACACTTGCACATACAGACTTATATACTCACACTAGTACACAGACACATATACAGATACTCACACTGGCACATACCCACACAGACACGTTATAATAATTTGATTTGCAGCTACCCTCCTGTTAGTTTACCTTTTGTCTCCTGGAGGGTGACTTGCTTGGAGTCCTGGCTGAGGCTGATGGGAGTGAGCATGTATGAGCTCACTTCAGCGTCTTTTTTTTTTTTCTGCCTCCATGCTGCCAGGGGTGGTGCTGCCTCCAGCCTCTGTGACTTCTGCCCAGCCACCTGGTATCACAGGGGCTTCCAGACACCCGCAAATCATATACAATATCCGTTAATCACACACACAATGTATGTAAGATTGTGTGTGAGATTACTGGAATATTATATATGATAAATGCTTCCTACAGATTATCCACCTGTCTTTTTCCCCTGGGGAAGGGGCAAAACAAACAGAGGCTTTAATTATACCCATTAGATTTTAGTTGTGTCAATTAAAACTAGAATGGCTTGTTAGTCAAAAGACTGACGAAAACTAAATGAAAATTTGCCGCTAAAATAACACTGCTGTGTATGTGTATGCACATTTGTACACGTGTAAGTGTACGAATTGGTGCTTGTGCGTTGATGTACGTATAGGTGTGCATGTACAGATATTTGTACATTTGGTTGTATTTAGATGTATATCAGTGTATGTACTTGTATGCGTGCCTTAATGCATTTTCTGGAACTCTTAGATGTGAATTCATCCATTCTTAATCTAAATAATTATTTTTGTACTCTCCCCTTCTAGCACCATCTTCTGCACTCTTTGCTTTGTTTTTCTCTCTCTCCCCATTCACTCTGTGATCTTTACACAAGATATTTACGACCCTCTGTGAGTCTATTTTCTATCAAATTAGTCTTATCTGCACTCATTTCGCTTTAACCCCTGTATCACAACTCGACTTTGAATTCTATGTGTCTTCTTTGCTCAGAAATGCTTCAGACTTGAGAAAGTGAGGTTCTCCCGAACGCTTGCCCACTTGTCATTACAAATTCTGTTAGTCCAATAAAAAAGGTATTACAAGATACACATTTCATGTTCTGTTAGACCAGTGTATATATAATATATAAATATAATTTATCTTTCAATATATGTGCATGGGTTTGTGAGCAGTGTATATATAATATAATTTATCTTTATAATATCTGGGTTTGTGACCAGTGTATATATAATATAATTTATCTTTATAATATCTGGGTGTGTGAGCAGTGTATATATAATATATAATATAATTTATCTTTATAATATCTGGGTTTGGGAGCAGTGTATATATAATATAACTTATCTTTATAATATCTGGGTTTGTGAGCAGTGTATATATAATATATAATATAATTTATATTTATAATATCTGGGTTTGGGAGCAGTGTATATATAATATATAATATAATTTATCTTTATAATATCTGGGTTTGGGAGCAGTGTATATATAATATATAATATAATTTATCTTTATAATATCTGGGTTTGTGAGCAGTGTATATATAATATAATTTATCTTTATAATATCTGGGTTTGGGAGCAGTGTATATATAATATATAATATAATATATCTTTATAATATCTGAGTTTGGGAGCAGTGTATATATAATATAATATATCTTTATAATATCTGGGTTTGTGAGCAGTGTATATATAATATATAATATAATTTATCTTTATAATATCTGGGTTTGTGAGCAGTGTATATAATATAATTTATCTTTATAATATCTGGGTGTGTGAGCAGTGTATATATAATATATAATTTATCTTTATAATATCTGGGTTTGGGAGCAGTGTATATATAATATAATTTATCTTTATAATATCTGGGTTTGGGAGCAGTGTATATATAATATATAATATAATTTATCTTTAGAATATCTGGGTGTGTGAGCAGTGTATATATAATATAATTTATCTTTATAATATCTGGGTGTGTGAGCAGTGTATATATAATATATAATATAATTTATATTTAGAATATCTGGGTGTGTGAGCAGTGTATATATAATATATAATATAATTTATCTTTATAATATCTGGGTTTGTGACCAGTGTATATATAATATATAATATAATTTATCTTTATAATATCTGGGTTTGTGACCAGTGTATATATAATATATAATATAATTTATCTTTATAATATCTGGGTTTGTGAGCAGTGTATATATAATATATAATATAATTTATCTTTATAATATCTGGGTTTGTGACCAGTGTATATATAATATATAATATAATTTATCTTTATAATATCTGGGTTTGGGAGCAGTGTATATATAATATATAATATAATTTATCTTTATAATATCTGGGTGTGTGAGCAGTGTATATATAATATAATTTATCTTTATAATATCTGGGTGTGTGAGCAGTGTATATATAATATAATTTATCTTTATAATATCTGGGTGTGTGAGCAGTGTATATAATATAATATAATATATTTGGGAGCAGTGTATATTTATAAAAGTTTTATTAATTATTGAAGATATAAAGCTGCTCCCACGTGGAGAGAGCCAGACTCCACAATGGGAGGCTAGGGTACCATGCTGGCAGTGTGAGGATAGAGTGCTAGCGCTGTGTCTCCATTACAGGAGCCATCTTACCGGAGACTCCCTCCTTTCTATACATTAGTTTGTGCTTCAGAAACATGGCCGCCAACAGTGCTTTAATACTCTGCTGCTGGAGACAATTTGTGGTCCTCCCGTCATTGCTTGCTCCGGGGTTTAGAACTCGATGATCTGCGGCTGGTTGACTCACGCTTACGCAGTTGGTCACGGTGGGTGTACAAACATGGCGGACAGACGCTGACTCGCAGACACGCCCCTGAGCGCAGCGGTTGGTGATTGGTTGGCGGGTTGAGAGGCGGAAGTGACGCTATGCGCCGAGTCCGAGGGCTGCGTGGTTGCTAGGAGAAGTGAGGCCGCCAAGCCGGGAGCGGATGCAGAGCGAGGGGCGGCAGCCGGGGGGCCCGGGACGGCGCCAGCTTGGAGGGTGAGTGGGACACGCGGTACTGACTGAGCTCGCACTCACAGCGTTGAGAGTAAGCGGAGTGTCCTTACAGTCACTCACTGGCTACCAGCACTGCCACTATTATCACTACTGCCACTATTATCACTACTGTCACTATTATCACTACTGCCACTATTATCACTACTGTCACTATTATCACTACTGTCACTATGATCACTACTGTCACTATGATCACTACTGTCACTATCACTACTGTCACCGTCACTACTATCACTGTCTACCAGCACTGTCACTATTATCACTATCACTACTGTCACTATTATCACTGTCACTACTATCACTATCACTGTCTACCAGCACTGCCACTACCGTCACTATTATCACTATCACTACTGTCACTATTATCACTATCACTACTGTCACTATTATCACCACTATCACTACTGTCACTATTATCACTATCACTGCTGTCACTATTATCACTTTCACTATTATCACTATTATCACTATCACCACTGTCACCGTCACTACTATCACTGTCTACCAGCACTGCCACTACTGTCACTATTATCACTGTCACTATTATCACTGTCTACCAGCACTGTCACTATTATCACTATCACTATTGTCACTGTCTACCAGCACTGTCACTATTATCACTATCACTATTGTCACTGTCTACCAGCACTGTCACTATTATCACTGTCACTATCACTACCATCACAGCCATCACTACAGTCACAGCCATCATCACTATCACTACTACCACCGTTACTATCACTATCATCACTATCACTATTATTACTGTCACTATCACTATTATTGCTATCACTACCGTCACTATTATCACTATCACCGTCACTACTATTACTGTCACTACCATCACAACTGTTACTGTCGCTGTCACTACTATCACTATCACCATCACTACTATTACTGTCACTACCATCACAACTGTTACTGTCGCTGTCACTACTATCACTGTCACTACCATCACAACTGTTACTGTCGCTGTCACTACTATCACTACTATTACTGTCACTCACTACTATCACTAATACCACCATCACTATCACCGTCACTACTATTACTGTCACTATCACTACTGTCACTATCACTATTATTATTGTCACTACCATCACTACTATTACTAATACTTTATGTCACTACTATCACCATCACTACTATCACACTATTACTGGCACTACCGTCACTACTATCACTACTACTACTATTATTGTCACTACTATCACTACTTTTACTATTACTACTGTCACTACTATTACTGTCACTACTATTACGACTACTATCACCAGCACTACCATCACTACTGTCACAGCCATCATCACTACCAGCACTATCACTACTGTCACAGCCATCATCACTACCAGCACTATCACTACTGTCACAGCCATCATCACTACCAGCACTATCACTACTGTCACAGCCATCATCACTACCATCACCACCAGCACTATCACTATTGTCACAGCCAGCATCACTACCATCACCACCAGCACTACTGTCACTACCATCACTACTGTCACAGCCATCATCACCACCAGCAATACTGTCACAGCCATCATCACTACCACCACCAGCACTACTGTCACAGCCATCATCACTACCAGCACTACTTTCGCAGCCATCATCACCACCAGCACTACTTTCACAGCCATCATCACTACCATCACCACCAGTCACAGCCACCGTCACTACCAGCACTCTGTCACGGCCATCATCACCATCACCCACCACCAGCACTACCATCATCACTACCAGCACTACTAGCCATCATCACCACCAGCACTACTCACAGCCATCATCACTACCATCACCACCAGCACTACTGTCACAGCCATCATCACCACCATCACCACCAGCACTACTGTCACAGCCATCATCACCACCATCACCACCAGCACTACCATCACTACTGTCACTACCATCATCACTACATCACTACTGTCACAGCCATCATCACTACCATCACCACCAGCACTACTGTCACAGCCATCATCACTACCATCACCACCAGCACTACTACTGTCACAGCCATCATCACTACTATCACCACCAGCACTACTGTCACAGCCGTCACTATCACCACCAGCACTACTGTCACAGCCATCATCACTACTATCACCACCAGCACTACTGTCACAGCCATCATCACTACCATCACCACTGTCACTACTGTCACAGCCATCATCACTACCATCACTACTTTCACTACCAGCACTACCATTACTATCACTACTGTCACCACTACTACCAGCACTACTATTACTACCATCACTACTGTCACCACCACCATTACTACCATTACTACCCAATGAGTGACGGGGCAGTATCGCTAGTCTCACCGTATTGTATGTCTCACCGTATCCAGCGTATCGCTAGTGTTACCCAATCATTAGTCTCACTGTATCGGGCGTATCGTTAGTCTGGCCGTATCGCTAGTGTCAACCAATCGTTAATCTTACCGTATTAGGCGCATTGTAGGTCTCACCGCATCGGGCGTATCATTAGTCTAACAGTATCTCTAGTCTTGGCGTATCGTTAGTCTCATCGCGTCTGCCGCGTGGCTGGTCCCACCGCATCGTTGGTTTCACCCTGTGGGCAGTGTGGCTAGTCTCGCCGTTTCGTTGGTCTCACAGTGTAGGCCATATGTCTATTGTCACCGTATGGTTGGTCTCACCGTGTCGGCCATATAGCTAGTCACATAAAGTACAGATTTAGCTGTTTAAATATCAAGTATCTTCTTTCATAAAAGAAACGAAAAGTCCCTATTATATTCTCTATAAATTTTCATCATATTTTTAGTTGTTTTTACATTTTTTCACATCTCAGGATCCAAAAAGTCTTTGTACTGAATGCACGGCGCAGTAACTAAGATACCATGTCATGCTGCAGCAATAAAATACGCTTCATAGAGAATCATTGAGTCTGATTCTTCTCTACAAAAAACACTGTGTTGGCTTTGAGCATGCGCTCATAGAATGAGAAAAAACATTGGTTTTCTGGCAGGTGGGGGGTTGAACTTGAAGCCTTATAAAAGTCCAAATTTCTTCAAAAAAAACAGCACTTCCATACAGTAAGAAAGAGGGGACCTTCAGTAAATCCATGGATTGCTTTGTAAATCTCGAGTTTTCTTTTACATATTCATAAGCATAGGACTCCTCAAAAAGAATTGCCTTGACATCAGCAACGGTGAGACTAGCCACACGACCGAAAAGGTGAGACTAGCCATACTGCCAACGTGGTGAGACGAACGATAAGGTGAGACTAGCCATACTGCCAACGTGGTGAGACGAACGATAAGGTGAGACTAGCCATACTGCCAACGTGGTGAGACTAGCCATACTGCCAACGTGGTGAGACGAATGATAAGGTGAGACTAGCCATACCGACAACGTGGTGAGACTAGCAAGCTGACATCTCGTTTTCATTCACGTGGCTGAAAAGCTAGTCATAATTATGCACTAGAATTTGTTATAGTGCACAGAGGAGTTTTTGTCTGTTGAGAAAAGAATTGTTTTGTATAATTGTTAAATTAGTCATTACTCTGCATATACTCTGCATATAATGTTTGTTAATCGTGAGCTGCCTATGAATGAATAACTGTATTATCACTCAGTCAGAAACTGTAGTGCATAGTGTTATGTGAATAGATGCATCTTTTTTAACTTTCCAAGTGTGCCTGGACTCCATACGTCAGACTTCTGAATTTAGATTGCGGTATCCTTGGTATTTAACCCTCATCTTCCCATCTGGCTGCAGAGTGGTTCACTAGAGGGAGAGGAAAGAGGTGTGCAGGCTTGGCTGAGAATTCTTCAATGGGCTGTTGTGGATAGAACTGTATGTCATTGTTCAGGTGCCATGGGCAGCTGGGGAAACTAGTTCATACATATCCCGCAGATAAGATATCTAATGCAAATATTATTCCACATTTTAACTGTCTGGGAGGGAGTGTTCCGTCTGTATTCACAGTAATTAAGAGATAAGCAAATCAGAACTTGGTGTTCTGACTCATATGAACATCTTTGTGCCTAGGCCAAAATGTGAATCCCCAGCCGTTCTTAATTTCTCAATGAACTTTGTCAATCTAACATATGGCAAAGCATCGTGGGATTTATAGTTCAGTAGAAGCCGGGATCTTCCTCTTGGCTGCTTGTACTTCAGACTAAAAGAAGTAATTTTATAAATGTATGCAGCCTGTGCATGCTCTGGGAAATGAATATTCACACTTTACATTGAATCAGACCTTTTCTAGTTAAATCTCTCACATGAAGCTTGATATTTTGTTAAGGAAGAATGCTGTCAGTAGTGGAGAGGTATTGTAAACCATTGGGCTGGAACTTGCTATTGCTCTTATGTGTAGAACTTGCCTCATCGCTTTTTCCATCTAGTCCGCATGGAATCTGAAGAGTTCTTTTGGTGCCTTATTTCTGTGAACGTTTAAGGTGGAATTCTCACTTGTGGAACCTTTGGAGCTATTTTGCTGTATTCTGGTACCCTGGGGCGTATTTAGGACAGTATTCTTACCTGATGATCTGCGCCCTCCATGCTACCATATCTTACACTGATGTCTCTTTGGCTCCAGTTGTCTACACTAGTGATTGTCCCGTCAGTGATGCACGCTCACAGGTGTGCAAGAAATGGCAAGATGTGGTGAGAGAAGTTGACCTTGTTTTGTTTTAAAGAAAGATTCTGTCCTGAAAAACTATAAATTGGCAGTGCTGCTTATCAAAGCTGATGTATCAATTCTTCGGTTCGCATGTTTTTAGTTCCTCATGTGTTTGTCTCAGGACCCACACAGTACATTATTAAAATTTATATCATCCTTATTCTAAACAGTGAATTTTTACTGCTAATTGTTCCGTGTTAATATCTTCCAACATCTCAAATGGAGAGAGAGACACTTCCACTGTAGAGTAAGATAGCAATCAAAACCTGTCTTTCTATCCAATAATGGATGAATTATTGTTTTTGTGAGTTTCCTTACTAAACCAGGAATTATGGGAATTGCAAGGTGTAGGCCAGGAGACTCCAAAACTCTAGTTGAGCTGCAGAAATATCCTTTCTGGTTTCCCAACTCCAGGTTTAATGAATATAGCCTTTGTGTTTTGCTTCTCATTCTTGTTCTTATGCGTTGCAACATTCTTCATGCTCTGTGCTCATAACCCAAATGCTTCTCGATCTTGTCTTTACGAGTGGTTTGCACATGGGCCGTGTGTTTTCCTATAGTAAAGCTGGTTAAACAAGTGCGATAGACACCTAAGCTTTTCTAAATCCTTAATCCATAAAGAATTGCCTCCTTCTCCATTTAGATCTTTGTAACCACAGCTGCAGAGGGATTCTAAGTGGCTATTGCAGTTACAGGAATTTGCCTGATGCAGATCTCTGAGAAATTCTCATTGTTGGCCCGATGCCTGCGGTGCTGTGAATGAGCAAGTATGCTGACTCAGTATAGCACGTCATGCTATTAATGCAGAGCTTGCCTTTCTTCAGTACTGAAAACCTCAAATAAAACACATTTTTTAAATTCTGTTCTTTTGTTACACGTGCTAGTTAAGTCCAGTTAGCCATTACATCAGTAAACAATTAACTCTTTAGCTGCCAGAGTAGTTAGTGATTCGTGGCAAGTGGTTGAATCATTTTACCAGCACTGACTAACTAATTGACTCATCTGTTTATTTAAGGTTTGCCCTATTATGAACAACAACTCTGGCACAAGTGCACAACCCATCTGCAAGGAAGCAACTTCATTTCTACATTGCCCGGCACCAGCCCACCTGGTTCTTTCTACCTGTATAGCATGCTCTTCCAGCTGTTTGGAATCAGTCAATCACCTTCTCATTTCACTTGTTATCAGTTACGGATTGATTCGCTTTATCATCATCTACAACTTCCTCTGCTACCTCTTGTCTCATCTCCCCATTTTAACTTTTAGATTGTAAAAAGCACAAAATATAAAAAGGAAGAGATAATTCAGTGCTTGTAGATACTGGTACATTTCATTGGGGCAGCCTAACATCTAATCTGGTACAAGTCCAAGTCAAATATAGCGGATGGGTTGGTGGTGGTGTTATCTTTTGTAATTCCTCAGATGTATATGCAAAAAATAGAAGACAGACAAAAAGAAGAAACGAGCTGATAGTGTAGTATATTTTTATATTGTTTGGAGAGATGTAATCAGCAAGATGAGCACTTACACTTTTCTGGAGCTTCAATTCATCTCCAACTTGAATAATCCCCGCCTAAGGATATGGTGTAATAGTGATGCAGCAAGCAGTCTTTCTGGTAGCAGATCTATTCGTTGGACAAATATAAGTACGTGCACACCTATACATACATACACGCACAGGCACTAATACATGTACATATACAGACCTATATATATGTACATTGTATTTATCTGTATATCGTATGTACTTGTGTCTGTGTATGCTGGATATAGGCGTTCATGCACATTCTGGAACTCTTGGGTGGGAATTCATGCATTCTTAATCGAAGTAATATTTTCTATTTTTTTTTTTTTACTTTCCCCTTTTAGCACCATCTCCTGCGCTGTTTGCTTGTTTTTTTTCTCTCTCTCCACCTTTGTCCATTTTTTCTCTATTGGATCCACCACCATACATTCAGGATTGGGACAGATCATTGACACTTAGAGTATACTTTAGGAACTCTGCTACACAGATTACTGACATCTATGTACTTTAGTGTATTGAGTTATATATTTATGGTGATTTGGCGCTAAGCACTTTAAGGAATGTTTTGCACTTTATATACAATGCCCGTATTTGATATCAAATTCCTCCTTGCTTGTCGTATGGGAGATGCTTGTGATGCCGGATTCTTGTGTCCTGTTGTTCCGGCATCCATAGCAACTCCCACAATTAAAGAACCCTCTCTTGCTATTATCCTCCTTGGTGCTCTTGGGGCCCTTTATAGTTAGAGCCAACATGGTTTAGTGAATTGGAGTCTTTGAATATATAATTCTTAGTCTACCTAACCTCTTTCTGAGAATCTGGTCACCGTTAAGAATATTCCAATGGCTGTTTAGTATTTTCTTCACCTGGTTTGTTTGCTGAATCTTGTTATAAATGCCGGAACTTCAACTGTATTCGTCTCCTTAGATTGTAAGCTCACAGACAGGGACCTACCTTTTTTTATTTGTCTGTTTTGTTGTATTGTCTTTTACCCAATTGTACAGCGCTCCGGAATGTGTTGGCACTTTATAAAGAATAAATAGCCTGTAAAATGTGCTCATAGTATGATCCTGGTGGATTTTCTCTGGCTTCTGAAGCCTCAACCTACATAAAATCCCAATATAAATTCATTATAGTCTAATCGCACATGACATCCCAGAATGCAGGGCTTCAGTTAAATTGAATTTTGGAAGAAAGATAATTTGTAATCTGATTCCTTGAAGATCTGTCAAACATAACAGTACTTTTTTAAATCATCATTTTTTTTTTTTTTCCCCGCAGGATTTTTAACATTAGATTTACGTATTCCATACCTTTTGGTACATGTTTGTGAGAACTTAATTTTTTTTTAAAATATCCCAAATGGCACTATCCCAAATCCCTCTGCACATTTAAATAACTGGAGGTTTTTACTATCACTCCAATGGCCGTTGGGCATACTTCTTATGTGAGTACTACACTAAAAGGCAAAATCTCTGAGACAGAAAGGGGTATTGTTATGAAGCTCTAAATACTTACCAGGCTCTTACAGAACACACATGGTGTTAGGGACAGTACTGTAACATGGCTGTGTAAAACAACACACACAATTAAACCTTTGCCTCAAACTCCCACTACTCTTGAACGGTAGCAATGGCTGTAGATTCCATCACAATAGTTTAGTTATAGCTTCCTTGGGTTTGGCAGTTTCCTTATTGCTATTAAATTGAGCCAAGCTTCTGTTATTCTCTGTCCTTTGCCCTGTTTATTGCATAGTGATCATGTTCCAAACTGGGCTTTCAGTTGAGCAAGACAAGACATTTCTGCATTATTCTCTGGATTCTGCCTTTACAACTTTTCTTTTTAAATAAAGGAATTATTTCGCCTTTTTTTGTGGCATAATTGGAAATGGCTAAGAATGGATTATTTAAAAAAATATATATATATATTTTTGGGGGGTCAACATCATAAAAGGATGGGTTTCAAAGTTGAACTTAATGGGTCTTTTTTATTTACTTATTTTACTCCCCAACATCTACAACTTTGTAACATTGTCTGCTCATTGTTTATTTAAAGATAAATTGACATCAGCTCAGCTTGTGGCTTTAACTGGAGGATATGAGCAGCCAATGGAAGCGTAAAATGCACACTTTATTCTGGCTGCTGACATATCTAGTTACTTGGTTGTTCTGAAATCTCGGGTGACTGTTCTCTCATTAAAGTGCTGATTCTAATGATTTAGGAGGAATGTGTAGCTTTATGTTCTGCAGATTCAAAACTCAACAAATTATGGGTTTTTGTTAATTTGTTTTATAGGTAAATTTTGCATTTGCTAGATAATTTTCCATTTTCTTTTCCTTTTTAGGTTCGTTAAACATCGTAAATGATGTCCAGCAGCCCTCTCCAAACCACTGTGTTTAATTCTTCACTGGGGAGAACCAGGTGAAATGGAACTTCATGGCATCTGTAGAGCCTGACCTGTACAGTAGGTGCGGGGGATGTAAAAATCAGAAGCTGTTGATGCCTCCTCAACCCACGGAAGTGAAAAGTAGGATTCGTGTCTACCAATCCCCTCAGATTTGGAGCTTGGAGAAAAAGTGTAGCGATGCCATACACGCTCTCCAAAAAAAACCAGTAGGATCTAATGCATACCATCTGTGCTTTGATTGCCATAACACTGCACCTTCTACTTCCCCATCATCTCCTTTACTCACGGCACACAATACAAAATCATCACGTAATCTTCCTGAAAGGACGTTTGTTTTCCAGCGACCAGTGAGTGGCCATAAACCATATCAGAAGCTTGAATCATTGTGTTTGAGGCCAAAGAGTGTTGACCAGAGGCCTTACTCTACTTCTTCTCCAATCAGATACCCACATTCTACACCTGCTAGTTATTTTGGTACGACTGGTGCCATGACCACCTCATTGATGGATCAATTCCTTTTGCCAAGTGCAACTGGAGATCAACTGGAATTAAGTCCAAGGAGACCATCAAGTGTTGTTCCAAAGCTGCCTTGTGAATCTACAAGACCATCTCTGAATACAAACTCATTCCTGCGTCCCAGTAGTGCTAAAGTGCCTTTGCATCCACACCAAGGGAACAAGAAGACATACACCTGCCCTGTTGGCACTAATTCTTCTTCCTGGCACAATGGTGGGACCGGAGAATTGGGCCAGTTGAATGGTAATATTCAGTGTCTCTCCCACCACTGCACAACAACACTGAAATTCCCCCAACCTCCTACTTCACCCAATATCGTCCAAGGATCAAGCCGAATGGAGCCAACTGCCTGGGAGATACTTGAACATGGTAGCAAAATGGACACTTTACCACACAGAATTCATCTAACTGAAGCTGTGAAAAATTTAGTACAAAGCAGAAATGTATTAAAAAGCAATATTGCTCCCCACGTTGAAGCAGCTTCTAATATGGCCTTCAGTAAAGACAGTGTTCTTGCCAACTGCAATAAAGTAACCTCTCCCTTATGCTCAGGAAGCCAAAAAGAATTAATTCCTGGTACCTATGTGTCTGATGGGGCTTTCGTGAATGGTAGCTTAAATATTGCTAGTGGTGCCATTGACTGTGCCAAGTTAGCTGTTGATGCTAATGTTTCTAATCCAAATATCCACCGTCAAACAGTTAGTGCCCCTGCCTTGAAGAGAGAGAGCCATCAGCCTGCAATGCTTCAGAAATCTCAAGGAGTGACCATAACCGTGATGGCCACACAGATCTCTACCATCCATCTGAACAAAACGCATAGGGTCCCAGAAATTCCAGTGCAGTCTGAGAGTGTTTTACACAAACTGGAGTAAGTATTTTCAAAGATATGGCAGTTATAAAAGCTGTACACAATATTTTATTCTTGTGACAATATCATTTTTTAAGGCAATCAGTTGATTTATAATTCTGACCACATGCTGTATTGTATTGGTTTCCCGTACAGACAACCTTTGCCAAATTGTGAGCTGGAGGGTGCCGAAGAAGAGCTGCCTGATGGTTTGGATGACCGTCAGGAGGAAGAGGAGGAGGAGGAGGAAGAGGATATGGAAGATGAGGATGGTGAAGATGGAGGTAGTTTTACTTCAAATAAAGTATATGGTTTCAATCTTTTTGCTGCCGTGAAGCAGGAGTACCAATTAGTATTTAATTGCCCCACCTCACGTTCTGGATAAGTAGAATCGAAAACTTAGACTTGACCTCCCTTTTTTTTTTCTCCCACTTGTGTGTTTTATTAATTAGACTTCAAGCTCCTTAGTATCTGCCAATAGGCTCTTATGGGTACTTTCCATTGTTCTCAATAAATACATATATTTTCAATGCTGGAGTATTAAATGTACTGCCCCTCCATACGTGTAAAAATGATCTCCTGGGGGTCGGGGGCCTCTGCACACTGTGCTTATCATAGAGAATCATTAAATGCAGTGGTTTGTGATGGGGCACAAAGCAGACAGGGAGAGCAGCATGTATGAAACATGACCATACTATAGTTATTTTGCCAAGTGATTGAGAGGGCAGAGCGTTATCCTAATCGCCTGAAATACGTCTTCATTCCTCTTACTGCAGACACACCTGATGGCTCATTGATCTACAGCTCTTCGGACACATTGCTTTCTGCAGTATCCAGGTATAGTCCATGTGTAGTTTCATGCTGATAGGAATTGTATTCTTTATGGAAAAATTGCCTTAAACTTGGATTCGTTTTCCATTATTATTACCTGCACGTGCTTCTTCATACATAAACAATTTTGTGCCTTGCATGTCCCAGCTTGTACCAGTATATTTGTCCAGTGAGCCAAGTTTTCTTTGTTACTGAAATACAGCTCTTTCTCAAAGGCAATGTCCGGAGAATGTTCCTGTAAATGGAGGTTCTGTTGTAAGACCCGCTCTAACCAATAGCCTCTTCCCCAACATGCCACAGACCGTATATTTTGGCACTCAAGATGAAACTGGTAAGTTTACACTCAAGAAATGTATATTTTACAATTTTTGTGTGCCGTGGCACACACTTTAACAGGACACTACCGCGATATTGTGTTCTCCAATTTAATTGCAATCTCAATTATTGAGAAGTTTTATTATGTATATAGAGCAGATTTCTTTGCATTATATTTAATGAAAGGTACAGGTTGGTTCAGAAAGGTCAGGAGTTGCATACTTTTATTGTTTTATATTATCTCAATCTATTTAAATAATACAAGTACCATTTACAAATCACATTGAACGTGGACAGGGAGGTTTAGAAAGGGAGCAGTATATGCTCCATCTGCTGGTTTGGACTAAATGTAGTTCTGTTTCCAGTAAGAATTCTTAATGCTATACCAGAGTTAATGTTGAAAGAACACAGATACCGTGCGCATACAGATAATGAACGCAAACTAAATGGAACAGTCAAACGGAATATCTTTCTACAGTACACTGCTGCTCTGTGATGCACTAATATGTTTTGGTTTTGTGGGAAGATCTAACCATTACATTTGAGCAGGATTTTGCTGCATTCTGGTAAATATTGATGTCCAAACCCTCCACACAAATGTTCAGTGTTTTAGAATAGCACTATCTGTTTCACAGAGCCCACAAGTCTGTCACCTTGTTAGATTAACAAAAATAATCCAAATTAAGTACTGGATATTCCTTTTGATGGTTTGTAATAGTCACTATACGGATAGATTGCCCAGATCATGTCATCACTTTCAGCCACCACCAAACCACAGTGCACTAGGAATAGCATCCCTTTACAAATCATTTTATTAATATGTCCCTATATTATTCATGAAAACAAATGAAGATGAGGGTTAAATTTTAAAAAATTGCAAATAAAGTAAGCAGATGCCAGTTACAGAATCACAAGTGTGTGTGTGTGTGTGTGTGTGTGTTGGAGTCTCTCTGCTAGATTATTCTTTTAGTCTACACAGTATAGAAGATTTGATCTCCTCTCTTTGCAGTGCAGAGATTACCATGGGCACAACGGAAGCTGCTGAAATGGCGAATGAGCACAGTGACTCCTAATGTCGTGAAAATAGCTGTTACAAGATCCCACTTCCGAGTTACCAAAAGTGAGAAGCCAAATGTTTGCCTCACAATTCCTCATCAACTGCTCCACTGTTCCTTTAAATAAATAGTTCTAACACATTTAGCAAGCTGGATTTACATCTCACATTCCTTTACCGTGTCTCCCCTCCACTTATTGGCTATTTTAGCTACCACCTGCCCTCACTGTAAATAAGTTTTCTCGAACTATATCAGATCTATAGGTGATAATGGTAATAAAGCACCCCGGATCTCTTCCAGTCTATACCTGTCTGCTTTTATATTTTCTGACCCCATTTTATTCGAATATACTGCAGCTTTATTGCTTCATACTGCATGTGCATAGTCCCAGTCCCACATTTGAATGACTTTCTAGCAATGCTGAGTATTGATCTTGTTGACCTGTAAAATGATTATTTTTCCAAACTTGTTTTCTGATCGTAGAAAATCATGATTGGCTTGGATGCTGGGGTCACCATATGAAATCTACAGCTTTTAAGACCATCCAAGCACATCAGAAGGTACGTTTCTGTTACAGGTTATATGTTAGTGCGTCTGACATACCATAACGTTTGTACTATACATTGTGTTATCCTAATTTCTCACAATTTGATTACATTGCGTACTTCTCTGTTGACACAATAAAGGTCGTTTTAATGGGTTGCCTGTTTCTGCACCCAATAATATTTTGCGGTTAGTCTCTGCCTTTCATAAACCAGGGAGAAAACTTTAGAGAACTAGAATATTAACAAATATATGTTGTTTGTTTTCTTTGAACTGTTTAGAGCAGTGTTAGTCAACCTTTTTCTACCTACCGCCCACTAATGCATCTTTTTTGTTGAAAAAATTTCCTTACCGCCCACAAGTGCAGAATATTTTTTAGAAAGGAGTGTTTTTTTAAAAAAAATGTACGTACATTATCTTTTTATTTCTACTTAATGCATGTTTATAATGTTTTTAACTTTATAAAGTTTAATGAGAAAACCATAAAGTAAATTCAAATTACCTTTACTAGTGATTAATGAGATCCTTGAGGTTGATGCTTCGAGACTAAATATTTGATATCTGGCTTGATCTTCGTAAGGAACAAACGAAGGTCTTCTCTGTTGGCGCATAATACGATTTCTCATCTGTGTGTCAGCTCAATTCCCCATCCCCCCCCCTTTTTTTTTTTTAAACCTTCCTTATACTAATGCCCAGTAGGAAGGCTGAGCTATGCAGCCCGCTTACTATTACTTACTATAGCCCACTATAACAGACAGGCATACAGACATACACACATACAGACATACACACATACAGACATACACACATACAGACATACACACATACAGACATACACACATACAGACATACACACATACAGACATACACACATACACACATACACAGACACATGCATAGAGACACACAACAGACATGCATACAGACACACAACAGACACGCATACAAAGGCACATACACACACAACACATACAGACACAAGACATACATACAAAGACGCATACACAAACAAACACACACAAAATATTTTAGTCACCCTCCTGTTTCCTACCTTTTACGGTGCAGGAGGGTGACTTTCCCTGGGGTCCAGTGGTAGCTCAGGTGGATGGGAGTCAGAGGTTCCCACTCTGACTCCCTGGTCTTCCTCCCGTTGTTAGCTCTCATTGTTAGCTGGGAGGAGTGACGTGCAGTCACTTCCTCCCAGCTCGGTGATGTAATCACAGGGGGTCCAGTCGCGCTGTTAAAGCGCCCAGTGCTGACCGGGCCCCCTTACAATCCACAGCCATCGAGTGGCCCTGACAGCATGGGCCACCCGATGAAACCCTCTATATGCGGCCGCCAGGGCAGCAAATGGTGATGGCGGTACCCGGTTGTAGGGGTACCGCCGGCTCGCACCCGCCCGGTCTCTCAAAATTATAAAATCCCTACCGCCGCCCACCAGGTTGACGACCCATGGTTTAGAGTAGAGTGGGGGCACAGGGAATTGTCAAGCCATTGGAAAGAGTTTGACTTTTAACAGTGGGACAGTGCTGTGGACCTTTGCCACCATTACTGTTGCAGCATAGTGCTTGTGGTTCTTAGTGCCTTGTGGTTTGTTTGTTTTTTAAAATATCCTAGACTGTAATGCAAGAGGGGTATCTGAGGAAAAAGCTAAATACAAATCTGTGTTCTTTCAGCTGAACCATTTTCCAGGGACATTCCAGATCGGTCGGAAGGATCGCCTGTGGCGCAACCTGTCGAAGATGCAAGCACGTTTCGGGAGAAAAGAGTTCAACTTTTTTCCCCAGTCGTTTGTTCTACCTCAGGATATCAAGCTGTTAAAGAAAGCGTGGGAGGAGGGTGGCACGAGGCAAAAATGGATCGTGAAACCGGTAGGGATCTTCCAGTTTTTACAGGTTTTATGCTGGTATTTACAAAGTTATCTGCAGTCTGAAACACATATTAAATGATGATTTTATTACTATTTGGGTTTACTGAAGAAATAGGAGAAGATGAGGTTTGTACGTAGAATAAGATTAGAGGAACTCCATGCTGTAGTAATTATCTTGCCATAATATACCGTATATACTAGAGTATAAGCCGAGTTTTTGAGCACATTTTTTGTGCTGAAAAAGTCCCCCTCGGCTTATACATGAGTCAGGGTCTGTATTATGGCAATGTAGCCATAATACAGACCAGGAACGCCGGGTTCATTACAGGGGGGAGTAGGAGGGGAGGAGTGAGTGAGCGGCAGCAAGCTGTTACTTACTTTTCCTGCAGCTCCCCAGTGTAAATCTCGCGAGACCCGCAGCCGTCAGAGCGGGCCAGCCCATACCACTGGACCACCACGGATTAACATATCCCCCCTCCCTGGCCAGGTAACAAGCAGGGAGGGGGGACAAAAAAAAGTTAAAAAAAATTAAATATTGAAATAATAATATTAAAAATGCCCTCCGCCCCACCCAGTTTACACACACTTACACAATCTGCATCATATACACACACTCTGTATCATATACACACACTCTGCATCATATTCACACAAACTGCATTCATTATATACACACAAACTACACAAACACACACACTCTGCATTCATTATATACACACACACACTCTGCATTCATTATATACACACACACACTCTGCATTCATTATATACACACACACACTCTGCATTCATTATTTACACACACTGCGTTCATTATTTACACACACTGCGTTCATTATTTACACACACACTGCGTTCATTATTTACACACACACACTGCATTCATTATTTACACACACACACTTCGTTCATTATTTACACACACACACACTTCGTTCATTATTTACACACACACACTGCGTTCATTATTTACACACACACACTTCGTTCATTATTTACACACACACACTGCGTTCATTATTTACACACACACACTGCGTTCATTATTTACACACACACACTGCGTTCATTATTTACACACAAACACACTGCGTTCATTATTTACACACACACTGCGTTCATTATATACACTACACACACACTGCATTCATTATATATACACACTCTTCATTATATACACATACTGTAAATAAATATTCAAAAACATTTAACCTACTGATGCCTCAATTAATGTAATTTTATTGGGATCTATTTTTATTTTTAAATTTACCAGTAGCTGCTGCGTTTCCCACCCTAGGCTTATACTCGAATCAAATTTTCCCATTTTTTTTTTCCTGCTAAAATTAGGTACCTCGACTTATATTCGGGTCGGCTTATACTCGAGTATATACAGTAATTAAAAAAAAAACATATATTTGTTTGTTTTTCCCCTTTGAATAATAGCTGGGCATTTCAGTATGCTGTATCTTGATGTTACAGCCAATTCTACCCCAAAACACAGACGTGTTACTCTCTGTATGTCTATTGCTCTGAGTACCAGGCCTTGTAGGGTTTGCTATAAACCTGAACTAATGACCATGTCTTCTTATGCGTTTAGCCAGCGTCGGCCAGAGGAATGGGGATTCAAGTGATACACAAATGGAGCCAACTTCCTAAGAGGAGGCCGCTTTTGGTACAAAGGTAAGACCACCTACGTTGTAACCAGACAGGGCCTGGTAACCAGCTACTTGTTTGTTTTACAAAGTCTGTCCTTTAATATTACTCAATTAAATAGATCAATAATGGATATTAATGTGCATTCTTAGAGTTATTACATCACTTTTATACATCCAACTATTTGTGTTAAACGGCTTCTTTTTACAGAAAGTCTATTCATTAAATTGTCTTTAATACCTGGAATTATGGCGATGCTGTACATATAGTCAGGTTTAATTTAGTCAAAACTAATCCTGAGCTGAGATCTATCTCTCAATGTATTTCTGGTCCTCAGGTATTTACACAAGCCCTATCTCATCAGCGGGAGCAAGTTCGATCTTCGGATCTATGTTTACGTGACTTCTTACGACCCCCTCAGAATCTATCTATTTTCAGATGGTTTGGTGAGATTCGCAAGCTGCAAGTATGTCGTGTAGATACACTATTGTTTCATTTTATTTGATCCATAGTTAGTCCTTTCAATGACATGTTGAAAATTGGTGAATTTTCATTGTCCAGGTATTCTTCCTCTATGAAAAGTCTCAGCAATAAATTCATGCACCTTACAAACTACAGTGTCAACAAAAAGAATGTCGACTACAAGGCCAACTCCGACCAAACTGCTTGCCAGGGGCACAAATGGTAACAAAATCTACACTCCTTTCCTTTATGCAGTGATTGTTATTGTGTGTATCTATATGCCATGTTATGCTCTGCCTGGAGGAAGCCTGCCTGAAAGTCAACCTCTGCACCAGAAGCCAAAAAAATAAATTAAAATATTATATAGAAATATATACACCGAACAAAATTATAAACACAACACTTTTGTTTTTGCCCCCATTTTTCATGAGCTGAACTCAAAGAACTAAGACTTTTTCTATGTACACAAAAGGCCTATTTCTCTCAAGTATTGTTCACAAATCTGTCTAAATCTGTGTTAGTCAGCACTTCTCCTTTGCCGAGATAATCCATCGACCTCACAGGTGTGGCATATCAAGATTCTGATTAGACAGCATGATTACTGCACAGGTGTCCCTTAGGCTGGCCACAATAAAAGGCCACTCTAAAATGTGCAGTTTTACCACACAGCACAATGCCACAGATGTCGCAAATTATGAGGGAGCGTGCAATTGGCATGCTGACTGCAGGAATGCCCACCAGAGCTGTTGCCCATGAATTGAATGTTCATTTCTCTACCATAAGCCATCTCCAAAGGCATTTCAGAGAATTTGGCAGTACATCCAACCAGCCCACACCAACCCAGGACCTCCACATCCAGCATCTTCACCTTCAAGAACGTCTGAGACCAGCCACCTGGACAGCTGCTGCAACAATCGGTTTGCATAACCAAAGAATTTCTGCAGAAACTGTCTCAGGGAAGCTCATCTGCATGCTCGTTATCCTCATCGGGGTCTCGACCTGACTGCAGTTCATCGTAACCGACTTGAGTGGGCAAATGCTCACCTTTAATGCCGTCTGACACTTTGGAGAGGTGTTCCCTTTACGGATGAATCCCGATTTTTCACTGCAGGGCAGATGGCAGACAAGTGTGTAGGGCGTCATGTGGGTGAGCGGTTTGCTGATGTCAACGTTGTGATAGAGTGGCCCATGGTGGCAGTGGGGTTTATCACACGGGCAGGTGTATGTTATGGACAACGAACACAGGTGCATTTTATTGATGGCATTTTGAATGCACAGAGATCTTGTGACGAGATCCTGAGGCCCATTGTTGTGCCATTCATTGACAACCATCACCTCATGTTGCAGCATGATAATGCATGGCCCTATATTGCAAGGATCTGTACACAATTCATGGAAGCTGAGAACATCCCTGTTCTTGCATGGCGAGCATACTCTGCATGCATTGAGCATGTTTGGGATGCTCTGGATTGGCATATAAGACAATGTGTTCCAGGTCCTGCCAATATCCAGCAACTTCGCACAGCCATTCAAGAGAAGTGGACCAACATTCCACAAGCCACAATCAACAACCTGATCAATTCTATGCCAAGAAGATCAACTCTATGCGAAGGAACAGATTTTCGAACCGCCCCTCAACCCCCAATACAGTAAAACTGCACATTTTAGAGTGGCCTTTAATTGTGGCCAGCCTAAGGCACACCTGTGCAATAATCATGCTGTCTAATCAGCATCTTGATATGCCACACCTGTGAGGTGGATGGATTATCTCGGCAAAGGAGAAGTGCTCACTAACACAGATTTAGACAGATTTGTGAACAATATTTGAGAGAAATAGGCTTTTTGTGTACATAGAAAAAGTCTTAGAACTTTGAGGTCAGTTTATGAAAAATGGGGGCAAAAACAAGTGTTGTGTTTATAATTTTGCTCAGTGTGTGTGTGTATGTATGTATGTGTGTATGATATACTTTCTCCAGGCTGAGCATGTTGGTACATACTACATATTGTGCAAAGGCATTTTCTTTGAGAGGGAAAGTATGGGAAGAATCCACGATACAAATTTAACGGTGGTATAAATATTTGCTGTATATTTGATAGTTATTTACTAGCGCGGTGTATACAGGACAACTTGAAAGTCCAAGTAAACAACCCAGATTTGTGTGACAGTTAAGATGTATAGTCTTGCCATTACCTTTTTGTAATGGAGCAAAGAATTGGTGTAATATAAGGCAAAACAGGCCATAGGTGTTTTTTTTGGTCTATAATAACGATGATATTCTAAGATTTAGACTCTTCCAGATCTTTTGTGGGTTCGTGACTTTTGACTTGTCTTATAAATTGTGCTTCTTGTCCTCATATTCTCAGATTACAGTTGGATCTACGTTCTTTCTAACAGGCTGTTCATTTAAAGCTCCAGAAAGACACGTGTTGGCAATATAAGGCACCGTACATTAATAACATCAAACCCCTCTTTCCGTAGGGCACTGAAGGCATTGTGGAGTTACCTCAACCAGCATGGTTTCAGTAGTGATAAAATCTGGGAGAAGATCAAAGACATGGTGATAAAGACAGTTATTGCGTGAGTCTAATTGGGCAGTAAGCTTGGCATGGACTTCCCATCCCTGTGTAATGCGCTTCACGTTATCAGTGGGTTACTGTGAACTAGCATGGTCACATGTTCTACAGCACAGGGCTAGTGTACACTAAGGTGCATTGAGGTGTTGCCTAGATTATCGTAAATGTTTTTTATTTAAATATAGTAAAATCTTACCTTTTTACAGTCTACTGATGCTGGCTCTGCCCCGATCTGCCTCCTTAACTGACATCATCAGAAGTGATGAATTCCCATAGGAAAGCATTGGATTGGCTGAGATTGCCAAGGAGGCATTCCCGGGGCACAGTCAAACGCTGCCCTGGCCAATCAGCATCTCCTCATAGAAATGAATAAATGCATCTCTATGAGGAAAGTTAAGTGTCTCCATGCAGAGGGTGGAGACACTGAATGATAGTGTTGTACACTGTGCATCCCTGGCCCAGGAAGCACCTTTGGTAGCCATCTGAGAGGCCAGTGGAGGTCTTCCTAGGCTGTAATGTAAATACTGCATTTTCTCTGAAAAGACAGTATCTACTGCAAAATGCCTGCAGGGACAGAGTATACTCACCAGAACAACTACATTAAGCTGTAGTTGATCTGGTGTTTATAGTGTGCCTTTTTGTCATGTTTGGTTTAAGATGGGATTGAGAAAAGAAAGTTTTAAAAAAAACAAAACACTCCTGTTTTTATGGAATTGAAATTAGTCATTCATTAATATGCGCATTGCATAGCATGGCCAGTTTTAGGTAGAAATACAAGTTTAATTCATACACAGTTCTAGCTAAATCGCAAAGAATTACATTGATTCCCATCTGAAGATTGCTTCTGCCTTCTCCTACATGACTGCTGCAGATTGTCATTAAACTTTATAGAGTTTCCAGTCCTGCAAAAGAGGAGCACAAATACCTCTTAACTGTGTAGCTTACCATAGGTGCAGAATGTGCCCGGGCTGTCTGGTCAAAATTCACACATTGGATCAAACCGTTTTAAATGTCTCTTTCCCACCCAACTACTCTCAACCGCTCTCTGCGTGCTGATAATGCCTAATCCTTGTGTGCAATTTGTCTTTTTGTTGACTTCAATATGAGTTGTTTTGTTTTTCTTGCTTAGTTCGGAGCCCTACGTAAACAGCTTGGTGAAGATGTACGTGCAGAAGCCATACAGCTGCCATGAACTCTTCGGGTTCGATATAATGCTGGATGAGAACCTCAAGCCGTGGGTTCTAGAAGTCAATATATCTCCCAGGTAAATGTAGCTTTAAGAAGAGCTTTCTGTTCAATAAACTGCTGGTTAACAACCTGCATGAGTGTCCTGAACGCCAAACTACATTTCACCCTTAATATTTTCAGTTGTTTGTGTGCTCTATCTCCGGTAATTGTGAGACTGTTCCTTAAAGGACCACTATAGTGCCAGGAAAACACTTGTTTTCCTGGCACTATAGTGCCCTGAGGGTGCCCACACCCTCAGGGTCCCCCTCCCGCCGGGCTCTAGGGGGAGGAATGGGTTAAACGTACCTCTTTCTCCAGCGCTGGGCGGGGAGCTCTCCTCCTCCTCTCTGCCTCCTCTCCTCCTCTTCGGCTGAATGCCATATTGACGCTGGCATCTTCTCACTGTAATTTTCACAGTGAGAAACGCGGAAGCCCTCTAGCGGCTGTCAATGAGACAGCCACTAGAGGCTGGATTAACCCTAACATAAACATAGCAGTTTCTCTATGTTTATAGAAAAAAGGGTTAATCCTAGATGGACCAGGCACCCAGACCACTTCATTAAGCTGAAGTGGTCTGGGTGCCTATAGTGGTCCTTTAACATTCTGCTTAACAAGTGTCACACCACCGGTAGTGGAACAAACCTGCTTCATGTTCCTGATCTGGTGATTCTGTCACTAACAATGTCAGACATCAATGGCATGGAGCTACAGTCCAAACAAAATTAATTACAAACATTTAACAATTCCAAAATGAGGTTCAGGTTTTTCAGGAATATAACCCATATTTAATGTATTAAAGGAACTGGCTGAGCTGTTTGTATTTGAATGGGAGGATTGTTGATGTTACACTAATGAGTCATAACAAAATCACACGCGCGAATGGTCTTCCACTGAATCATTGTCTTCATTCATTGAAAAAGAAATGACAACTGCTGATGTGAGGCAATAGTATTTGGCATGTTAACTTGGTGTTTTAGTTTTTTTTTTAATTATTATTTCAATACAAATCTTGACTGGGGTTAATGGGGAACATACAGCTTTCTTATTCTTGTGTAACTATTTTTACAGAAAGAATGTGCAAGTTTGCTTTCATTCAAGAAAAAACATTTTTTTGTGGGGTTGGGGGATAAGCTCTGAATTCTTCTATATTGAAGTGTTCTATCTGCCTTTTTTTTTTTTTT
>OW240918.1:12989290-13067158 GCA_933207985.1 Pelobates cultripes | reverse complement strand
GTATGGGGGGCAATGTGTGTTTATGGGGCAGTATGGGGGGCAGTGTGTGTATGGGGGACAATGTGTGTGTATGGGGGGCAATGTGTGTGTATGGGGGGCAGTGTGTGTGTATGGGGGGCAGTGTGTGTGTATGGGGCAGTATGGGGGGCAATGTGTGTGTATGGGGGCAGTGTGTGTGTATGGGGGCAGTGTGTGTGTATGGGGGGCAATGTGTGTGTATGGGGGGCAATGTGTGTGTGTAGTAAACACCCCCAAGCCTACCTGTCACTGGAGGATGTTGCTGGGGGTCAGGCAGCCATCTTCTGAAGCAGCATGGGCTGCTGCTTTACGGCGGGGGCGGGGCTTATCGGCAGGAGGCGTGGCTTTGTTTGGGGGCGGGGCCTGTGCCGTGGAGCCAATCAGTGCTCCCTCCGCCACAGACAGCCCCCAGCACCTCAGCACTGCATTCCCTCCCGGCTGTCACAGTCCGAGGGAAGCCCATGGCCAGCAGGTTGCCGGCATTTGGGGGGGCCCAAGGGGGGGCACAGCATGATGCCATGGCCCCCCCCTAGCGACGCCACTGAGAAGCACCTGTTAGGGAAAACATCCTTCACCTTCCAACCACATCTACACAAGACAGAGACCCAATCACTACCTCTGACAAATGCCTTGCCCCTTGGGGCCCATTAGGGACTCCCTTACACACAAGTCAGAGCCTTGGTTTTCAGAATCACCCTGGGTCTCACCTCCATGCAAATCTGTCATGTCACACCTCTCTGCCCCGTGAACGAACCACGGCTGTTCCATGTTCGACAAGGATATACAACCTATGTTCTTTATGATTTGTGTATTGCCTAACCTCCCCCCCCCCCACGCTTTGTTCCTATCTCTGTATATCCTTGACATTATTGAAACCTTTAAAATCGAAATAAAGAATGGGGGGGGGGGGGGCAGGTGGGGGGACACTATAGTCACCAAACAAACTTTAGCTTAATGAAGCAGTGTTGGTGAATAGATAAACACATGTAACACAGCCTTCCTAAACACTTCCTGTAAAGAGTCATCGAATGTTTATACTTCCTTTATTGCACAGTCTGTTTAATTTAGAATTTCATATCGTATGTTCTATTAATAGCTTTCTAGACCTTGCAGGAGCCTCCTGTGTGTTATTAAAGTTCAAATTTAAAACTAAAAATGTCCAAAGGAAGTTAACATCCGACTGAAAATTGCACTTTTTTTTCATGTAGGCGGTGTGCGTCAGAGCCAGGGGAGGTGTGGCTGGGGCTGCATAGACAGAAACAAAGTGATTTAACTCCTTAATGACAGAGAATTGAGCAGTGAGGCTGCAGGGGCATGATCTATACATAAACACTGCTTCATTGAGCTAAAGTTGTTTGGGGGAGTCCCTTTAAATATATGCAAACATATCTGTTCTCTTTAAATGTGCAATGGCATCAACCTGCTGGCATTCAACCTGTTAGGCACTGCTTAAATGAAGTCTGGATTAAGCCAAATGGGAAACAAACAGAGGATCAAACATTATCACATTTCCTCTGGATTTGGAAAGAAAGCAGCAGCTGTCCAAATATAACCTTACAGCCATAGAACTAAAGCCACTCTATTTATTTACATCCCAACAAGCTGTGTCCTGGGTTTGGCTTCATGTACATTCTGCATATCAACAGACATTTCTGACATTGAGCATGTAATATTGCATTAACACCACCATCTCTAACAAAACGATTTAAAGGGAAGAAATGTCAGCAATATTATTGTTTATCTTTATTAATTAGCGGCCCACTGTTTACATCACAAAGCATCCATGCGAAGGTGCTAAGGAAGAGTTATAGCTCATTTCAGGAATGTAGCAGAAGTGTCAGATTAAAAAGAAATCTCCACCTGTACACAATCATAGCTAATCACCCCACACAACGCTCCCTCCCATACATATCAGCGTGGGAAACAGACCTGGGCCCACCAACCGAAACGACAGACTGGTCGGATATCTGGGAGGCAATAGCCTCCGTCTCCATATGCGTAACACACACCGAGCAGGCATATAAAATGCTTTTTCGGTGGTACCTCACACCACAACGCTTGGCTTCCATGCACCAGTCACCATCCAACACATGCTGGAAGCTATGCGGAGAGACGGGGACGTTCCTCCACTGTTGGTGGACGTGCCCGAAACTCCGACCGCTGTGGCAAAGCGCCACCCAATTAATCACCAAATTACTACACAAACCGTGCCCGGCATACCCTTGGGCCCTGTTGCTATCCAAGCCCATAGACCCTTTCACGAGATCAGAAAACAAACTAATCGCCCGAATTGCGCTAGCCATTCGCAGAGCCATAGCTGAACTCTGGTCTACGACCCGCATCCCGACACAAGAAATGATAACAAGAAAAGAGTTCACAGATGGATAAACTGACAGCACAACTCCGAGAAACCCCCAAACAATTTCACAAAGTATGGGACCCATGGCTAGAGGGAGACACAACCATCCCCTGGTAACCTGTATGCACAAACAGAGAACCAGCCGACAACACAGCAAACGACCAAGCCGCTAACAAGCTACTCTTCACTGAACACATTATACCATGACTCCTACGCTCGACACTGCTAACCCCCAGCCCCCCTGGACCCAATCTTGGGGACGCCGCACCCCGGGCGGTCCATAGGCTGCGACCCCAACCTTCAACCCGACCCACTATAACCAGGCCACCTACACCACCACCAACTTAATGGCCTTACCCCACCACCCCAACCATCCACGACACAACCGGAAGCACCACACACCTGGGAACAGGGGAAACACTAGGACGACCACCTCACTAACGAGTGCAATGACGAACCTGAAAGGCGGGACCCGATGCAGGGGTTCAATAGCTGGAACACAACAAACACCAACCGTGGTTCCTTAAACTCGACAGGAGAATGATGGACCCGACAACAAAAGCTACAACAGCTGACTCGGACTAACATAATAGACCGGGACTTAACGGCTAAGTTAACGGGACAATACACCCCCACTCCAGCCGCACTCACGACCTGCACGGACTCTCTTCCCCTCCCTCAGTAACCCCACCGCTCTGAAGGGGTACTAGATTACACATCAACACTGGTTCAATAACTGATAGCTATTATTGTCTAACTTATAATGTTTGCCATTGTACTACAATATTTCAAAACGTACCCTGCGTTGGTACAAACCTGACTGGATGGAACTGTTGTACCCCTCCCCTATTACTTTCTGTATCCCTTCCCTTGATTATCGATACAAACACAAAACCGATAAATAAAGAATGATAAAAAAAAAAAGAAGAAATCTCCAATAAATAGGGCAACGCAATAGTTACATCATTATCTTCATTAAACTTCGATAACTAAAAATGCGTCATTTGGGGGAACACATGCACTCTCTACTGTAGATTTAGGGGATCTAAAGGTATGGTGGGTGAATTGAAACTTCCATCACATGAAAGATTAACACCATGAGCTGATTTAATAGAACACTATAGTCACCTAAACAACTTTAGCTTAATGAAGCAGTTTTAGTGTATAGATCATGCCTCTCGGGTTTCACTGCTCAATTCTCTGCCATTTAGGAGTTAAATCACTTTGTTTCTGTTTATGCAGCCCTAGCCACACCTCCCCTGGCTATGATTGACAGAGCCTGCATGGAAAAAAAAGACTGGTTTCACTTTCAATCAAGTGTAATTAACCTTAAACAATTGTATCTCTTTTTTCTGTAAATGTAACTTTAATCACATACAGGAGGCTCTTGCAGGGTCTAGCAAGCTATTAACATAGCAGGGTAAAGAAAATCTAAATTAAACAGAACTTGCAATAAAGGAAGGATAAACTTTAGATGACTCTTTACAGGAAGTGTTTAGGAAGGCTGTGCAAGTCACATGCAGGGAGGTGTGACTAGGGTACATATACAAAGTGAATTAACTAATAAAATGGCAAATAATTGAGCAGTGAGACTGCAGGGGCATGATCTATACATCAAAACTGCTTCATTAAGCTAAAGTTGTTTTGGTGACTATAGTGTCCCTTTAATCATTGAATTCTTGAGGAGAGGAAACTTAGTAACTAATTATACATAAATGCATGTGTGTTAGTGTGACAACTCTACTACATTCCCAATCAGAGATATAAAGTGTTCGCGGGAGCTTTATTTATAACCACTACAAAAAGCACTTCTTATTTCGCTGTCTCTGTAAAGGGCTAATATATTTTCTGTTGTTTTTTTGTGCCTGGATTTGTTGTTGTGTTAAGCATCTAATGCTTTTTTTGGCACTTTAGCCATTTCAGCTGTCTGACCAGTGACAGAGTTCAGATCAGCTAAAAATAGCTGTTGGAGACCTGTGTTTGGTGTCACTGACCCAGGAGAAGATGCTGAGCTTGATGATAGCTTTAGCAGGCATCGTGTTTTACCCAACACTCGTTACCCTTTAATCAAGCTTCACGTCAACAGTTCAGTTTCTTAGCTATTGGTTGGTTTTATCTTTACAGTCAACAGCGGGCAAGGGGTGATGGGAGAAGCTGTCTGGTTCAGCTGGAAATTGGCCAGTTTTTATTAAAAATGTATTAGGATGGTTAACATTGATTTGTGTCCTGTACTAAATCAGGTACTGACCTATTTGACACACGCCATCAACTAATTGGGATGTATTTACTGAGAAGAGAAATGCACGCCACGCAAATTGCAAATAATAGGACAAAAACCAGGCCGTAACTCTGGTTTGACTTGTGGTTTCTGCTCCCATGCTGCTCAGTTACTGGTTTAAAATATCTGTGAAGGACATATTATCCCTCATCACATCAGCAGTCCAACAGTTAGACTTTTAATAATTCTGTTCCAGTGAGATTACTGACAAAACATGGACTTTTGGTGTCCCTGGAGGACTGGGTTGGGAACCACTGCCCTTAACTCCAGTTTTTCCAGGATCTTCAGATCTTCTCCAGAGTAATGATCGTGTCCGGAGTCCGGACGCAGAGCTCTGTGGGAAACACTGACTTCTGAAACACAAACTATTGTTTCCTTAATTCCACAGTGCTGGGACATTAACCCTTTCTCCTGGGATTGATGGAGCAATGAGGGGGGGTGGGTAGGTTAAATTACGGTATTGAGAAACAAGAGTTGGAATCCCTGGCAGGGAACACCTGTGGGGGGTATTCACACCCATCCAGCCCTCAGTGATAAAGTGAACTAATTACTTAGAATTTAATCAGAAATCCCTGATTAGTGAAGTATTATCACCATCTCTTTATTACCCTTAATGAACGGAACGCCCTGACTGGACTCAAAGAAATACATCAACAGTCTTGCTGGTTTCCTGCACAATCTCTGTGTTTACATCTAAATTCAAAGAGATTTATTCTCAAACTTAGAATTGTGCGAGATTTTAAGAGGCAATCTCAAATTCCAGCCCAAAAAGGCCAAACTGGAGAACTTCTTCAACTCGGCTGATTTGTCTATTTTTACCCAAAGTTCCTTTGTTGCTTCTGCACAATTCCTGGGTTTAGTAAATATCCAGATTTCTGGAAGTATAATCATTAGTTAGTGTTCCTGGTCAAACCTAATACCATCATGTTGATGGGAGTCACATTAAAAGTTCTGCCCTGCAGGATGTAGCCTTGTGTATAAAATCCTGTCAGTCTATAGATGAGCAAATCAATTCGCTAGGCAAGCTTTGAACAATTTGTCCATCCGTATATTAATAGGTGTATGATTAGTTAAAAGCGCTACGGAATCTGTTGGCGCTATATAAATGGCGATAATAATAATAGTTTTACAGAGCTGAAAGGGATTTGTGAACAAGTCTATAAGGATATATATGCTACAAGGTAATTGATTAATTACTTGCATCCCTACCTACAACATTTAAAGGACCACTAACATCTCATTGACGTGGTCCTGTATATTTAAACTTTCACGGTAAAACATTGGCGATTTGCAGACAGGGCAAAGTTTACACACACCGCTAGTGGCTGTCAAACAACTGAGTAAAAATTGTTCACGTGATACGGCACCTTACAGGAAAGTATTGGATTCAATGCGTTCCTATGAGAAGCGTTGGATGTGTGTGTAGCGCATGCACGTCAGGACCCCCAATGCTAATTAATGGGGGGGGGGGGGAAACAAAAAACCTTTAAGCATTTTTTTATTCTTTAAACAAACAGGGAGATTGTGAAAGTTCCTATTTCGGAATATCTGCAACTAACAGTGACAGAAATATTTGTTGGAAAACATAAGATGCCCTGGGGCACCGGCAATAAGAAGTGTTCTGACACAAATAAAGGAATAAATGGGCAGAAAAACACCCTAGAAAAAAAACAAGAGACTTTACATATCGCTCCCCCAGTGGTAATTCTCCCGCTCATCTGCATATTGTGCCCTGCCTGTGCCTGGACTAGATTGGTTTGTGATGTCATTTGCTAAAAGTTTAGTATAAATTAAAAGAAAATGAAGCTTCTCATGAAACAAGTTTAGACAAGTCATGTGATTTTCCAAGTTGTATTCAGCTGTGTAATGTCTAAACAAGTGATGGCTCCATTTTTTAAATTTTTTTAAACCCCTACAAACTTATTAACCCTTAATAGGAACACATGGGCTGGGCGGCAGCATTATGGGTAAATAAATACATCATTATTTGGGCCAGTGTGCAGGTTTCTATATTGCAGTTATGTAACAGTTTCTTAGAATCCTGGTTCTGTCATGTAAGGTATTTACAATTTAGTTATTTTATATTCAGTAAAATGTGTCATCAAAACATTTTTCTACAGAAATCTTGTAGAACTCCATCTCCCAAATTGCTCCATTTTATCACCTCTTTCTGTGATCTCCTAAAATAGAATATTAATAGAATTATACCCAGTGTGATTGACCTCATTGATGTGTTAGGGACACTCCTGACACCTGGCAGCCCAGCTCTGACATTCAATCTGAGCAGAAAATATTGTGAGCAGCAGCTCAGGGGGAGAGGGACTGGTGACGAGCTGGTAACAGAGGGAAGGAGAGATTTCATGTGGATCATGGAAGGGGATACAATGTAACAAGACAAAAGCAGAGGACAAGATGCCAGCATCTGAAACAAGGCAGGTTTAGAGCAGGAGGTCAGGGTGAAGGGACACAGGGAGTTGCTGTGTGGATCAGGGGCTGTCCTTGTCCTGGGCTCTGAGCTATGGTTGTGCTGCATTTCTCCTTATCACATCCAGCCTTACACTGACAGCAGCTCCTGGGAGAGAGGGCTCAGCAGCATGGGATAGAAGCAGAGAGGAGCCTGGGACATAGGAGGATCCACTCACCCTTTGGGGTACCAACATGGAGGTCATGGAGCAGGAATCAGAGGAGGTAAGATGGCATTTCTGGTTATATTATTTACCTTTTTGCAGTCTCTAGTTTTGCTGTAACGTATAAGACATCATTAATATCTACCCCATGGCAGGCAGGGGTCGCAGGTTTCCTGTTAAGTGTGACAGATTTATTTTTATATTCTTTATGACATCCTGCCAGGGACATTGGAGGCTGTTTATCTTGTTTATTCAAGCAGGGAGGGGGCTGGCTCTGTACTCTGTGTTATTATTTTATATTATTTACTAATAATCCTTTCTTGGGGCAGGGAGGTAGATATCAGTCAGGGCAGGGTGTGCAGCTACAGCTCCTGCTCTCTGTATATTAGATTTCACATGTTCTCACTTAACTTGATAAAACATGTGCTGGGACCTGCTCTCAGCGAATAAAATATTAGTTGGATTTCAAATACTCTCATCTAATGACACATCTTCCTTTGCTGTTTAGCAGCTGATCTACTTTGGACCACAGTATCCCCTGAGCCTGGTACCAGGTAATGTCATCTAGTGCTGGATCCGAATGGGTCACCTTTGGTCATCCACAATTCAACTCCGATCAACCTTCATTGACACAATTTTTCTTTTTTTTTTTTCACTTTTATTTATTAATTTCCCTTTTAGGTCATTGCTGTAAAAATATAAAGTGTCTTAGAATATGTCAACACTATAAAAAAACGAGAGAGATTTCTGGGATATTCACTAAAGAGTGAACTGTTGGCAGTCGGCCAGGGAATTTAATATCATGGGGCAAAATAGCTGACAAGGAGCAATTCTTCAACCTTACTACTTTTGGACAAAAAATTCAATTCCTCTATAGGATTCTTACTATTTCATTTTTTGTGAACAGTGCTGACTGTTATCACAGTTCTACAGGCTCTGTGCATAATTCATTTGCAATCCACATTAGAATATTATATTTTGTTTTAAGATTTGTGTCAACAATTTGTATAGCATACAAGTATGTCCCGTCGAGTCCCTTGCTCTCTGCCAAAGACCTACGTATATCCTCTCTCCGTACTCCCACATCTGATGCTCGCCTACAAGACTTCTCCAGGGCTGCACCTTTCCTGTGGAACTCCCTTCCCTTCTCCGTTAGACTTTCACCCAGTCTCCACTTATTCAAAAAATCTTTGAAAACACACTTCTTCGGGAAAGTGTACCATTTACACTGTTAGTGGGGTTTCATCCCCCTCCAGCAACTGTCCAAAATAACCTACCAAGTAAATACTTTTCTAGCAACCTATTTCATTACCCCTACTTATACCCTCTGTGTCACTATAACCCACTCCCTCTAGCATGTAAGCTCATTAAGCAGGGCCCTCAACCCCTCTGTTCCTGTGCATCCATTTGTCCGGTTACAATTACGTGTCTGTCAGTCCACCCATTGTACAGCGCTACGAAACTTGCTGGCGCTATATAAATAATAATAATGAGGTACACGCTATGTATAATCAAATTTTATCCACAAGGTGCAAAGCTAGGCAGACACTCCCCTAACTGTCAAACACAATAATGCACAAACAAACCAGGATTCACACAAAAGCTATAATTAAAATATAATTAATGCTTTATTTACACACTAGTACAATAATTAAACATACGCAACAAATAAAAAGAGACCACAGTAAACAAAAGACTAGAATCTGTACATCAATACGTACCAGTATTGCCATCAATATCCCACCAGGTGAGACCAAGTGATGACGTCCTATCTGGTCTCCATCGAGATTCTCTGCTGATGGCCATCAGCTGCCCAGAGCGGTATATTTACGTGACCAGGTAGAGTTTGATACAAGGCGTATCTTGAGAAAGGCGTCCCTGGAATGTTGCTGGTTTGGTGGTTGTGTCCTGGAAGGCTATCAGTGGTAGTGCTGTTACATTCTAGCCCTTTTCACTGTTTTCTCTTTTGTGTTCGTTTTATTTATTTATTTATAAAATATTTTACCAGGAAAGATACATTGAGATTTCTCTCGTTTTCAAGTATGTCCTGGGTCCACAAAACATTGCATTGTTATAATAGGATACAATATTACAAAAATACAATATACAAACAATAAATACACACACACACCTATATACATTTTACATAAAACAGATGATAAAAATATTCACATAAATGTATGTGTTTTAATTTATTCTATTTGTGTAAACAAAGCATCAATTAAACTGTCAGTAGATTTGGTGTGCATCCATTCTGCCACCTTACACTCTTTGAGAGTGAGCTCCTTTTTAGTTTTTTTTTTTTTTATATTAAATATATATAGACAGTCCGAGGGGAGTCGGAGGGAATAGAGAATCAAAGCTATGAATGATGTGAAGCTGTAAGATAAATAAAATTGTAACAAAATTTCAGAGTGGAAGTCTTCAATAAAATGCTGCAAGAATCCACCATATCCGAAGTATTGGTTCAGGGAACTTACCAGAAAAGAGAGAGAGGAAAATCCCTAATTTATCAATTATATTTTTAATATAAACACTAAAAGGAGTTCATTCACAAAGCGTGTAAGGCTGAATTGCGATCTCCTCAAACTAAACTGCCTAACCCGATACTGCGATTCGCTGTCAATATTACTACAGACCCTCTGTACGGCCTAAATTCCTTTGGCTTTTTTCCCATTAGAGTGACCTTCTTTATCCACTCAGAATGTTTGCTGTGAGAACATTGATGTTCTAAAAACAATAAAAATTGTTAATTTATTTAAAGAGTAGACATTCATTTCTCTTGCGCAGGATGATGGAGTCTGTCTCATTCTATGCTCTGTTCCGCTACAGATCTGGGAGAAGATGCTGGACTTTACATGGAGTTCATGATGAAGAGTCCATGCTACAATGCCATTCCTACGAGTTGTAAGCTGGTTGTGTTTGACACCACTCTGCAGGTAAGTAATTAATGAATTGGTCCGCTCACTGGACTTTTCAAGTGTTCTAATTTTGCTTAAAGCAACTCTATGTGTTAGGAATACAAACCTGTATTCCTAAAGGTTTAGCGTTCTCTTCACTTTTTGGGTTATCAGGCCCCTGTGAGGGTTAAAAAGGCAAGATTAACTTAACTTATCCCATGGTGCACTGGCTTAAACATGGTTGCTTCACTTCCTCAGTTGAGATCATCAGTCGTGATGGTCTCAGCCAATCTAATGCTTCCCCGTAGGGATATATTGGGAGGATAGGGTGCATGCGTGGCATATTGCTGTGTCAATTAGCGTCTTCTTACAGAAGTGTATCTCTATGGGAAGCGTTCAGTGTCTCCATGCAGAGCATAGATAAGCTAACGTACATCCTGCAGAGATTGTAGGACCTCATCCAGAAAGTTCCTTTACTTCATTTTTCCAGAAAGCCTGCAGGAGCAGAACTCCTTCATTAAGCTGTAGTGGTGATTATAGTGTCCCGGTAAAATAATGAAAAGCTTGCTTAAATCAAGACCATTTTGGCTGCACCTGGTCCTTTTTCAAGAAGCTATCTTGAAAGCGTTGTGTATATATGCTAATCCTATTAAGGGGGGAGGAGGAGGAAGCTGTATGGAACTGACAATTAAAGGACCACTATAGGAACCCAGACCACTTATGCTTAATGAGGTGGTCTGGGTGCCAGGTCCAGCTAGGGTTAACCCTTTTTTCTATAAACATAGCAGTTTCAGAGAAACTGCTATGTTTATAAATGGGTTAATCCAGCCTCTAGTGGCTGTCTCATTGACAGCCGCTAGAGGGCTTACGCCCTTCTCACTGTGACTTTCACAGTGAGAAGACGCCAGTGTCCATAGGAAAGCATTGTAATTGCTTTCCTATGGGCTGGCTGAATGCGTGCACGGCTCCTGCCGCGCATGTGCATTCAGCCGAAGAGGAGGAGGAGGAGAGCTCCCCGCCCGGCGCTGGAGAGAGAGGTAAGTTTAACCCCTTCCTCCCCCTAGAGCCCGGCGGGAGGGGGACCCTGAGGGTGGTCCTTTAATATGCAACATTTAGATCAAAATAGCTGTCTTGGAAGATGCTGGTGGCACCCGCGAGGGGCAGGCTCATTAGGTTCAATTAAATAAATCTCACCTTCCCCCCCCTTTAGACCCCCAGTGGCAATGTCACTGTCGAGCTCTTTGCAAATTCTGCAAAGTACCCAGTTGGTGCCAGTGGTGCTTTATTTTTGCCCCCTGGCTGGAGTCAGCTCACCACAACTCACTGTTTACCGTGCTATTTTAAACAGTGATATTCACATTGATTTCCTGCCAATTCTTAAATTTAAAGCAAAAAGTAGCTGAATTGGAAAAACTATCTAAGTCAGCTATACTTCCAATTCAGCCATTTTGGGCTAAAATTTGAAATCCACTTTAAATTCCTGACAATCCTCAATCCTCACCTGCTAGTGTATAAATCCCAGCGATGTTCCTGTCTCCGATAATCATTTATTTATTTTTTTGCAGAACTTATTTTTATTGTGTTTTGGATCCCTCTTGGGAGTGTAGTAGCTTTCTAATACTAAATTTGCTAACTACACCTTGATTAATATTGCATTTGTGATTTATTCTACATCCCTTTAAGTCCCTGCCATTTACTAAACTATGAGTTCATGATCAGAGAATAGCACATTTTGAGGCAATTATCTGGTCATTTTTCTGTAGCTGAGATTTTAGTTAAATCCTTGCTTATCCTATTCTCTGTAATCCATGGAGATTATTCCCTACAGATAAAGAAAGCCTTCTTAGCGTTGGTGGCTAATGGGGTACGAGCGGCCCCCCTCTGGGACAGCGCAAATCACTGTTTTGTGGGTAAGTTTGATTTACATGGTGACTCCTTCAATAATTCAGAATTCGTCTCATATCCCACTGTCTCTGTGTACCAGGAATAGAGTATGCCTGCCTGCCTCATTCCTGCTTGCGATCTTATTGATTTATTTATATATATATTTTACAAATCAATGTTTGTGAACGATTAGATACTGCAGCATCAGACTCCAGGAAGTGAACCTTCTGGGAAATGGTAGAACTAATATCATTTGAAGGGAATGTATACACTGGACATTAATTAATATTATTTAAGTATTTACTGCCAGGAATTCTATATATTCTCAGATTCAGCATTAAATTAACTAATCAGCTTTAACAAGGAATTTGTTTGTAAATATCTTTTCTTTTCTTTTTTCCCAGATGTTCTATTTTGTCCTAAAATGTGCATTTTCCTTATTTCTGATTATTTATTTATTTTTGTGGATATGAAACAATGCTTGAGATGTTTGTGTGTGTGTGTATGTGACATATTCTCAAAGTTGTCCTTATGTTTGTGTCTGATTATTTACACGTATACAGTGACTTTTGTTATATCGTTCAAATAGATTTGTATTGTATTGTATAAAAAGATATATCATTTGTTACATTGTATATATGAGCCGTAAACCTGGTAACATTGTATTTGGTGTCTCCGTAGGAATGCTGACAATCACAGATTTCATTAATATTCTGCACAGATATTACAAAGCCCCCATGGTAAGAACACATTCACACATACTCAGGGATGCTTGCTGCGGATACACAGCCCCCCTTTCCCCTTATTTATTCCCAGGTGCTAGTTACAAAGCTTGACTTGTTGTTGATGACTGATAATTACATTCAACAGTATTCTGAAGAGACCCAGTGACCTCCGGCAAGAGAAGGATGATCTGACAAATCCCAGCAACAGACCAGAATACTGGCAATCCAATCGCTTAGCGTTAGTGAGAATTGGGTTATATTGGCACCCCCATGGGGTTTGGCAGCATTTCGGAGTATGCAGACCTTCCTGAGGTCTTCAAGTGTTGGAATTCTTTTCCTTCTGACAGATATTTATAATTGTGCGTTTTATAATTGAGTCCCATTTATGGATTAAGGGAACGGGTCATTATTTTCCTCTGATTAATCAATAATGTGATTTTCACAGAAATATTTAAATTATTTGTTTTTTATTTCAGGTTCAGATATATGAATTGGAAGAACATAAAATTGAAACCTGGAGAGGTAAAATGAAACCAAGTATTTAACGTTTTGATTTCGTTCTTTCAGCTGTTTAATATATAATTTGGTACAACCAGGTGGCATTGCCTCTATTTTACCAAATTAAAGCAACCAAAACAATTATCTTGTGACAATGGTATAAGTGGAACTCGATCACGTCCAATATAGAACTTTCTCCTGTTTTTAATTAGGGTTATGCGGTACCATGCAAACATTTTTTAAAAAGAGACGTACAATAGTGTAAAACAATTGTGATTCAGTGAGCAATGCCACCTATAACGACTCAATGTAACCTCCAAAGAAGAAGAGAATGGAGACAGACTAGTGTAGTATATTAAGATGAAACCATATACTGGTACTGGGTTTGGCCGGTGATAGCAGGAGGAAGTATGGCATTTCCATGAGAGACTCAGGTCAGACCTCAAAACGCAAATCAAAAATCATGATTTGCGTCACTAATTAACATAATTATTTTTTTTTTTTTTTATCATTCTGGTTAACAAGTTCACTAAGCAATCAGACTGTCCACACACATATATATAATGTGCAACAACTTGTGTGTCTCGATTTCCTTGCAACATGTTTGCCTTTTCTATACATAAATGATCGCCATACGCACTGCTTGGGGATAAGGAAGACGGTTTCCCTGCTTTTTGTCTTTCAGAGATTTATTTACAAAGTTCATTCAAGCCTTTGATTCACATATCACCTGGAGACAGGTAAATCTGAAATCTGATCTCCCCACAATGATATTCCAAACTGATTAGCAAGTTCACTAAATTTAAATATATAATCATTCGTATTCAATAAAACAAGCTGTGAATTATACCGAGTTGACCTCACTGAACTATTCAGAATTTACCTATCAATACCCCCAAATAAATGCTGCAGTCTGCTGTTTATTGGGTTTATGTGGAGGTATTTTCAGACAAATTTGCATTATTTGTTGATATTTGGAGCCAGATTCATATTGTGTTGCCAGCAAACAAATTTATCATTGTTTCTATTATATTTACCTGTAAAACACAGGGGCTCCCAATATTCCTAAACATCCCCATTAAAAGCAAATTGAAATAGAATGTTACTGTGATGTTTACGTTTTCAAATACCAAATAATATTTAAAACTCCAAATTGAGAAAATATTCCCTACATCTTGAAATTCAGACTCTAGTGCGAAACCTAGACATAGATTATTAAGGAATCCTCTTATCGGGGAGAATATGTTACACCAATAATGTCCAGTCTTGCTCCTTCAGCGGTAGCCTGACAGCAACTCCCATCACTCTCTGGTTGGTAAAGCAATATGGCGATTGCTGTAAAAACAAGAGATGGAGGGCCAAGGTTGGACACCCCTGATAAACACTTTATTTTCCAGCCTGTTCCATGCCGTCTATTCCCTGATCAAGAACAAAATCCACCGTCTTCCAGTGATGGAGCCCATATCCGGAAACATTCTGCACATCCTGACGCACAAGCGGCTGCTAAAATACCTGCACCTTTTTGTGAGTAGAACAAATTAGACTTCGTGGAAAGGGGTTGAAACTAAACTGAATTTCAGTTTCCTGATCTAGAACTGTGAATGTGTGAGCTTGGATTTAGATGCTCCGTAAGTCTGCTGATCTCCATTCGATAATCAGCTGACATCGGTCCCAATTTGGCTCAACCCGAACTCTGACTCATTTCCTTCAGAATTAGTCTCCCGGACCCTTGTTAATGGTCTCATGCAAACTCAGAGGGGTCCCTTCTCCTATCTTACTATAGTACCTAATCCAGAGAACGTGTGCCGGGTTGTGATTGGGTCCTGCCATTATGGGTTATTTTTCATGTTTATAACTTTTACAGGGAATCAGTAAATTACTTAAAAGATACATTCTTGATAACATTAGTGGAAATGCTGCCTCATATGTTCTTTAATTTACAAGAGCCAATATGGCTCAAAATGTATTGGTGCATTCTTGAATCTGGGAAGGGTGTAATCTAGGGAGGGAGAAGGGCTTTAGTGTAGCCTAGAATTGCAGAACTGGATTGTACAGATACCTGGTTTTAGCCAGAAAACTATACATGGGGTAGATTGGCATTATAACCACAAATAGCTACTTTATTTTAACATCCTAATGACATTTGTGGGAGACTGCATCCCCAAAATAAAATAAACTTGCAGAACGTATATATTCATAAGTAATATCTGCACACATTCCATGCTCAGACTGTATAAAAATAGAAATCTATGGGTGAGAAAAGAGAGAGATCTTATACCGACCAGAATGTTGACTATAATTCATAGTTCTATATAATGTTGCTTATCTTCAAATAAAATCGCAGCACATTAAAAAGTCTGAAGACTCTCTTGCATATTATTTACTCGATGAAGTAGCATCGCAGTGTTGGTTTGCTGAGAGGAGATTATTCTTCAGTATTTATCTATCGCAAATAGACAAGGAAGGAATCTGTGTGTTGTCACACCGTTGTGAGATCTGTTGTGTTTGACTGTGTGACCAATCTGTCCACGCCTATAGGGAGACACTCTGCCCAGACCACGCTTCATGCAGAAGACCATTCAGGAGCTGGGAATCGGGACGTTCCGAGATATCGCCATCATTCAGGACACTGCTTCAGTATACAGTGCTCTAGAGATCTTTGTGGAGAGGAGAGTGTCTGCCTTGCCCGTAGTGAATGAAATGGGTGAGTAAAATGATGACTTTCTCCTGCTCACAAAGTCAGAGCACGTGCTATAGAGAGATTCAGCTAAACTTTAGGATGTCAAAAAACTGGAAGATAGCATGGGATAGCTTAGTGGTTAGTGCTCCTACAATAATGTCTTTAATACCTGTTCAGTTCCCAGCAATTGTAACGCAGACTTTCATCCTTTAGATATGAAGGATGGATGTTCTAGTAGAGTGACTGTAACATTAGTGCCTTCTTGCATAAAATGAAGATTATATAAAACTACCGCTAATGTGGTACCATAACCAGTACAGTGTGCTCTGGCTGTCCCACAATGTAAGTAATCAAATAGTTTTAGAACGGTTTGACTTCTTACTTTATGTCTGGGAGCTCCTGCTAGGAACATCTGTTGACTATCTTGGGCTAAGCACCACATAGAGCTGTGGTGGTTATAGTACTCAGAGTGTTCCTTTAAGCCCATGGACATGTTTCTTTACTCCCTTGGTACCAGTCTGTGTAATTCTATACCCACCTGTCTGTAACACTGTACCTAGTAATAGTTGTAAAATGTAGCAAATGCTCTGGATAAACAGATAAATGACACACCGTAAATGCTACGCTCATAAAAATGAACACTCCGATACGATCAGATATTCTGTCAATAAACTTGATGTGCAGCGTCTTACAGAATTCTCCTTTCCTGCACTATGCCATCCCTCCTTCCCTCCAGATGGCATTCCATTAACGCTGCAGACTTTGTACCAAACTCCCGGTAGGTGACCTCCTGGCTCGGAGTCTGCAGAATTGGCAGTGGGCATGAAATTTGTAAAAAGGTTTTACACAAATCTTTTAAGGAATTTATCTACTAAATGTCATCCAACTGCAGTGAATTGAAAACTATATTGTAAAATTTAGGCAATTCTAGCCAAGCTGTAACTATAGAGGTGCTTAGGAAATTTTCCAAATCCATTATTTTGACATACATGTCAATTACAATATATTATTGAATAATATAAAGTGTGTTTGAGAGGAGATTAGTCTGTGAACTATCTTCCCTTTCCAAAATAGAAAGACACGTAACGTGAGACTCTGCAGCTAGCTAGGGTTTCTGTCTGTCAATCTCAGTTATACTATGTAACGGCCCTTTAAATACTCTGGATTTATTTGACATATTTAAACAAGGATCCTCAAAATAACTTGAGATAAGTACAAGCATTTCTCACCTCTTAGTAATTCAAGATATTTGAGAGACGCTACCTGAAAATTTAAAGCTGAAGTCCTGTGGAAAAGAAATGTATTTTAAATATCAAAGGAACTCTATGAATTAATGTAATTATCATTTTAGCTTTAAATGCAGCTTTAATTGAATGCTAGATCCTGCGCTATGACTCAGATTTGGTTTATGGTTCTAGCCGCACACTGTAAACTGTTAATGAACAAAAATCAATATAAATCAGACACTTAGAGGTTTATTCACTGAACAAATCGTAGAACCTTGCAACTTAAACTCCAATTACAAAATTTAGGCCATATTCACAAATTTGGAATATTTCTTTAACTCTACATTTTGGATATTAAAATGTTTGCATTTTTTGTTTACAATTAGTTGTTTTGTAATAATCCCTACAGATTGATCTGCAGGCAGAGAAATTGACTGTCGCTCGTGTAGCACTGATGGGGGCGGTTGAAAGGCAATATAAAGTATAATGTATTTCTATTGGCATGGGTAGCCGTACCTTGGGGACGCACAGTGACAGTTTTAGAAGTGACGGACGCACAGTGGAAGTTGCGGGAGTGAATAGGATGAAGAGATTAAAATACAAATAATATGTATGATAAAACAGAGGGGTTGGCATAGCACCTGGGTTGTCCTCCTCTTTTATAAATCTGTATATTGAATGTTAAAGCACTTTAAAATCCATTGCCTTCTGCAATAATGCAAACGTGCCTATAGTAAAACAGAATATTTACCTTGGAAGTGTCTCGCTCTAAATTCCAATATTGATCAGAATACAATGAGAGTTAGAGCCAGAACGACCGGGTATTTAAAAGAATAATGTGGATAGTTCTACTCCTAACACATTCAAATATATATGATGAGCCACAGATTAACAAACCGATTCTCACACTGGACGTTTGTGCATTATTAGGCTTTGCAGCATGCGCAGTGAGGTCTAATAGGAGCATCCGTCAAAATTCTACCGCTTATTTGCTATAACACTGCTGAGCTTATCATTAGGGGTGCAGCAAGGCCTCTAGGAGATTGTACCTCAATTTATTTTAAATACATTTAGAATCTGTTACTCTACAACTTCCAGAAAGAAGTGTTTGGATATTGTACAGCAATATTTTTAAAGGGAAACACTGCAGAGCTCCTATAGTGCACATTCACAACACTTAAATATCCAAAGAAAAATCTAATTTTATTGTGAACCTCTGGTAAACTTATATTGTTAATGAAATCATTCCTGTAATGCGGTAATTGAACGGTGGATTTCTATACTGGGATTATTACTTGCCATCGTCTAATGACTAGTGATGTCCCGAACGGTTCGCCGCGGACTCCAGTCAGCAGACACATTCCAGCCAATCAGCAGCAGACCTTCCCTCCCAGACCCTCCCACCTCCTGGACAGCATCCATTTTGAAGCTGCATTCTTAGTGAGCTGTCCAGGAGGTGGGAGGGTCTGGGAGGGAGGGTCTGCTGCTGATTGGCTGGAATGTGTCCGCTGACTGGAGTCCGCGGCGAACCGTTCGGGACATCACTACTAATGACTTATTGTTTATGTGACAGTGATGGGTGTGGAGTCGGTGAGAAGTGAGCGCTCTGAGATGAAGGATGTGCCAGGGAATTGGAAGGCGCCAGGAATGGGGGAAAGGACTGGGGGGCGAAATGCCAACTGCTCATTAATGCTTTAACCCTGTGAGAGCTGGGAGTATTTAGCGATGCCAAGGGATATAAAGCAGTGTAATAACCGCTGAATAAGCATTGTATTTCTGTGACATTTGTATACCTAGGAAGAAATAGGCAATGTGATTACAATTAATCACATTTTAACTCTTTCTGTGCAGGTATGCTGCTTTCTGATAATCCCTCTCCTCTATAGAGAGATGTAACCCCGCTATACGCTACTCTCTGATCATCCCTCTCCCCCTATAGAGAGATGTAACCCCGCTATACGCTGATCTCTGATAATCCCTCTCCCCTATAGAGAGATGTAACCCCGCTATACGCTGCTCTCTGATAATCCCTCTCCCCTATAGAGAGATGTAACCCCGCTATACGCTGCTCTCTGATAATCCCTCTCCCCTATAGAGAGATGTAACCCCGCTATACGCTGCTCTCTGATAATCCCTCTCCCCCTATAGAGAGATGTAACCCCGCTATACGCTGCTCTCTGATAATCCCTCTCCCCTATAGAGATGTAACCCCCGCTATACGCTGCTCTCTGATAATCCCTCTCCCCTATAGAGAGATGTAACCCCGCTATACGCTACTCTCTGATAATCCCTCTCCCCTATAGAGAGATGTAACCCCGCTATACGCTACTATCTGATAATCCCTCTCCCCTATAGAGAGATGTAACCCCGCTATACGCTGCTCTCTGATAATGCATTAAACTGCCCTGTGTCTGCTCTCATTGCTGCAGGTCAGGTCGTGGGATTGTACTCTCGCTTTGACGTCATTGTGAGTATGAATTTATTTAATATTTCTAAACTATTGCTAAATTAACCCTCGACATATCAGTAGTGACCCCTCCCCCACAGCAGAAGATTAAATCCGCAAACTCCAGTGTCCTGAAATCTATGTCTTAATTGTGAATGTAATGATATCATTAGGGGCGCAGTGTCCATCTGTAACTATAAACCACCCATCCAGGGCCGTGCCAACAGGTGCTCTCATGTTTTATTTTGGTCATGTGTAGTTCACAGATTGGAGCCCTGCAGTTGGTATTTTTAAACGCAAGCAATATGGACTGTATATGGAATATATATAACTGTATATCTTACAGTTAGGATAGCCTTATGCCGATCCCACGCATGCTTAAAGGGACACTCCAGGCACCCAGACCACTTCTGCCCATTGGAGTGGTCTGGGTGCCAACTCCCACTACCCTTAACCCTGCGAGTGTAATTATTGCAGTTTTTTTATAACTTCTTTTATAACCACTAGAGGGCACTTCCGTGTCACGCTGTGTAAGGACCTACAGCGTCGCTCAATTCTCCATAGGAAAGCATTGAAAGCATTTTCTATGGAGAGCTCTAATGCGCATGCGCATTGGGTCTTTTCAGCCGGCGGGTGGGATCAGTCTCGCCCACCGGCTGACGTAAGGAAGGAGCGGCGACGAACAGAAACCACCGCCGAGGGACATTGGGGGTCTCAGGTAAGTGACTGAAGGGGTTTTCACCCCTTTAGTAACCAGGGATGGGGGGTGGGAGGGAGAGGGGTCCTGCAGTGCCAGGAAAACAGATTGTTTTCCTGGCACTGGAGAGTCCCTTTAAACTCCCTCACTGTGTTAACCTCTACCGCTTTAGCTGGAAGGCTATTCAATGCAATAGTGTCTCGTCTTTCCTCCAAGCTATACAGATGCATTATACATACTGCAGGGCCGTGGATACATTGTACACACTGCAGGGCAGCAGATACAATGTACATACTGAGGGCCTGAGAAGAAGTGGAGGGTTCACTTCACTTGTCCTTCCTGCTCCAATCTCCTTTTCTTCGTCTCCTACTTTACCTTTGTGCTCCTTGCAGACCCTTCCTGCTCCTTGCAGACCCTTTCTTTTCCTTCTCCTACTTTACCTTTTTGCTCCTTCTGATGAATTATTCTCCTTTACCTTGCTGACCATTCCAGCTCCTTGCAGACCCTTTCTGCTCCTTCTCCTACTTTTCGTTTGTGCTCCTTCTGCTCTTTTACCTTTGTGCTCCTTCTGTCCCTTCCTGCTCCTGCTGCCCCCCCATCCCTCACTTACCTGATCTGTAGGCAGTCTCTGCAAGCTGGGAGTTGCTGGCTGCACTGCCTATAGCTGCTCCCCCTCGGATTCATTCGAGAAAAAAGCAGGGATAAGGTCCTGTCCCTGCTCTCTCCACACCTACTGGCCGGCGCCGGTATTGCAAATTATTCTTAATCACACCGACAAATTGAAAAATCCAGGGGGGGCGGCGGCAAGTGCCCCCTTCTGCGGACGGTTTGTAATGTGGGATGTAGTGGGCGGGCCTAAAGGGGGCAGGCCAGTGATGTGCCCATGAAAGGGACAGGTCCAGAGAAAAAAGGTACGTCAGCTTGGCTGCCTGCCATTCATATATTCAGGGCCGACCATGCACCAAGTGCCCTCAGTGTAGCTTTCTGTGGACAATTACCGGATTCAGAACGACAGAGCCCTTTATTCTGCAGGAAGTAAAGGAATGAAATAATTGGGGTAGTTTCGTTGGAATTCCTGTCATAGTCAGTAGATTTCCTTCCAGCAGAAAGGGCAACACTTTGCATGTACTGCTCACCAGCAGGTAGAAGTGATATGTCCCAGAAAACATGGTAAAAGTGGTGAACTAATTTTTTGTCATTCCAAGAGACACACGGCTCCCTCTGCTGGTAATCAGCTAAAATGGACTTCTGATATTCTGTTTTATGTGCTTCACAAACTAAGAGACCGTATTTGCAATATTTGTTATATGATTACACATAATAGATTCAGTAGAGTTACCCTCAGTCTACATCTTTATATAAAAAAAAGAATATAAACCAACCATGATTTCTGTGTTACATTAATTATTCTAATCAGAGCTTTCTGTTTCTCTAAATGTCATCCCAAATTGTTCTCTCTGCATCACCCAGCACCTGGCAGCACAGAAAATCTATAACAATCTGGATATAACTGTCCACGACGCCCTAAAACTGCGGAACCTGTGTTTCGAGGGAGTCCTCATGTGTTACCCATATGAAACCCTGGAGGTTGTCATTGACCGTATAGTGAAGGAGCAGGTTAATATTTATATATCTAAATACTGGTGTACCGTGCGTCTGAAGCACACAGAGCTTACAATCTGAAGATTCAGACAGCTTGCACACAGATCTTACAATCTGAAGATTCAGACAGCTTGCACACAGAGCTTACAATCTGAAGATTCAGACAGCTTGCACACAGAGCTTACAATCTGAAGGTTCAGGCAGCTTGCACACAGAGCTTACAATCTGAAGATTCAGACAGCTTGCACACAGAGCTAACAATCTGAAGGTTCAGACAGCTTGCACACAGAGCTTACAATCTGAAGGTTCAGACAGCTTGCACACAGAGCTTACAATCTGAAGATTCAGACAGCTTGCACACAGAGCTTACAATCTGAAGGTTCAGACAGCTTGCACACAGAGCTTACAATCTGAAGGTTCAGACAGCTTGCACACAGAGCTTACAATCTGAAGGTTCAGACAGCTTGCACACAGAGTTTACAATCTGAAGATTCAGACAGCTTGCACACAGAGTTTACAATCTGAAGATTCAGACAGCTTGCACACAGAGCTTACAATCTGAAGATTCAGCCAGCTTGCACACAGATCTTACAATCTGAAGATTCAGCCAGCTTGCACACAGATCTTACAATCTGAAGATTCAGCCAGCTTGCACACAGATCTTACAATCTGAAGATTCAGCCAGCTTGCACACAGATCTTACAATCTGAAGATTCAGCCAGCTTGCACACAGAGTTTACAATCTGAAGATTCAGACAGCTTGCACACAGAGTTTACAATCTGAAGGTTGACAGCTTGTACACAGAGCTTACAATCTGAAGATTCAGACAGCTTGCACACAGAGCTTACAATCTAAGGCTTGTCAGACATCTTGGACGCAGATCTTACAATGTTTACTCGGCTAGCAGACACAGCGTGCTGTCTAGTTCAGACCGTTAATACACAAGAGTTTACAATTTAGAAACAAAAACAGATATTCAGATAGCTTGTACAGAACTTACAATTAACCAGTTATTTGTAAAACTTTTCATTTGTTTTTCTGCTCCCTCGCCCCCCCTTTATTCTCATTCTATGTTTATTTTCTTTGTTCCGTTCGGTGTCCCCTTTTTCCTTCTGTAGGTCCATCGATTGGTGCTGGTGGATGACGATCAACGGCCTCGTGGAATTGTGTCCTTGTCAGACATTCTCCAGGCCCTGGTTTTAACCCCAGCAGGTATTGACGCCCTTAATTCCTAGCCCTCCGAAGGCTCTTTTCTACCTTCACCCTGCACCTCCTCCTCCTCCTTGAGACACAGGTACGCTCCCCAAATTCTTAGTCAGGAGCAAGTGTGGGTGTGCGAAATTGCCTGCACTGCTCACCTCTGTTTCTGCTCTGGTGCTCGTTGGCACCTCTGTCCCTCAAACCTCTGCATTTGCTCCTAAGCTCTCCTTAGCTGCTTTTTATTTTTACACCTTCCTGTGTCGCAGGTATTGGCTTCTCTTTGTCTCTTTTCCTACCTCCTTTGCACCAATGTTCCTTATACATCTGAACCCTTACCAATTTGGACGAGACTTTGTAGCTGAGATCTTGTCATTTTTGAAACCCATCCCTGACCCCTGTAATTTGCAGCTGACATGTTGCTAATTTAGGACCCCCTTCCTGACCCCTGCATTTTGCATATGAGGTCTCATCAGTTTGGATGGATCCTTGAACTTTGCAGCTAAGCCAATGCAGGGCCTCCCATCTCTGTACTCTGCATGTGAGATCTTGCTACGTGCTGCCATGCCAAGAGTATGGGGGCAAAGTACAGAGCTACGCGCTTATTTTGTGCTGATTGATGAGGTGTTTTGCTTCCAAACACTGCACAGACTAGCAGCTTGTTTGTGCTGACCCATTTGTACATGTGGATATATATATAAATATAAAGTCACAATTTAGTTTTTTCTGATTGGACATAAAACTGTTCATATTGCATGTTCCTTTATTTCCTCCCCTGGTAATACTCCTATCTGCGGATATTGAGAATGAGATGCAGCGCGTGTTTGTCCAGCACGAATTTATGGCAGTCTCAAAGCATCTTTCTTGTGACAGGTGAACCGTTTGTCATTCAGTGATGACATCATCACTATGCCTTTGTGAAACCATTCTATTCCTGAATGTACGAGGTAGCAGCAGATGAATTCTGCTAGTGATATCCTGTAAATGAATCCTTTTACCTCTTACATGTTTCTTCTTCTTCTCACAGGTCTCGACCGTAATTCCTTGTGATGAGACAATGGATGGAAAGCTAGACTGGTTGTTGCTTTGGACTTTTTGCGGAATCTGAAGAGCTTTGATGATCTCGTGGCTTGAACGCGCCAGTGGGTTTCTGGAAGAAAGACTCCAGTCAACATTTTAGTACGAATGATCATCAAAAAAAGATAGGACACTTCTCTAAATGGATTCTGCCATAGCCAAGTGACTCCTAGAGCAAGACCTATTCGGATGTCTGGGATTTATTGCAAACAGAATAATCCTTACATGGAGAATATGCCACAGACTAAACTATTTCCCGTTTTTTGCAAATATGGGCTCTCTTGTTGTGATAATACAGGAACGAAGAATACTACAAATAGTGTGGTGTTAACGGATTCCTACAAGTTCGATTGCCATAGGGATTTGGCAGTTTTTGGATACCCTGACATTGATTTAATGAACTGAACTCTTAATTCCGGGATTTGTTAAGTGCATTTCCTCCAACTCCTGATGCAGGCAAAAAAAAATATATTTATATTGGACTAATTTTTGTCTGAAACGGTGATATCCTACATTGGGTGCCCCCGCTGTTACTGTGCTAGATGTCTCGCGATTGCTGAGAGAAAATGATGCAAAATATAATTAAGAGCCATGTTTGGACATCCCTGACCTATAGTGTTTGTATTGGAAGCCATGGCTTAATCTTTGCCTCTCCTGCCAACACCTGGATTGGTGAACTGGATTCACCAAAAATATATTTATATTTTTTGTTTATTTTGTGTTGGTAAAAAAAAAAAGTACAAAAAAATAAAAATAAATCATACACCATATAGGGAGAGGTTGGTCATATTTAATTAATTTATAGTGGAGATTATTCTTTATCGTGGTAGTATTCCTTGACAGTCAAAAAACGTTATTCAAAACATTGAAACAGATGATGGCTTTATACAGTGCTGGTTTCTGCTGCATAGATAACTATTATATATTTTTGGAAGTGGTCATAAGACAACCCTCTCAAGAGGATTCGTTATTAAATGACTACTAGAGCGAAGATATGATTCTTCATTCTATGAAATGCCTGTTTGTTGTTTCATGCACATTCTAAAGGACTGAATCTATTGATATTTCACCTATTCTCAGCCTTTAGCCTTACATCTGTTTACTGAGATGCTCTGATAAAAAAAAAAAACCTACATTTATATCTGTAGCAGACTGATTTGTTGTATTCCAGTTCTTTTCGCATTGCGCTGCTCACCCCTGTTGTATTCAAGGGGTTAAACTAATGCGGCCATTTTATTCATTGCTTTTAAATACATTTTCATGGTTTCTTTAAATCCACTCATTCATGTACATTTTAGAAATATTATTATTTTTTTTTGCTATGGGGAGGAGTATATAGTTACATAACTGATGTGTCGGAGTTCAGTTGCTTTGCCAATAACTTATGTATATATATTTTTTTTATAACACTAAAAGGAGTACTGAGCACTTTACAGATTATATTACACTAGAGCAGGGGTAGGCAATTGTTGGCACTCCAGATGTTGTGAACTGCATCCCCGTGCAAAGCATCAGGGAAGATGTAGTCGATAACATCTGGAGTGCCAAAGGTTTCCTATGCCAACAGTAGAGGAAGGTATTGTAAGTGCAGTAGGTATACAGTATGTATAATATATATATGTACATAGCACTTACAGGTGTACTCAGCACTTTACAGGTTACATTACAGTAGAGGGAGGTACAGTAAGTGCAGTAGGTATACAGTGTATGTATATTATATTTATATAGCGCTAACAGGTGTACTCAGCCCTTTACAGGTTACATTACAGTAGAGGGAGGTACAGTAAGTGCAGTAGGTATACAGTGTATGTATATTTTATTTATATAGCGCTAACAGGTGTACTCAGCACTTTACAGGTTACATTACAGTAGAGGGAGGTACAGTAAGTGCAGTAGGTATACAGTGTATGTATATTGTATTTATATAGCGCTAACAGGTGTACTCAGCACTTTACAGGTTACATTACAGTAGAGGGAGGTACAGTAAGTGCAGTAGGTATACAGTTTATGCATATTATATTTCAAACAGGTGTACTCGGCACTGTATAGGCCACATTACACTAAAGAGAGGTACAGTAGTTTTACAGTGTATTTATATTTTATAAATTACTAACTGTACTCCGCACTTTACAGGTTACATTACAGTAGAGGGAGGTACAGTAAGTATACAGTGTGTATTTTATATATTACTAAGTGTAGTATTAGCACGTTACAGTAGAGGGAGGTACAGTAGTTGCACAGTGTATTTTATATGCAATGATAGCGGAGGCTGCAAAGATAATGCCACTTTATAACCTCCTTCTTGTCAAGACAAGTAATGACCTGTTTGTTGCAATTAATTGGCTACACAGTGACATAATGTGTAGTGGGAGTCATTTATGGACTGTTATCTCATCCCTTTATGGCAAAACCAGACTCGTCGCACATGAGGCGAGGCTTAAAGTGCATCTGTCACTTTCCAGGGTCTTAACATAATTTGCAAAGACCCCAAAGGTGACATCTCCAGGCTCCTCGGAATGGACAAAAGTTGACTCTGCAGCTACGCCTTTCTGTTTCCCTTTTGCCAACTTCCGGCTTTACCATAAGACAAAGTAGTCCCTGCTTAGTATTGCTTTGAAATTGAAATGGAAAAACGTGGTTCAGCCAACTAACTTTTTAACATTTAGTTTGTTGCCTATTTTCAGCTTGTCTGAATACAAGTTATTTGGACAAACTATACAAGTGCTAAAATGGGCCAGAGTACTGCAAAATATAAATAGTATGTGTATAGTTTTTAAAACGAAGATTTGCACATTTTCTACTTGAGCCACAGACTAACTTCAGCTTCCCACACCACTGCAGTTGTGAAATCGCTATCCAAAAACCGTAAAATCTTCAGCAGTGTGTCTACAATCAAGCCCTGCCTGTAATATCTACTAATGTTTAACAATTCGTTTGTTTTGTTTTGTATATGTTTTTAGATGTGTAACCTGGCAACATATGGAATTGTATTGTTCGCATGTTCCGAGACAAGCTTTGAAAGGAAAGCAATCTCCGTGTATTTACCTGGAAAAACCAGGCCTGTTCTTCAAAAATATATATTGTGTGATATAAATATAGTAGAGTCTTTTTCTTGAAAAAGGAAAGTTGGCATATATCTGCCCTAAATGTTCTGTAATCTCAATTTTTAAAGTTGTTTTTTTTGTTTTTGTTTTTTGCTTTGGCTGAAAATACATCTGTTTCAGCCACAGAGTGAGGATATGAGTCTAATCTTTAAAGAGACATACCCAGCCCCCTTTTAGCTTAAGCTCATTTAAGTTGTGATAAGGGGTCATTGACTTCTGGAGATAAAGTTGGTGGTGTGTGCCTTTCAGAGTTGCCCCCCGCTTCCTTCCTCTCTGTGCTGTAGTAGGAGGAAGGTTTAGCTGGGTGGCCTTTCACCAGTCGCCCATTGTGAGAGATAGTGTATACAGTGGTGTATTTTGGATTTGTGCTGCCCTATGCACTACTAAATTTGGGCAGACCCTAAATCACAATTTGCCCTCATTGATACATGCACCGATATACACTCACTGACAGATACAGTCATTGGCACACACACTGTTTAACCAACACACACTTTCACTGACAGACACACACTGACACACCCACTCACTGACAGGCACACACTCTCAGATACACGTAAAATGACATACACACACTGACAGGCACATCCATTCTCACTGAAAGACACACACACACTTTCACTCACTCACAGAGAGAGCGCAAGAAGAGCGGAGGACAACGCTCTCTTGCCGCCTGGCTAGAATATTAGTAGTTTAACAACTCGGGGGTGGGGGAGAGGGTGGGACAGCCCCAGAACATGAGGCAAACAAGGCATTTGTCTTGGAGCTTGGGGTGGTGTTTTTTGGTGCCCCCTCGAAAGTGCCTCCCTAGGCAAATGCCTTGTGGTAAATACAGCCCTGAGTGTCTATAATCTTCCTCTAACTGGACGGCCAGACATAGGAAGTGGGATTTTTCCTCTAAGAGCATTGTCTGAAAATGTAAAATATATAATTTTTTTATGCAGTTTATAGATCAGGGATTAAAATCTCAAATACTTTGCTACTGGCCAAGCCTTAAAAGTTACTCCCACTGCAACTCCGCACGTCCATGGGTCCTGAAATGGATAGTATCAGCCAATTCACGATGGTACACGTTCTTTCAGCTGGGTCTGAGCTTCCAGTGGACCCTCTCAGGTAAATCAAGGTAATGTGAGCTTAGACACGCTGGCAATTAAACCAAATCTTACTGACACTACATATTAACTGGAGTAAATTCAAGGCACCAAATGTTCTTGGGAAAAAATAAATTTGTAGTCTTCATAAAGCAATTTATCCGTCAGCTAACAGTCATTGCCACTGGCTGGACATTTATGAAAATGTAAGGTATTCTCGATAGGAAGAGGAAACAAGTACCACATTAGTGTAAAAACCTTTATGAACTGTAAATGTAGAATGTGAGATTAAAAATATGGAAATATAGAGGGTTTATGTATTGTGTACTGTGCTTATCAGTGGAGTACTTGATATAGGACGTTGGATTTTGATTTCCGGATTTATAGCTTTCCTTCAGATAGATTAGTCACACTCGGAAGAAGATTACAAATGGTGGAGATCTCAGTTGATGCCATGATCAAAACCACCACTAGGCTACATCTTCCAGTGCGAGTGAGTGAACTCCATACTGTGCAATAGCAAGAAGGAATTGCAAAAAATGACAGTGTTTTTAAGCCTATGGGGAGATAGAATGATTCTTATTAAAGGGACACTCGGACCCAAGGAGAACAATTTGCTGAATTGCTTTATGTGTATAGAGGGTGTCCTCTTCTTTTTTTTTCCTCTCATTTTAAAAAAAGTGCAGACTTAATCAGAATTTCTTACATTTGCAAATGAACCTTGTTACTCCTCCTGACTTTCAATCAGACAATCGGTCCTGTTACTTTCTGGTTGTTTAGCTCAGTGGAGATAAACTCAAGAGGCAGCAATTAACCCGAGAAATTGCCCTGCAAAGACTTCTCATTTAGCTGCATTGGGAAGTCTGGGATTGGACAGCCGCAGAGAGTCTGGGTGAAAGAGATCTGCAGCTTTTGCAAGCTTTTTTTTTTTCCAATTCTTTATTTTTGGTGTACATGAGATTACAGGTAACAAACAAACTCAATGTGCCACAACAGCAGTAGTAAGCGTGAGTAATAGAAGAAATGGAATGGCATGTGGTAACAAGTCAGCACAATTTTATGTTAAGTTAATCAAGCTAAACATGCGTAAAGAGATTATTACTTGTACAGGTTTAAGATACCTGAGAGAACAATACTAAAATTATCAGGTCGGCCCAACCATGCATAAGTAGACACGTTAAAGGCATCAGGGTTTGGTAAGCAGGTATGAAAATGTTAATAAAATCACACTAGACTTATACTGGAGGTCTTGTGGTGAGTTCTGTGTCTGCAATAGTATATTCCGTGGCTCATTGCCAGGGTCAGCCAATGCCCCACCGTGGCATCCCACAGCCCAGTTCTGTGAGTCCTAGTGTGGGTCCCGGCTGCTCGCTCGAGTGGAGGCATGCTGTTGAATAACTGGAGTAAAACCTGCCCATTGGAGCCTTCTGGATACTCCTTGGAGTTGTAAAGTTCCATCGTGAGTGGGGATGCAGGTTCTTCTGGGACCCCATATCGGGTTGTGGTGTGTGGCTGGGCCTGGTTAGAGTTGGCCTTTTCCTGTGTTGGGAGGTAGCCGCATTTGGGTGCAGACGCATGGGTTTGTTTGTGGGGAGGAGTCGCCTCCTGCAGCTTCATTTTTGGGCTTTCCTTGTTCGGTGATATGTGCCTCCAAGACGGGAGTGTGAGGGAGGCGCCAAGGGTGAGTACTCATCTGGTGAATGTGAGAGCTTGTCGCTCTCTGCTTTCCATCTTCCCCCAGAAGGCCGCAAATATGGCATCCAGCCATGCCAGTAAGTCTGACCCCTTTGCTGTGTCAGTTGGCCCAGTGCTGATCGCCGCCAATAGGAAGCTAATAAGTTTGTCGTATAATCAGTAACATTTGCCTAGAAGAGCAGGAGCAGCTCTATCCTGTGTCTGCTCAGCTCAGCCCAGTCCCTGCAAGCTGGTTTTAAATATACCCTCAATGAAAAAATGCATGTGGCTCTGCACAGCCCTATTTAGCTCAGTGGAGCTAACCAGATTCTCCTGGAAGGAGCACAGGGGGATCCAGGTAAGTTTAAAATGGTTTGACAAATTACTCTGGGAACTCCTGGCACTATAACCACACAAGATGAGCTGTAGTGTTAATAGATATTCTCCAGTTTCATTGTAAAGTCTATGAGGAGATGAAAGGTTCAATGCTGTCATTATCTATAATAAACCTTGTAAAGGTCTATTCTGCTCACCCAGCACGAAAAATGCAGGTTACTGGAAAACCCTTGTGCAGGGAGGTGGAACACTAAAGTTAATGCCTAATCAAGTGAAGTATTTTCAAGAATTTGACAAAGGTTGACAGTTGACCACTAGAAATGGCCCTTATTTGAGATCCTCCTATAAACCTGTTGACTTGTAGCAAGGTACGATCGCTAGATGTTTGTTCCAGACTGGAGACTAAGATGTCCTGTGTCTGCTGTGGCCACAAACACTCCCGTCTGCCCTCCTACAGACTGCACCATTCTCCTCCTTGGCTCCTGAGCTTCATTTTTGCCATTCAGGTAAGTGATGGCCAAATCATCTTAAGGCTTCATGGACACTAGTCTAGCAGGGGCAACTGTAAGTCATTTTAAGTGGTCACCTTAAGTGGCAAAATACTCAAAATACTTTGGTGGGTGTTGTAAATTGGGACAGATATACTGTGTATTAAGCTCAGTATTGTTTATTCTGACCTACATCATAAAACCAAAATCAGGCAAATCAGTCATTAGTTTTGTCACTGTAATTCAGGTATGTTTTATCCATCTGCCCTGTATGATGACTGCCATTTGGGTTAACACGGACCACAAGTCACAGGGCTCCTTTATAAATAAAATGAATAATAACATCTGAGAATGGGATGCACTATTTTAGCCATCACTACTGTAAAACAGAGCTTCCAAATAGACTTATCCCTTCTGCCCTCCTACTCTATTAGAGAGGCAGTGGTTCCCTTCTTAGTTGAATGGTGGTATCCTTCTTAGTTGAATGGTAGATATTACACCCTTACGGGTTACAGACTTTAATTTACTATTAATGTTTATTTTCACTGGAGAATTCATGGAGTACATCCTGTCAATCTCCTTCAAGTTTCTAACATTAGTCTCTCTCCTATCCTTATCAACTCAGACTGTGATAATAGGAATAGTTTGTCAGGTTGCAGTAGAAGGTATTAGGTTGAGCACATTAATTTTAAAGTGCCCACAGGGTGCAGTGGAAGGTGGGTTTACTTACCCGAGGCTGTTCCACCATCCTCCTTCTGGAGATCTTCAGGTGAGGGCTGCGGGATTCAGGCAATGAGCTCGCTTATCACAAGATGTTATCTGTGGAGGTTCTCGCAGGATCCTCCATAGACCTCAGGCATGTACTCTTGCACAAGACTACAGCAATGACAACGCTCCGGTTAAATGAAGCACCAGGAGCCAAAGAAGAAATCCATGAAGAAGATGACGGTGGTTGCAAGGTAAACCTACCTTCCACTGCACACCGTGACCACCAGCTTGAGGAATGTGATGTTGACCTTTTGTCACGCCCCTATCCCCATCCTCTTCCTCCAGAGTTCAGACCTCCACACCCTTCTCTATGACAAATGATAGGTCGGATAGCCACTGGAAGCCTGGAGTGGACAGTCAAGCTTGGCAGCCTCAAATACCGGCTGTATTGATAAAATACTAGCGAAGTGTCAACCTATCTTAAATATGCAGCAACATTCATTTCTATCTGAGATATCAGTGATAAGTAGTACAGTTATTTACCTTTTTCACAACTGTTAACCCTTTAGTGAGAAGGGTTGACAATATACTTTTCACACTGCTAGAGAGCTAGTAGTGACTTTAGGGACACACTCACAGTATGCAAATTCTGCTATACACACACTTAATGTAATGTATACACACGATCACACACTGCTAGACACACACAATGAAAGTATAGAAACACTGCCATACACACACTCATTCAGATAGTATACACACAATGACACACATTGCTTATATACAGTATACACACACAAAACAATATTACAACACATACACATAATGACACACAGAGTGCACACACAATCAGACACAGTATACACATAATGACACACTGCCACAAACATACACAACATACACAATACTACACATACAATCAAACACAGTATGCATACAATTAAATAATACCACATCCACATTCTGACACAGTATGGACACTGACAAATACTGCTATCACACATGATTTACACACTGCTACACATACACAATGCTACACGCACAGTCAATAGTACACACATTCTACGTAGTATTTTAGTGATTTGCGGAACATTCATCTTATTATGTTATGTTATTATGTTATTATTTAAATAGCGCTAACATATTTTGCACACAAATATGCAAAGAACCCAGAAAGTGACAGGTACTCTTTAACCAAGGAGTGTGAGTTTTCAGAAATTTTTTCAAATAAACAATTGGAAGTACAAAATGAGTATAAAATACTCTTACCTCAGCTCTAGCTACAGGTGAACAACATTTTTGCTTGCATACCAGACAACATTTTGAGATGATTCCCGGCAGGTGTACACGGGCTGTGTGCCTGGAATTATGGAACATTTTGGAGTTTGAATCAGTTGCCAGACTCTGCCAGCACAGCCTTATATTCAACAGAAATGCAAATAAAAAATACAAATCATGAAGGATATTTAAAAAACAAACAAAAAAAACCCAGTCATAACTACTAGCTGGTGTTTACTTATAGCTACTAGAATAAGCCACAGCATCTGTACCCCAACTCCTTGTTAAATGTTTCTCACTGTAGCATGTGTACCCCAACTCCTTGTTAAATGTTTCTCACTGTAGCATGTGTACCCCAACTCCTCCTTAAATGATTCTCACTGTAGCCTGTGTACCCAAACTCCTCGTTAAATGATTGTCAATGTAGCATGTGTACCCCAACTCCTCATTAAATGTTTCTCACTGTAGCATGTGTACCCCAACTCCTCATTAAATGTTTCTCACTGTAGCATGTGTACCCCAACTCCTCATTAAATGTTTCTCACTGTAGCATCTGTACCCCAACTCCTTGTTAAATGTTTCTCACTGTAGCATGTGTACCCCAACTCCTCGTTAAATGATTCTCACTGTAGCATGTGTACCCCAAATCCTCGATAAATTGTTCTCACTGTAGCATGTGTACTCCAACTCCTCGTTAAATGTTTCTCACTGTAGCATGTGTACCCCAAATCCTCGATAAATTGTTCTCACTGTAGCATGTGTACCCCAACTCCTCGTTAAATGTTTCTCACTGTAGCATGTGTACCCCAACCCCTCGTTAAATGTTTCTCACTGTAGCATGTGTACCCCAACCCCTCGTTAAATGATTCTCACTGTAGCTAACCCCTCGTTAAATGATTCTCACTGTAGCATGTGTACCCCAACTCTTTATTAAATGTTTATCACTGTAGCATGTGTACCCCAACCCCTCGTTAAATTATTCTCTCTGTAGCATGTGTACCCCAACTCCTCGTTAAATGATTCTCACTGTAGCCTGTGTACCCCAACTCTTTATTAAATGTTTATCTCTGTAGCATGTGTACCCCAACCCCTTGTGAAATGATTCTCACTGTAGCCTGTGTACCCCAACTCCACGTTAAATTATTCTCACTGTGGCATCTGTACCCCAACTCCTCGTTAAATTATTCTCACTGGAGTACGTTGGTTAGTTTGCAATGAGAACATAAAATGCTAATTAAAGTACTTTTCATCTAATGCAAAATACATTGTTTTTTGATTATAGTATTTTATGGTACATGTTCACCTTTAACATTTCCTTATACTCTCTATATCCAGCACCTCCTGGTCCTTGCCTCTATTGTATGTACCAGCCACCATCTGCTTCTCCAGGCTCGACCGTTAGGCCCAGCAGATCAGAGTCGTCTCTTTGCCAGCAGCCTGTTTGCTTGTGGTTTTGCTACCGCTCTACAAAGCACCTTGGGAACCAGGTAGGTGCAGGGATTAAAAAAAGAAAATCTATTAAACATATTTAACATTTCGCTAACATTTTTTTAAACCTGTTATGGCCAAGGACAGTCTATGATGTCATAACGATCTTGTATTTAACCTTTTGCAACCCCTACATAATGCTGAAATGTGAAAAAAAAAGTTAAGCCAATAAAATAAAGCTTACCTTATCACTAGCGTTGGTTTTCACCAGAGAAAAATAAAGCAGCACTGTCATCCCCTGTTTCATACAGCCAGGTGACTAACTGAGTAGGACTGTAGGGGTATGTGAGTGATGTATGATGGTTAACACAGTAAATGAGTTTAAGTATGTGTGGGATAGGCATAAGGCTATCCTAACTATAAGATAAGGCCAGGGACTAATGAAAGTATTTAGAAAGCTGGGCAGACTAGATGGGCCGAATGGTTCTTATCTGCCGTCACATTCTATGTTAAGGTGGCATCAGTACCAACAGTCCTGAATTTGCCATGAAAGTCAAGCATTTTGTGGTAATGTCCCAGCAAAAATAGGTCTCCAGACCTGTGCTACATTTTGAAATGTGCAGTCTGCCTGTATGTGACTGTAATAAGTATGTAACAGGGTGTGTGGCTGTGTGAATGGAGGAGGACAGTATGTAACAGGGTGTGTGGCTGTGTGAATGGAGGAGGACAGTATGTAACAGGGTGTGTGGCTGTGTGAATGGAGGAGGACAGTATGTAACAGGGTGTGTGGCTGTGTGAATGGAGGAGGACAGTATGTAACAGGGTGTGTGGCTGTGTGAATGGAGGAGGACAGTATGTAACAGAGTATATCACAGGGTTCCACACATTCTAACAATCTAGTTGAGTTATAAAGAGAATCCACATTTATTGCAGACCTAATAAATGCACCTTCAAACAGGAGGTGCCTGGGTGCAGCCCTCTTAGCTCACCTCTGAAAATCAGTGAACCCTGAGTTTTAGAAGCTGATTGGCGGACTGCAGCTAACAGAGAACTTTGCAACATTAGCTCATATCAGAAAGAAAGGCTGGAGTGTTTTTTCAAAGTTGGAATCTAATGCTAAGTTCAGAGAATGGGAATAATTCACAGAAACTGATTATAATTTAACTTCAAGCCAGGAACTGCAATGTTTGGTCATTCCTCTTGGCTTGTGGCTACACTCCTTTGTTGGATCTCAAGGACTTGGCACACACAGAGGAAGAATCGTGTTGTAATTATTTGTAATAAGTTGCTGCAGTTAAGGATCATTATAAAACAATCGGCTCTGTCTGACAGAGCTCTAGTTTTTAATTAACAATTTATTTACAGTTTAGCATTTCTAAAATGACATATTGAAAACCGGAGAGTTATGATCCACTTTATAATATTGAAAAAAGCTTAGAAGGAAAGTCAGGGAATGAAAATAAAAAATGTTACGCATTGCATAGATAATACATTAAAAAAATCGCAGGCAAGATAAGATGAGATCACCTGAAAAAAATGACTTCCAATGATCCTAATCTACACATCTTAAAGAAACTGACTGCTGATTCAGGCAGACCGTCACCAGGAAGCGTCTCCACCAATCAGGAGCCTGTTCTTTTTGCTCATCATGGCATTGGGGATCTGATGTGCATGCGCGAAAATTTGCTACACGCACATACAGACTTCCCCATAAAAAAGTATTGAATTCACTGCTTTCCTGTGAGCTGCAATTGATGACGCTTGACATCAAATGTCACGACTGAGTTTTACCCGCTTGCTGCAGCGGGAGGCACCTCCAATGGCTGTCTGTATGACATCACTAGAGACATGATTAACCCTTCAAAAACCCTTCTAAATATTGCCGTTAATATTTGAAGGGTTGAAGCCCAGACCACTTCATAAAGTGGACTTGGGGTAATTTGAGTGTCCTTTAAGTATCTTTGCTTTTCTCTGGCTATGTGTTTTCTCACCCTGTAAGTTGAGATCGGGTTCTGTCACTGATACCTATCAAACCATTCTACAGTTGTTCTGACACTTCTATAGTTGTTCAATTTTTCTTTTATTATTTCTTCTGTATTGATATAAAACGTGTGTGTAATACAGAGGAGTAAACCATGCTGTAATGCTGTATCATTACAATAAACTGGGATACATAGATTCAGGGTTAAAGGAGTACTCTGCGCATCATAATCACTACAGCTCACAGAACTTTTGTGAAGTAAATGGTGTGAGCTGTAGTGGCTATGGTGTCTAGAGGGCTCCTTTAAGGAGGTTTAAAGTTTTCGGTTAGGAGGATTTGAGATTAAAAGATCTAACATTAGAATTGTATGCAGTTACATATTTATATTTGTTTTGTATCCCTGAACACTATTCTGTACAGGAAACAGAGAGTATTCTATTTTTTGTGTGTGAAAAGAGCTTGGTATTGAAATGGTTAAGAAGTGATATTACACTATGAGCCTGTGGGCTTTATTTTTAAATTTGGGTTTTTTGGTATTTTCCCATGCACCATGCAATTCCTCACTGTGTTTTGGAACACAAAACAGACAGAAAATATCAAAATTCCTGGGGTTTTGGTCTCTGGCCGTCCATGAAGCCTTTACCACTTGAAAAAGATCATTTTTTATTGTTTACAGTTAAATAAAACAAAAATGTAGACTATGCTAAACTTGGCAGGGACACAGGGAGTTAAAGCTATCTACAACTTTTCCATTAAGGAAAAAATAAAGGGAACCCCACATGCACACACACACTAAAATATAATCTAATTATAGTGTGATATGTTCGTTGTTTTATGTTACAGTTCTGTTTCTGATAGCCCTATCTACATTACAAGTGAGAGTAGCCCACAGATGGCTAACAAGGGCCAGATGTCTGTGTGCCAGCCCTTATGACATAGTGCCAATCTTCAACAAAGAATTGTGCTCTGAACTGTTTGCTCCCATCAGTTGACGTACAGTATGTCGATTGAGATGATACCTTTTCAATCAACATAGTGTATTCTTTTGTAATTTTACTTCTATCCTCCCCACTATTCAGGCTGCCTCTGGTACAGGCTCCAACTTTTGAACTACTAATTCCGGCCCTGACTCTTCATCAACATTCAGCCGGCAACAGAACATCGAAAAATGGTGAGTTTCATCCCGAGCTGTAAAATCGGATTGGTCAGTGCTGGAATGTGCAAATCAAAATTCTCTAAACTGGCACCAGAGGCGTATAAGGTAAAATGCCCGTGGGAAGGGTGGCTGGCATGGTGTTAATAATTTGTACTATTTAGGATTGTCAAGTATGGATCACAAAACGATGCTTTATTAAGGTGGGTGTTTGCTGTACCTGTTCATTGACGTGTATAAACAGGCCATCCACATTTTATCACTAATTAAAGGAACACTATAGGGTCAGGAACACAAACATTTATTTCTGATCCTACGGCGTTAAAAGCACCATCTAGTTCCCCTGAACCCCCATAAATATAGTAAAATCTTACCTTCATTCTACTGGCTCTGCCCCTGACCTGCCTGCTTGGCTGACATCATCAGAAGTGATTCTCTGGGCCAGTGCTTTCCCATAGGATTGGCTGAGACTGACAAGGAGGCAGATCAGGGGCAGAGCCAGCAGAAGTCAAACACAGCCCTGGCCAATCAGCATCTCCTCATCATGGAGATACACGGAAGGTAATGATTCTACTCACCAGAACATATACAATAAGCTGCAGTTGTTCTGGTGACTAAAGTGTCCATTTAAATAAAACATAATTCTTTTCTTCTCATCCATGCGCTGTTATTCAAGGTGATTGTGACTTTATTAGTGTTATACGCACATTGTAAACACCATGAACGCAATCCCAATTAAACCCTGTCATTTAATGTGTTCTTTTCGATTTCAAACCATCTTCTTCTGTCCAGACACGCAAGGATCAATACACTGCGCTGAAGGAGACTGTGACAGGCTGAAAAATAATGTCCATTTCATTGCAGAGGTTAGTAATGCAAGAAAAACATTAAAAATGCATTTATCCATGTGGTGCTTTAAAGTGTCTCGATCAGTTTTAAATACGTTCAGCAGTTTTTAGAATAAAATAAAAAAAAAATTATTTTCCGGTTAAATTTGGGCATGTTGGGTATCAAATATCATCGTAGAGTTCAAAGGATCACTTTCTGCTTCCTGGCTATTGGAAAGCTGAGAACTACTCTGCTCATTGATTAAAGGGATCAATCAAACAGCAATGTCCTGTCCTATTTTAGATTGAAAGGAAGTCTTTGTAATTTTTGATCACCCTGAATGAGACCAGTAAGCCTGTTTATTATATGGCAGGTTATCATATCACATAGTACGTGACTTCCTGAGAAAGCACGTTCCTTTTGTTTTCTATCAACAAAATGGTGGTTTGTTTCATTGGTGCAGCAATAACCTATAAGAGAGAAGGGAGATACTAATTTTAGACCAACAAGGAAAAATTTGCAGACTTTTTTTTCTGAGTATTTTTTCCCAAAAAAAGTTTTAGTTCCCTTTTCCATTTTTCACAAATATTGTATCACTGTATAAAAGCCAGTCTTTTTCTCTACCCATCTACATAGCTAGGAATACATACAGATTGACTACACTGTAAAGGCAATAAGTGAAGATGCTCCAGGTTTCTATTCAAATACTCTCTCTGTGCAGGTGTCAGGAGCCGTGCTGGTTGCAGGGGCTCTCCAGGTGGCATTTGGTGCCAGTGGTCTCCTGGGTCGGATCCTGCAGAATTGTGGCCCCATGGTTAAAGCTCCAGCCCTATCCATCATTGGATTGTCATGCTACAAACAGGCCGCCCTGTTCTGTTCTTTCAATTGGATCATCTCCTTACTGTAGGTGTCCCACCCTGTGGCACTTATTCCTGAGTGGTGGACTGGAGATCACAGTCAGGTCTGGATCCTTGGTGTAAGCCCAGACCACCACTTTCATATCAGGACTGTCCTCATGATTTAGAAGTGAGAGGATAATCAGTGAACATATAATGGAAATAAATAAATAAAAATTACCATTTAGTATATATATATATCCCCAATGAAAACATGCATGCATTTGAATATAATTTTTTTAGTTGAGGGTACATCTAAAAACAGCTTGCAAAACCTACAGTTCTATTGTCTTCAGCCTTTGCAAGCCCTCCCTTTCTAGCCTCGCCCAGAAATTCTGTGGCTGTCCAATCACAGACGTTCCAATGCAGCTCAATGAGAATTCTTTGCAAGGCAGGTGCTTTGGGCAATTGCTGCCTCTTGAGTTTAGTTTCACCAAGTTAAACGAACAAGGAAGTAACACGACCAGTTGTCTTATTCACAGGTTGGGAGATGTAACAAGGTTAATTTATAAAAGTGCCAATTTCTACAGAAATGTGCACTTTTGGTAAAATAAAAAAGAGCACTTAAGTAAGCTAGGGGTCTAGAGTGCTCCTTTGCCTCTTGGAAATCGTTCTATATATAATTACAAATATTGGCAATTATTCTTTTAAATATCTTCTGATACAAAGTTAGAAAACACTTCCATGAATAAGCTCAGCCCCAGTGAGTTTCACCTACGCAATAACTAATCAGACAGCTTAGTTTTTAGTGATTTGACGTTGTTCAGGATATAAAACCGTTTTGAAAAATTACTCTGTATTTCACAGACTCATACTCATAACTGGGGTGTTATCCCAAATATGCCGCTCTTGTTACCTGCCGATATGTACGTGGAGATCGAAGAAAGACACGGATAAGCAGTATTTCCCAGCTCTGCGCATGTTCTCAGTATGTTCATACGGTATACATGATTATAAATATAATAAAGAAAGGTGCATGCTGTATATAGCTATCTATTTAATAAGCAGATATAATGATATCACGGACAGCTAGTGTGTATATTCATATATTTATTGTTACTGACGCCCATATACACATGCAAATACATCTAAATGAATTTTAATTATGCTGTATTCCATCCTTGTTGGATCTGACAGCTGGTTCTGACAATTTCCTGCACCTGGATTATCTGCAGCTCTTTAAGAATGGTGAATGAGCGTGCAGCGCTTGACAGCGCAGTCAGGTCTTCCGTCAATGATTCAACCTTCCTCACCACCGCATCTCTCATGGGCATCGCTGGCACTGAACAAAACGCCATCGAACCAGCTGCCTGGTTTAAAATCCCATCTCTGGGTACGAACAACCACATTTTATCCAGCATAGAAGGAAAGACTTTGTAGAAGAAAAAAATATATGGTGAAAATAGTGCTTTCTGGAATAATCAGGAAACTGGAGATTTTATGCTAAGATATATTTAATTAAGTGCAAATTTTCTGAAATTCAAAGTGAATTTCAAATTGTAAGTTAAAATTGTTAAATTGTACAAAAATGATAGATTTTCAAAAAGATTCTCCAAGATATGTTTGGCTTAAAATGTGAAATTCTCAACAATTTTAACTTTAGCGATTAACCTTGATGCGAGGAATCTGTCACATATTGCAGGAGAACTGGTATCAAATGTTTACTTTTAACTTTAAGACTATTTCATGTAACGATATATATATTTTTTTAAATGATGTATACTGATTTATTTATTTATAATTTACTTGTTTGTCTGCTGCTATCACAGCAGCAGACAAACAAGTAAATTATAAATAATAACAGCAGAAGCAAGTTCGGTTAAGCAGCAGTTGGTCAGATAACAGCAGAGTCTGACTCAATATGGCCACTCTGCCAGATAAAACCAAATGAAATTTCGTCATTAAAATCAATATACACCATTTAAAAATATATCATTAAGTTTCGTTAAATGTAATAAACTTTTTTAAAAAATGACAAGTGAAAATTTGATAATGAAAAAAATCTCAGGCACTCACTGTACTTGGTTCCAGGCAGATTTATTACAACGTTTTGACCTGTACAGGTTTTTATCAAGCTTGATAAAGACCTGTACAGGTCGAAACGTTGTAATAAATCTGCCTGGAACCAAGTACAGTGAGTGCCTCAGATTTTTTTCATTACTACGTATCTCTTGGAGGTTGCTGACCCGTGCTCAGTAGCACCCTGCGTTGGTATATTGTGACTGACTGCGACCCTACTTTTTGTTTACCAAGTGAAAATTTGATGACAGTTGTCCTTTAAGGAGAACATTGTGGGGACACAATATCAGAGGAACACTTGCCAGCAGTGAAAGATTAGATGAACAGATCCACCAAACTCTGTGTGTCCTACAACATCACCACCACAAGTCCACCCAGCCCAATGTGTAAAGTCGTAGCTTATCCTGTCCTAGTCATGTCTGGCTTTCTATAAAATACTAAAGGGTAGTTGCTAGGCACGTGGCACATTAGCAGTCAACTTGTGTGACACTGTTGCAAGGACTGTCTAGATGAAATTGGGATTTCTGGCAGCTATGAAATGTAGCACATGAAATTTATGTAAAGATCTGGACATTTGTACCCTGTGTAAGGTTTCCCACCGTAAGCTTCCTTGATTGATAAAAGTTGGATGATGATGATGTGAGTTACAGTGTATCATATTGTGTATTTGCTTGTAGGTGCCTGGGGTTGGCCGCAGTTCACTCTCCATTCATTGAGCGTGGGGATTGCCATGGCTCTGACCTCCAGCCTGTCTTCTCTCTGTTGTTACATTCTGTGTGATCGGATGATAGACTGCCCTCCAATCCCATCTCAGGCCTGCAACAGGGGGATCTGCATGGAAGGGGCTGGGAATATCCTATCAGGTATACTAGGAAGTATCTGTGGAGCTGGCTCCAGTATCCCTAATGCTGGTATGGCAGGAATCACCAAGGTAACTTTTTAAAACTGCCCACTAACATGTGTTGCCCATGTTCTTCTCAATATAATATATTTTAGGAGAGTCAGCTTGGTTCTATAAGGCATCATGCTCTTCCTCTTTCTCAATTTTAAAACTGCCCACTAAAATGTGTCGCCCATGTTCTTCTGAATATAATATATTTTAGGAGAGTCAGCTTGGTTCTATAAGGCATCATGCTCTTCCTTTTTCTCAATTTTTAACACTGTGTTCTCCTAAACAATCTGTGAACCCTCCAGCAGGTCAGAATGTTATGATGTACACTGATTAGCCACAACATTAAAACCACCTGCCTAATATTGTGTAGGTCCCCCTCGTGCTGCCAAAACAGTTCTGATGTGTCGAGGTATGGACTCAACAAGACCTCTGAAGTTGTCCTGTGGTATCTGGCACCAAGACATTAGCAGCAGATCCTTTAAGTCCCGCAAGTTGCGAGGCGGGGCCTTCATGGCTTGGATTGAGATCTGGGGAATTAGGTGCCAAGGAAACACCTTGAACTCTTTGCCATGTTCCTCAAACCATTCCTAACACATTTTGCAGTGTGGCAGGGTGCATTATCCTGCTGAAAGAGGCCACTGTCATCAGGAATCACCATTACCATGAAGGGATATAAGTGGTCTGCAAAAATATCGAAATAGGTGGTACGCATCAAAGTAACAACCACATGAATGCCAAGCAGAACACAAGTAACAATAAGTAATTAAGGATTACTTAATTACTTATTGTTACTTGTGTTTTTATACTTGGAATATTATTGTCATTGGTCCCTGAGGAAGTTCCCTTGGTGAAACGAAACGCGTAGGACCTGTATTCCCTTTATATATTATATGCTGGTGGTTGTTATCCACTTTTTTATAATAAAATCTTTTTGATATATTATACCTCAATTCCATCATTTGGAATCCTGAATTTCCATCTTTTCATTGGAGTGGACGTGGGAATATTTAGCCACCCATCTACACCGGGGAGGCACCTCTGAGCGCTTTTTACATCTCTATCTCATTGAGTTCAGCCGTATCCCATATTTTCCTCTGTTTTCCATATATTGTATAAGGTCATCTGTGGGTTAACGATCTTGGGAGGCTGTTTTTTCCTAAATCAGAGATAAGTATATTTTTTATACTTATATTACCACACTGGTTACACTTTGGTGTTGTATTTTGTTGTTTGATGTTGATGAAGTCTGGTAGAACCATTAAAATGACCACCAGAGAAAATGGTTCAAATCTACAGTAATGTGGTTGTTCAATAAAGGTGGAGTTTTGGGAATTCAAAGTAAATTTTATAAACTATGTCAAAATACCCATACTGGAAATCTTCTCAATTTAGTTATGTTTTCATGTTTATATGTGAATAAATTGCCATTATATTTATACATCTTGGTTTCTACATACCGGTATGTTATCCTAGTGGGCTGTTCACACACATCTATAGAATGATAAATGATCACAGTGTCTTTTTCATTTACCACTTCGCTGTTTCCAGCTATTTACATTTTTATAGATTACTTTTTTGAACCTATAGTCATGTGCTCTCTTGTGTGCGTTTTTACAGTTATGTTTTAGTTTGGCAATTTTAACCTAAAATTATTGGAAATTATATATATTAGATCTATTATAAAAATATTGCCTAAAGATCTAGACAGAGTAAATTTTGGTTGTTTCTATAAATCAAGTATAATTTAGCATTTATTCCCTAAGTATTGGATTGTGGTGGATTTAAAACAAAATTGCTACCTTTAAGCAAAAAGTGCTGATTTGGAAAAATTCTCTACCCAGTTACAATGACAGTTTTTTTGCCTACATTTTACTACAGGTAGTCCTCACTTTGTGACTTACCTGTCTAACGACTGCTTGGACATACGAACAGCCCTCTAGCGTAGGGATTCGAGGGATTCCCCACATTAGTAAGCTAGTCTATGTTCTGGAATTTTCCCCGTAGATTCGAGGGATTCCCTGCGCTATTGAGATGGTCTATGAGCTAGTGAGCTGGTCTATGTTCCCCCAAACATAGACCTGCTCTCTAGCGCATGCAAGACTTGGTTGTCTCGGCATCCTCGCTTACCGACCAATTCCTTTTATGACTGAGTTTTAGGAACAGAACTCGATTGGTAAGTAAGGATCATCTGTATTCCATTTTCAATTGACTACAATTTGATGTTAAGTAAATAAGATATCTCAGTATGCTTAGTGTAATCTGAAAATGATCTATCTGAATGTGTAATAATTGTCCTTTTTAGGTGGGATGTCGCCATTCTGTTCATATTACTGCATTTCTGCTTATTGCATTGGGTTGCTCCCCAAGGATCTCTGAATTCCTGATGGATATTCCCTTTGCAGTCCATGGTAAGTGATAATTTTTAGACTGAGCAAGACTGACCTTGAGGCGACTCTAGAGAGATGCCTAGGGCCCACATTTTAGACATGGTATCCGGAACCATGAATTTGCCATTAACCATCCCTACGTGAAGAATAAAGAGGGGGGAGGGGACCCCGTACCTGTAACTTGCTGAGGGCCCAGTGGGATCTTAAGCTTTCTCTGTGTATATATTATTGTCATTATTGCACACGTCCTGTACTGTTTTATCTCTAAAGATATGATATTATTGTTCTTCCATTACCTTGCAGGAGCAGTCCTGAGCTTGACGTACTCCATGGCCTTGGGAGGCGGAATCTCCTATTTCCAGTATGCAGATATTGACTCTGGTCGGAACATCTTCATTGTAGGCTTCACTATGTTTATTGCACTGCTCATCCCACGATGGCTGGAAGCAACACCAGGAATATTATTCACTGGTGAGGACCAGCTAATAATCCCATCTAATCCCTTCTTCCTTTCCGCAAAAACTGACCTGTCTCTTGTTCCTCATCAGGCTGGAGACCGCTAGACCTCCTCCTGCTTGGACTTTTAACGGTGCCAATTTTTTTGGGCGCATTATTTTCGTTCATTTTGGATAACACTGTATCAGGTGAGAGAAAGATCTACACACCATTAATACATTTATTTCATCTGTCGGTCTTTTAATATAATATTGCACATTGTGTTTTGATTTACCAAACGTGCAATACATTAAAGAGACACTATAGACACCAAAACAACTTTAGCTTAATGAAGCCGTTTTGGTGTATAGATCATTCCCCTGCAGTCCCACTGGTCAATTCTCTATTATTTAGGAGTTAAAGCACTTTGTTTATAGAGACCTAGTCACAACTCTCTGCATGTGACTTACACAGCCTGCCTAAACACTTCCTATAAAGTAATGTTGTATTTACACTTCCTTTAATTCATATTCTATTTAATTTGAATGTCTTATCTCCTGCTCTGTTAATAGCTTGCTAGACCCTGCATAAAAAACGTTTAAAGTAAGTTACAACTGATTAAAAAATGAAACCATTTTGTTTTCATGCAGGCTGTGTGAGTCACAGTCAGGGGAGATGTGGCTAGAACTCAAGGGCTGCATAAACAGAAACAAAAGTGAGATAACTCCTAAATGGTAGGGAATTGAGGTATGATATATACACCAAAAGCTCCATTAAGCTAAAGTTGTTTTGGTGACTATAGTGTTCCTTTAATTAGAGCTCAAGAAAACACTGACCTGAAATACCAATGGCAACAATCGTTCAGCAGCATTTAAAAAAAATAATAATATCTGCACAACGGGAGTCAGACTTGCCGGTCTATGATACCAAGTCTTTTTTTTGTGCCACATTGCTCTTTTCCTCACTAAGCAACTCAATCATCTTAATTTTATTTTTTAAAGGTTGAAACATCTACCTTTCTGTTTATATACAGACCTGAAGAGACTTTCTGTTTTGTTCTTTACGGTGTTGTTAAAATGAGCTTTTGATGTGCTGATCCTTAGCTCTCTGTATATAGGAACTTTGCAGGAACGAGGCCTACACTCGGACCAAACGCTTGGATGCCCTGTATCTGCAGTGAACACCCCGATGGGAAAGGAAGAGGAGCTGACAAAATCCTATGGACTTCCTCTCATGCAGAACTGCCTCTTCCCTGCTGTGTACCCATGCAATCAGCTCTGTCCTCTGCACTACGAGAGAGTGGACATTGTGGAGAGAGTGTGAAGACGACCAATCACTGGCAGCAAGATCTCCTGTATTAAACCTAGTGCACTGATAAAGGCTACAAACCCCTCCGTCAGGTTCTGTATGGACATATGGAGCTTATAGCAGATCTGAATATGTTATGAAGTCCCATCCTTTAACCCCTTAAGGACACATGACATGTCTGACATGTCCTGATTCCCTTTTATTCCAGATGTTTGGTCATTAAGGGGTTAAAGCAAACCTGACACACGGAAGTTCTTCACAAAGATAAATTCTATAGTTAAATCTGCCTTGTGTTAAAATGAAATAAACGTTTATTTTTGTTTTGTATATATTATTAATATAAAGTATTATAGGCCTATTATTTGCCTTAGTATCTCTAGGAAAAATTTAGAAAATGCACTGTAACTATGTCCTCTGTTCTCCATCAGCTATGATGACATCATGGAATTAACATTATATGCACACAAAGCATGTGGGAAATGTACGGAAGGCATCAGATATCTCTCTGGTTCCAGCATTCAGGCCCCTTTAATAGTGACACGGCAGTAATACAACTCCGGGCAAAACAGGCTGTCAGTAACTGCAAGAACAAAATGTGTTGCAGTGATGACAACGCTTTCATCACAGATATTAGCACACTCAGTCCTTTCACACGCTTGCATTCAGATCGCAGTTGTTGTGTGTATTTTTTCTAAAAATGGACAGATCTGTTAAAGCGGCTCTGACACCACAAATAAACTTTATCTAATTTGCTTCTATATAGCTCGCTGTGTCCGAATCTAATTTTATTTTTTCCTGAACGCTCTAGTTTTCGTAAAATACATAAAATATATAAAGATATTCTGGCTGGTTGGTCCAAGTAAAATTCCTTTTAACCACAAACGAATTAGTATGTCCAGGATTTACTTATGAGTCTTGTTCAATGGTAATGGTAATAAGGTAAATCCTGGGTGTATTTTATTGCTAGTGAGTATGGAAAAGTACAAGAGAGTATGGAAGAGTCCCACAGCATATGGGAGAGTACCTGTGAGAGTACCAGTGAGTATGGGAGAGTACCAAAGAGTATTGGAGAGTACCTCATAATCCAAGAAAAAAGAGTCCCTGTGAGAGAGTATGGGAAAGTACCAGAGTGTATGGCAGAGTACCAGAGTGTATTCTGGCTCGTATTAGCCATAAGGCAACCGAGACCATGACTTTGGGGAGACAGCCTGGACAAGGGCGGCACTGACTGATGCACTAACAGTCTTACAGATTCTACATATAAGGTGGCATTGGGCTCTTGTGATTTCCTCATTTTTTATTTACGTGTATGCAGCTGTATATGGCTGTGTGTTTGTATGACTGTGTGTATGTGTGTCTGTATGACTGTGTATATGGCTGTGTGTATGACTATGTATGGATTTGTGTCTGTGACTGTGTGTATGTGTGTTTGTATGAGTAAATATATGGCTGTGTGTCTGTGTGACTGTATCTGGTTGTGTTTCTGTATGACTGTGTGTATGTGTGTTTGTATGACTGTATATATGACTGTGTATCTGGCTATGTTTCTGAATGACTGTGTGTATGTGTGTTTGTATGACTGTATATATGGCTGTGTGTCTGTATGACTGTATTTGGCTGTGTGTCTGTGTGACTGTATCTGGTTGTGTTTCTGTATGACTGTGTATCTGGCTGTATGTATCACTGTATATATGACTGTGTGTGTGCCTATATGCTGTGTGACTATATATGGATGTGTGTCTGTGACTGTTTATCTGGCTGTGTTTCTGCATGACTGTGTATCTGGTTGTGTTTCTGTATTACTGTGTGTATGTGTGTTTGTATGTCTGTATATATGACTGTGTATCTGGCTGTGTTTCTGTATGACTGTGTGTATATGTGTTTGTATGACTGTATTTATGGCTGAGTGTGTGCCTATATGACTCTGCGTGGGGATATTTAAATATTCTGAAAAGTAATGGATTGGTAAATCTATTGCCTCTCTGAAAAAGTGGCATATATACATAAATTATAGCCAAGGTGTAAAAGAAGCAACAGATTTGATAATTGAGATACACAACAGAACCTGATAACTACTGTATTAACATTTTTGTAATGTTTTAAAATGACATTACAATTAACACACAACAACGTACACAATAACATTCAACCAAACACAGTAATACTCAGCCAACCCTCACTCATCACAGTTAGCAATAAAAATAAAATAAAAAATCACACATATATATGTATGAAAGAGGGTAGAGGTAGCCCGCAGATACACCCGCACACACACATTGCAAACTGCCAGACATACATACACTCATACAGTTATTCTCAATGCCAGACAAACTGAAAAACATACACACACAGGTCTCACAGCAATGCACATGCAAATATACGCACACCCACTTCCAGGCACAACAGACTCACACATACAAACACACTAACAGACACACAGACTGAAATGCACACATATACAAGCACTGACAGAGACACACACAAATGCAAATATTGAAATTTAAGATGTTTAGTAAGGGTGACTTCCCTGTGGTCCTGAAGGGATCCTGCACCGACTGCGAGCTGTACTCAGGGGGCTATAATGGGCAGTTTCTGTCTTCCCATGTGACATCCTCTAAGCACTGGAAGGAAAAGATCCAACATCACTACCTCCAGGTATGGCCATCACTGGATCCATGCCATCACTGGATTCCCCATTGTGGTCCAAGTAATATTACAGGGCTCTTAAAGGGCCCATTTTGACCCCAACGCATGGCAGATCCCCATAACAGATATACCTATAAAACTATAAACAACTTAAGCCCCTGTTAGATTATGTATATATATTCATAGGTATGCCCCTTCTCAATCTCTCCGCTCTGCTGGTGACCTTCTCCAATCCATTGCTTGTAGGCTTACTTCTAACTCCCGCTTGCAGGACTTCTCATGAGCAGCTCCGTTCCTTTAGCGCATGGGTCGTCAACCTGGTCCCTACCACCCACTAGTGGGCGTTTCAGGATTCCAGGTGGGCGGTAGGGATTTCCTCGTTTTGGGCGACCGGGTACCGCCATCACCATTTGCGGCCCCCTGGCCCACACAGCAAACCGCCGGGGCCACCGTCCAAGGGGTACATCGGGTGGCCCATGCTGTCAGGGCCACCAGATGGATGTGGATTGTAAGGGGGCCTGGTCAGTGCTGGGCGCTTTAACGGCGCGACCAGGTCCCCTGTGATTACATCACAGAGCTGGGAGGAAGTGACTGCACGTCACTCCTCCCAGCTAACACACAGACCGCGCGGGAGGAAGCAGGAGGGAGTCAGAGTGGGAACTCTGACTCCCATCCACCTGAGCCACCACTGGACCCCAGGGAATATCACCTGCACCTAAAAGGTAGGAAACAGGAGGGTGACTAAAATATTTTGTGTGTGTTTGTTTGTGTGTATGTGTCTTTGTATGTATGTCTTGTGTGTGTCTTTGTATGTCTTGTGTATGTCTGTCTGTATGTGTCTGTATGTGTCTTTGCATGTATGTATGTATGTATGTCTTGTGTGTGTCTGTCTTTATATATATGTGTGTATGTGTGTGTGTCTTGTCTTTGTATGTATGTGTTGCGTGTGTATGTATCTTTGTATGTATGTGTGTCTTATGTATGTGTCTTTGTATGTGTGTCTTGTGTCTGTATGTGTGTCTGTTTCTGTGTGCATGTCTGTATGCATGTGTTCCTGTCTGTTTGTATGTATGTGTCTTGTGTGTGTGTCTGTATGTGTGTGTGTCTGTATGTATGTATGTGTTTTGTGTGTGTGTGTCTGTATTTGTGCCTGTCTGTGTGTCTATATGTATGTATGTATGTATGTATGTGTGCCTGTCTATTTATATGTATGTGTCTTTGTATGTGTGTCTTGTGTGTGTGTATGTGTGTCTTGTGTGTGTGTCTGTATGTATGCATGTATGTGTGCCTGTCTGTTATAGTGGGCTATAGTAAGTGGGCTACCTAGCTCGGCGTTCCTACTGGGCATTGCTATAAGGAAGGTTAAAAAATAGAAAAAAGGAAAAAAAAAAGGTGGGGAGGGGAATTGAGGAGGGAGAGGAGATGAGCTGACGCACAGATGAGAAATCATATTATGCGAAAACAGAGAAGTCGTCCGAAAGAGGAGACCTTCGTTTGTTCCTTACGAAAATCGAACCAGATATCAAATATTTAGTCTTGCAGCATGAACCTCAAGGATCTCATTAATCACTAGTAAAGGTAATTTCAATTTACTTTATTGTTTTCTCATTAAACTTTATAAAGTTAAAAACATTATAAACATGCATAAAGTAGAAATAAAAAGATAAATGTACATACATTTATTTTTTTTAAAACACCCTCCTTTCTAAAAAATATTCTGCACTTGCGCGAAAACTGGTGGGCGGTAAGGAAATTTTTCCATCAAGAAAGATGCATTAGTGGGCGGTAGGTAGAAAAAGGTTGACTACCACTGCTTTAGCGGCTCCGTTCCTGCCTACCCCCACCAGACTATCCCCTAGTCGTCAGTCATTTAAGAAGTCCCTCAAAACACATCTTTTCAGGAAATCGTATGGCCTCGCAGAGTAACTTCTATTTCACAAACATGTCTCTTGCCATCTCTTAAAGGGCCACACTCCACTCTAACTTCCAGTTCTGCTACTTTCCCACCTTGTGGTTTGTTTGCTGCCCCCACTTTCTGCCCTTTCTGTTGTGTTCTTACCCTTTTCTAGGTTGTGAGAAAATAAAATATTGCATAGAACAATAATTTGCAGGGAATTCAAATTTCCACAGAGACACTGGAAAAGGGAGGCAGGAAATAAGAGAAAGGGCCACATTGGACTCATTTAGCATGTAAGCTTATTGAGCAGGGCCCTCAACCCCTCTGTTCCTGTGTGTCCAACTTGTCTGGTTACAACTACATGTCTGTTCGTCCACCCATTGTAAAGCGCTGCGGAATTTGACGGCGCTCTATAAATATCATCATAATAATAATAATGACTTGAATGAATGAGGAGAGATAAGAGGAACATACAGCTTTCTAAATCTACCACTAGATGGTGCTATTAACCTCTCCGGAACTAATGTTTCCACGTGTTTCCAAGGGGAAGATTTTAGTAGACGGACTGGTTGGCAGCAGGTAGGGGAAGTGTTGTGTGAGCAGAGGACAGATGGTTGTCAGTGCTGGGGGTCTGATAGCTAATAGGACTAGTTGAGGACCCAGTCAGTGCTGTAGATATAATACTCTGCATGTGGTATAATGAGTGAGTAATAATTAATTATACTGATTACTGCAGACTGGGGTTGGAAAGGCCAGCAAACTTCCTGGAAATCTACAATTTCAACATATTGATTATGGGCAGCATGGGAAGAGTTATTTAATCAATTAACCTTGCAGCACATGAATGCCACATACCGCAGGGAGCACTAACCATCAACATTAAGGACATTCTCAGCTAATATATGGATTAGAATAATTCTTCCAGCTGTTTAAATAAAAATTAGATTAGATTTTCTTTAGGAAATACGTTGTAGAGTATGTACTTTGTACTTTTTACAGATTTTATATTAAAGTAAAGAAATATTTTGATGATTTTTTTTTTTAAATATCTTCTGAACACATTTACAAATTACAGATGAGACAGGCAGCATTTAAAGGAACACAATAGCGTTAGAAATACAAATATGTATTCCTTACTCAATAGTGTCTCTGTCCCGAGCGGTATTCAGCCTCCTCCCTCCAGTTTGCAGTAAAAATTAGAAAATAAATAAAATAAAGATTTAGCTCTTTCCAGTGCTAAAACACCACTCCGTGTCCTGTGACATCATGGCAGAGGCATGGCCTCCTCTGCCAAAGTCCAATCCAATGCTCCTCTTAGAGAAGCATCGGGCACCCATTCAATTGAATCAATGCTTTCCTATCGGGCTTCCACATCACGTGACCAAGTTTTACTCAGTCGTTGCAGTGGAAGCACCTCTAGTGGCTATCATACTGACAGCCACTAGAGGTGGATCTAACCATGCAATTTCTTAATACTGCAGTGTTTTACATTGCAGGGTTAAGTGGACAGGGATACTGCACCAAGATCACTTCATTGAGGTGAAGTGGTCTGGGTGACTATAGTGGTCCTTTAAAGAACTATTTCTTGCTCCCTGCACAGTGGAAAGATGGGAAAATCGTAGACTCTGATTGACTAAGGATGGTGCACTGTTATATCCCTAATTCCAAAATAGTCACCTCTACACCAAAACACAGTCAGATCTTAAAGTAAAATTTACAGTACCTTATGTAACAATAAAATATTATTACTCTTTAATACATTGTTTTAACTTGATATTTGTAAATTCATTCATTCAAGATGCTCTATTTAATCAGTGATTTTTAGGTGAGCGCATGTTGTCTTTTTCTATCTGTTTCAAACAGATATGACTTTGCTAATCAATGCATTATATTTTCTCCACATACAGCCATATACTAGTCATTGTACAAACATCATACTCTGTCAACTGAGCTAGCCATCTGTACTCTGCTCATTTTAAAACATGTCTCATGTTGCAGGATAGAGATTGTCATGTACAAGTTTAAATTCTGTTTGATCACTGCTTTTATGACAGATGGATAACAGAGTGGGACAAAAAAAAATCACAAAATAATCTGCCTTGTAAGCCTATCGCGATCCCTTCTGCAGCGGATGAATAGAGGGATATGGCGCTTTCACACGAGATGGATGCCCACCTTTTAAAGCAGCCTTGGAAATCAATGCATATTGGGGAGCACAGCTTCCTGGGGAAAGTTCATTTTACAGACTCCTCCTATGCCCTGCTCCTGTCCGACCTCAGCAGTGTCTGGTGTGAAGAGGCAGACGTGAAGGTCATAGAAGAAAGGGCAAAGGTAAATGTGGTTTATTCTTTAATTAATCATTGATCACGTGACTGCATGAAACCCACTGTTAGCCTGTGGAATGCATTATTTAGCAGACATCGTTTGGGGCTCGGGGGGTGGGAGAGGGGAAAGTTATTATACTACATATTAAAATAGTATTACCCATCCTGTTCTCAGAGCAGATTAAATAATGGTACTTTATTACAAGAAAATACTTAATCCTGGGGGGGGGAGTCAGCGCCTGAGAGAGCAAGACACATCTTACTGCAGCTCTGTCTGCTTTATCTGATAGCGGCTGATATCAGACAAAAAGAGACACACTAACCAAGCCTTACTTCTAACTCCCGCTTGCAGGACTTCTCATAAGCAGCTCCGTTCCTTTGGCGCAAGGGTCGTCAACCTGGTCCCTACCGCCCACTAGTGGGCGTTTCAGGATTCCAGGTGGGCGGTAGGGATTTCCTCATTTTGGGCGGACGGGCGGGTGCGAGCCGGCGGTACCCCTAGGACATGGGGAAGAAGACGAAAAAGTATTGAGCGGACCCCAGCCCTGGTTCTTGAGATATCGGGTCTTTTATGCACACGGCTATGCGGCCTGCCCTCAAAGATGGCGCAGGCTGAGGCTCATAGGACGACGACAGCCCGCTGACTGACATACCTGCAACATCACAGGTACGGGCGAAGCCTATGGCACCCTTGGAGATAGAGGACGCTGCTCCTTCCATGAAAGCCGACATAAAGGCCAAACATTCAAACTATGTTCCACACCGACATGGTGCAGAGGACAGATGGTTGTCAGTGCTGGGGGTCTGATAGCTAATAGGACTAGTTCAGGACCCAGTCAGGGCTGTAGATATAATACTCTGCATGTGGTATAATGAGTGAGTAATAATTAATTATACTGATTACTGCAGACTAGGGTTGGAAAGGCCAGCAAACTTCCTGGAAATCTACAATTTCAACATATTGATTATGGGCAGCATGGGAAGAGTTATTTAATCAATTAACCTTGCAGCACATGAATGCCACATACCGCAGGGAGCACTAACCATCAACATTAAGGACATTCTCAGCTAATATATGGATTAGAAAGTGTTGTTAAGAATAATTCTTCCAGCTGTTTAAATAAAAATTAGATTAGAGGAAGTCTCCACGCTACAGTCAAAGAAACTGTCCAAGGTATTTGTGTGGTTCAAACAGCCACAGCACAATTAGTCAATATGAAGGACAGGGCCAAAGCACGCAAAATGAGGATCCGATGGATACCCGAATCAATCACTAATGCTGAGCTACCCCATTTTTGCCGATAGCTCATAGCCACTCTCCTTCTGCCTAAACAAGTGAAGCAGCTGGGAGTTGATTCTTGCTCTCACCTCCCCAAGGCTAACAAAGCACCCAAGGAAGCCCCTTGTGATGTGCTCATAAAGTTTGTTCGAGACTCTGACCGGGGGGTCCTCATGGGAGCCGCAAAATGTTCTTCCACGGTACCCTTTGAGGGGGCATACCTAGCATTCTTCAGGGACTACTCCAGGCACATCCTGACGTGGAGAAGGTCTTTTAGGCAAGTCACGCAGCAGCTCTGAGAGAATTCCATCCCCTATAAATGGGGCCCACACCGATTGCTGGTGGAAAAGGATGGCAAGACGAACCCTCTCTTACACCTATCCGAGGCTCCCATTTTCTTCAAGTCTCTTGGGGTGCCGACCGAAGCCCTGCAAGCAGAACCGGGCCCATTGTGGACTGTTGCCAATATCAAGCCCTTCGTACCAAGGGGACTGGGGCCGAGCACCTCCGGCCCATCTTCCTGAAGTCAGCGGCTGTCGATATGCTGCAACTCCATGTTTTATATACTTATGTTTTGTTTTAACCTCATGTTTCTTACGACTCGTTTACAGGATGACCAATAAGTCTATTTTCAGTGTATCTTAGTTTACAAATACTTGCAAGTGGTTCTGTAAGCTAGAAGCCAGACACCTTGCCTAGATAATAGCCCCCCAAACAGTGGCACGTTTCAAAGCTGACCTACCAGGCCTAAATACATACCAGCTAACCAATAAGAGGGTCCTGGGTCGTTAACAGCTCTCCCGCCCGAGCATTAATTCTTTATTATCTACACCGTAAGTAATTATTTCTGACATACCCTATACTGCTAGTGAATCGGGTGCATCCGGCTCCTCGCAAGCAACCTCCAAAGTTTCACCAAACGTGGTTCAGACACGAGGGACTTTAGCATGATATTTAAAATGGATTAACATATTACCTGTGTTGTACTCCATAACGAATATTGTTTTATTGTTTAATATCTCTTCAGCACTAAATGTAATGCAATGTCTATGCATTCCCACAAAAATAAAGAATTACAAAAAAGAACATAGTTAATCCTTTGTTCATTAAATTAGTGAAGTGATAGCTTGAAATGCACCTGTCATGGAGACCTACAAGGTCATTTCAAAAAGTGAGAATTCAAAGAGAATTTCAAATTTAAGGTTAAATTAGCCAAACTGGAAATGTTCTCTAAGTTACTATGCTTTCATTTGAAATTCACGTTGAATTCTCACTTTAGTGAATGGCCCTGATAAATGGACCTTCTAAGCCTAATAATTAATACATTGTGGAGGTTATGGGGCCGGTAGTGTTTGGGAGCTATCCCCCTGTATTCTGTCAAACGAAACGCTGTCCCCAACACTCTCTAATCCACTCATTACCTTTCTAGACTCCTTACATTGTAGCCATTGTAGTAAGTTACATTGATGATGATGCTTAGAGGGTCCCGTTAACATAGGCCCACCATAAAAATCAGGACATTCGATCTCTACTGTGTGTTTGCAAATGTTCATTCTTTCTTTTGGAGGGCAATGTGAGTTCACTAACACGTCCCCTCGCCCTGAATTGATGATCACATGATTTCAGGATAGTGTATACGTTATGTTAATTGATTAGGAGAAAAAAGATAAAAACTCTGAGCAGATCTTGGCCTCTGAGACTGGCTCCTTTTTGGTAATGGGATGTTCATTTCACTGTCTCTACAGGAGCTCAATAAACGTCTGAAAGCCCCAATTTCGTCTTTCCTTGGACATCTGTCTCAGCTTATGCTCCCACTGTTGAACTCGGAGGATAAAGGCGCCACTGGCTTTTCCTGTTGCTGGAGTGACGGAACATTAACACTGAAAGTGAAAAGTCAGCTTTCTGGGCTTCCATTTGTTTGGGATTTCCATTGCAAGGAGGCCAGTGTGAACACGGTGAGAGAGCTCTGCATTCTGCTAGCCTCGTGACAATCCCACCTACACTTGGACACCCTGTCTTCTTTATAATAGATCAGTTTATTTGCTATTTGGACTGAATTCATTGGATGAGAGTAGAACTGGTGGTCTCCGCCAGTGAATTCTGGGTAATCCAAAACATTCTCAGATATATACCTGTGATCACCTCCAAAGGGGCCTCTAAGGAGGTAACCACAGGTATATATTTGGGGAGGTTTTGCATAGTAATGTCACTTTAATTATAATTTTCATACAGCAAATATATGTACTGCATTGTGACTATATACATCTAAGCACTATAACTTTAATTGTTTAGTTGTGACAATGCATTTTTTAACAGTTTTTTTTAATCACATGAATGTTGCAATATATATATATATATACATTCAAAATGCTCTTACAGCAGATTATTAAAATTCGCTTTAGCTTATTTAGCACTATTTAATTTATCTCCCACATTGGAATTAGTGTAGGACCCACTGATATTGAGGTACTCTGAAGTAGGGATGCACCGAAATTTTCGGCCGAAAATGGGCCCATCCCAACGGGTCAAATTTGCTGAATTTTGTTTTTTAAATTTTTTTAGGGATGGGGGGGAGAAAAGAATATGGGATAGGGGAAAGAACAATATGGGATGGGGGAAAGAACAATATGGGACAGGGGAGGGGAGGAAAGAACAATATAGGGGAGGGGAGGGAAGAACAATATAGGGAGGAGGAAGAACAATATTGACAGGGAGGGGGGAAGAACACAGGGAGGGGGGACACTATGGACAGGAGGGGGGAGAAAAGAAGTGGATAGGGAAAGAAACAATGGTGGACAGAGTGGAGGAAAGAAATCAATATGGGACAGGAGGGGTGTGGAAAGAACAATATAGGGGAGGGAAGAACAATATCGGACGAAGAACACATGGGATCTGGGGCACTAAGGGACTGGGGACACCATGGGATCTGGGACACTATGGATCTAAGGGGAACACCATGGGACTCATGGGAACACCATGGATCTGGGAACACTCATGGACGGCAATTATGTGACAGGAGGAAACACTCATGGACAGGAGGGAAACACTATGGGACGGGGAACACCTGGACGGGGACACTATGGGATCTGGGAAACACCATGGGATGGGGAACACTATGAGACAGGGGAGGAACACTATGGGATCTGGGGAAACACTATGGACAGGGGAGGAACACTATGGGATCTAAACACTATGGACTGGGGACACTATGGATCTGGAGTGGAACACTTATGGGGACAGGGGAGGAAACTCACCATGGGACAGGAGGAACACTATGGATCGGGGACACTCATGGGACGGGAACACCATGGGATGGGGAACACTATGAGACAGGAGGGAATGGGGAAGAACACTATGGGACGGGGGGAAGAACACTATGGGACAGGGAAGGGGGGAGAACACTATGGGAGGGGAGAACACTGGGATGGGGAGATGGAGAACACTACGGGACAGGAGTGGGGGGACTGATAACACTATGGGAAAGGGTAGTGGGGGGCATGAACACTATGAGAGACGGGAGAAAATGAGACATGGGAGCTGGGAAGAACACTATGGGACAGGGGGAGAACACTATGGGACAGGGGGAAAGAACACTGGGGCAGGGGAGGGGAGAAAAGAACACTATGGGCCAGAGGAGGGGGGGGAAACACTGGGACGGGGGATGGGAGAAAAGAACACTATGGAACTGGGGAGGAGGGGATAGGAACACTAGAGGGGGGAGAGAGGAACATTAAGCTGGGGGGGACCACTAAAAGAGAAGGGAAGTTTTTCATATTAGATTAAATAAATTCATTTAAAAATCTAATATTAATAAAATTATAGGGAAAAAATTTTTTTTAAATCATTTGGGGGGAAAAAGGTCATTTTTGGTTTCGGTTTTCGGCCAAGGGCATCCTGAATTTTTGGTTTCGGTCCAGAATTTTTATTTCGGTGCATCCCTATTCTGAAGAAGTGGTAGGCTTAAAACAATATGGCCATATGGTGGAACTGAATTCCCCTATTTGTTTGCTGAGATAGGTAAGTTTAAGTAGCCTTATAAAATGTTAAAAAACATTTTTATGTGTGCGCTGCTCCTTAATCTGTATTATGTATGAATGTTGGTTACTATGGCAGCACTGTTCCTGCTAAATGCATGTTTCGGATGTGCCCACTGCCCTCAATTCCTTTTTGTCTTTACTATTGTTAATATTGTAAGCGCAAATATTGTCCTCGTAGTTTATGCCATTATATTGGCGATTTAGTCGTATGAGATAGAATTTACAATCTATCTGTGGATTTATGTTGCATATAAATAGAGCAGCCTTTAAACTTTTAACATTGCTTCATGTTGTAATATGTGCACTAGAGGGCACTGTATGTCTGCTAAACATATATCCAACCGGTATATGGTTCTGTACCATAATTAGGTTGGAGTGCAGCTTACTCATCATGTATTACGTTTCACAGTAAGCAAAGCTACTGATACAGAGCATTCATCGGTTACAGCTATATCAAGGACAGCACTGTAGATATCGCTGTGGGAACTGGATCTTTTTCTATGTTTAAAATTATCACCAAAGGAAAAAACTATGACTAAAACAAAAAGGGCACGTTTTATAAAGTGTGTGGGTGTTTTATTTATTTAGTAACTTTGTTACCGTCAATATGAAACATTGAAAGAGGGCCTCATTTCCCCCGGCTTTTTTTCCCTCTAGGTTTGCCGCCACTTTCTGCGTCCCCTCATGTCGATGACTGAGGCACTTGATCAGCAGTGCCAGGAGCTGCGAGACCTGCTGGGGAGAAAGGATGCCGAGATTCAGGATTATCAGGAAAGCGGAGCAGTGCTAACCCTAGGTAAGTTATTAACTGTCACCAGTACCCCATGTAACTCACCCATTTACTAGGGTGAACACAACGCAGAGCCCTGTAAGAAGATGCAACGTCTAGACAGTGTCTTGTAGGCCAGTAACATGTCTTTGCAATTTATAGTTTTTCCATATACCCCCAAACAATACATGCAGAAAAAATACATGCATTTTTTCTTTGGCGGGTATATGTACTACATTGTTAAAAAAAAAGAGTGTAGGATGTCCCTCTAAGGCTTGTATGGAATATGCAAAGTATATGAGCCAGATTGTTGAGGTTTGCCTTACATACAACTATTCACATCTGTTTGATTTGCAGGTCGTTTGAAAACAGAGAGTTTTGATGAGATATCATTTAATGAGTCTTTCCTTACACAGGTAGGTTCTCTTGATCACGGGGTTAAGTAACTTTCTATGCTTGGTGTTCTCACTTTCTGGTAGGTGGTGCAGGCTATATATAACATTGTTCGTGGTATTGTATTGCAGGACTGTGAGACACTTACAATAAACGGAGAACACAAAAAGTCATAATGTCACCCAGTCCAATCCATTGTGACTCCTACCTCTGCTAACAGAGGCTGCAGCAAATCATATTTGGTCGAAATATCAGTTTAGATATTATTCTTTCACTATAAATTGCTCACTATTTCTGCATCCATGTCAATGTTTACATTGTTCGGCAAAGCTCGCTGCACTGATTGCCTAAATCCATTTGTTCACCAGCCCAGGATCATGGGCCATAACTGTTTGTTTTAACCCCATCCAAACAAAAACCCATATATTGCTCTGTTGCATCTCTCTATGGGAATGTAAACTAAAAATATCCTTTTTTAAAAAAACAAACATTTCTTTATAAATATTATTGTTGATCTGGATTTTGTGATTGAGCATGAATGATAATATACTAGATTTCCCAGATAATGCATACTTTTTTTATATGGCCATTAAAATCCGTGATATTTTCTTCTTTGTCTCTTTAAAAGGATTTCCCTCTCCAGCCATGTATCTGTGTATTGTGCTATCCTCTCCATTTAGTCCAAGTACTGGGAGGGGGAGGTCATCTTCTTTTAAACATTTACGTGCAGAATGTTGCCATAAGTAAAATTTCACATGTTGACATGAGTAGGGCTTGTCACAGCACAGAATTGGCACACACCTGTAGGTAGGAGTGTGTACAAACAAATTGTGAAGCGGAGATGTGCCCCTGCCTGTATGTTCTCACATGTTGGCTGACAGTGTTTTGGGTTAGGTACCCTTTTCAGTGTTTGATGTTTGTAGCAAAAGTCTTACATGAAACATAACACCAGAGAGGACCCAAGGTGCAGGCTGAGCAAAGAGGCATCTGAGACAATCCAGCAAATAGTAGCCAAGTGCAAGATATTAGCAGGGACAGCACACACTGACAGGCACAACCAAGTTGCTGGGATCGAAATATACAGGCAGACTGTGTGCTGATGGCTGTTACAGTTTGCCAATTGAAGACCTCACTCTCAGTAACTGCCACGTGGACTGTGCATATGACCTGTGTTTTTTCTCAGGTGTAATACATGCAAAGTTACCCTTTTTTTTTTTTTGCTAAAGAACCCCTCAAACATACTAATTCTTTAATGGAAAGACAGCTGCTAGGTGGAATCATCTCTACTTGCTGACTTTACATTCCGACTCAGTGTTAATTACCTTACAATATACATACATTCTGTGCCCCTGTGTTCTCATATTATCCAAATTACAACCTAACTATATGTTCTGGTTTCTCCTGTTGTCCCCATAATCATCAGGTAGGGGTCACGGCACACAAGGCTGCCAGACCCAAACAGGCTGGGGAGATGTGATGATCTCTTAGGGAGTTGGCCTAGCAGTACAGTGGGCCTGTACTAGCAATGATTGCAGCCTGTGAAGGGGAATATGTTCTGGAGGAGAGCAGTCCACAGCATCCTCCATGCCCTTGACCTATACCAGCCCAGTGGACTTTCAGGGAAGCTGCAAAAGAAGCTACTCCCTAAAAACACAAACACTTTAAACAGCCCATGCGCAAACACATACAGCTTTGTATGAGGCCCCCACAAACACCATACACAACCCCACACATTCAATTCCTTCAAGTAGCCCCCTACACACAGCCAATATTCACAAACAACACATGATACACAGCCCACATACATAATACTCACAATACCACAATCTGCTTGCACATATATGCCCAATATAACACAGATCACTTACACACAAATACAACTCTGTAAAGCAGATGTAGCACCCATATGTAACATCTTAGCCAGTTCCTGGTGTGAGACAGAATTAGAGGAAATCAGATTTGTCAGAAAAAGAAACATCCGTAGGTATCTATATAATGCATCCAACAGTTGGTAAATCCACGTTGGACTTTCCCTTCAAGATAAACATTTTCAAAATGCATTGAAATTGCGTGTGACACTCTTAATTTACTTAAGGGTTCTAATTTTAGCAAGTACGTAAATCTCAGTTTCTGTTGCAATTTTTAGTGCATTGACACACATCTGTTCTTTTGTATATTGTTTGAGATGTATATTGCAAACTGTAACTAGGAGAATCCCACCAGACAGGACATGGATAGGTCAGACATGCTCATAAATAAAAAAGGATAAGCGACACTTCACATCTTTATTCTTTAATTTGTTGCTTAGAGTGCCTTTTATAGTTTCTGCTTGTTTTGGTGTGACTGGGTGTGAAGGTTAAACCACTCCATTGGGCCCAGCTGTAGGCTTATTGTGGCCATGAGAAAACACTTATCCACCCAACATCGCTCATAAGCCAAAGGACCACTTCTATGCAAAATACTAAGAAGTTTGTTAAGGTGTCTGTCTGAGCTGGTCATAACGGAAGGTGTTCGATTATTATTAGATTGCGTGCAAAGAGAAACCATTTATAAATGCTGTAAAAATACACATACTTTTTGCAATCCAGGAGGGAATATTTACATTTTAGTGCACCTGTCATGCACACATGTGGTAAGTGAACTTTATCTACTCATTTTATATAAATTCACAGCAAATACACATATGTGAACATTTGAGACATTGCAACAGAGGTATAAAATAGTGTGCATGATGCAGAGGGCGTATGTTTATCAGTGTCTAACAGTACCTGGTCTGAAGCCCTAAGCTGCAAGAGATCAGCTATAAAGTTTAATCTATATATTTGCTGCACAAAGTGAAATAAAGTGAAATAATAGATTACATTTGCTAATGATAATTTCTAGCATATTGGTATCAAATGCGATCTATGCATAGATGTGCATTCATTTTTAAATAATGTTTTCCACTTAGAAAAAAACCTTTTAGTCTTTAAACAAATCGATTTATTTGGAAAAAGATTTTTCTCACAGGCAAATAGTTGTAAAACCTAACTCCGAAACACGAAAGCTACATTCCATAAAAACAAATTGAAAAGGTTTTTCAGACGAATCAGTTCATTTTAAACAAAACGATTTACTTGAAATCTACTACAATGAATGCACGTGTCTAGTATATACTACACTATATATATATTGAGTTGCACATATATAAACGATGCAGTCTGCAGGTCCGCAAGCAGCATACGTTGAATATAAGGTTTTAAAAACTAATGGTGCTTTGTAGATTCTCTTTCATGCTAAAATGTCGCAGTTCAGACCATGGGTATGATGAATGAATAATAGAAGTATTTTTAACACTAATTCTGGACATTTTATTTGTGAGTTGTTGTGTTTTATGCTTTTATATTATATGTAAAAATTACTGAATGCACTTTAAATACAAGAATGAGAGAAACAAAAGATAAACTTTGCTCTAAAGAGCTTGCAATCTCTTTGAATAGATACTAAATAGCATAGACCACAATATAGAATACCAATACACACCTTGTATTTTATTTACAATTGACAAGTGACTTGTTGAAACCAATTGTTGATGATAAAATGTATATTCAATTAGCCCTGCATAGGGAAGAAATACTCTGCTCTGTAGGGTCGGACTCTTGTGTGTGGGCCTGGGAGAAATTGAAAACCGTGTTTTGAGAGTAAACAAATAAAAAATTGCTTGCAGGCAGAGCCAGAATTGACAGCCAAAAATGTTTCAATTAGTTGTAACTAATTTACACTTCCGTCCCTAAATCACCTGTTTACGATTGGATGGAGTGTGGGTTTGTTGTTGTCGGGGTGGGAGTCGGACTTGTTGTTGCTTTATTTATCGTTACGTCTTTTGTTTGTGAAGCAAGTATCTGTCAGTTGGATGTGAATGGTAATTACGTGTTTGGGTTTTCCATACGCACCCTTTTATTAATATTGTTATATTTTATTTTGACATGTTTTGTAGTTGTGTTTTTTTCTGCTCCTGCTAATTGTTTGTTTTGTGGATACATCATTAGGATCTCACAGGTTTGGTAACTGCGGGGGAGCTGGCAGTCTCACAGTGCATATCATTACTTGGGCGACTGTACGATGTAATCTTTCTGTGGCTTTTTTACTCTGCGTTTCTTCTTTATCAAAGTTTCCCAACTCTGAAATGCAGACTTACCAAGGCTATTAAAGAGTCTCACAGAGGTAGAATTCATATTTTTTTGTAGTGTAAAATCTCATTTTCCCACAAAAATGCATGAAAAGAAGCCTTCATTCATACCGGGAAGAGAGATAAAAACTTGATAATTGTCAGCCTAACTATTTACTAAAGTTAGTTAGGCTGCAGCAAACGAGCTTAACCAGATTACTAAAGAAAGTCTGTGGAAAACTGTAAAACTCACAGTTTAAGGGGCTGCCTAAATCTGCCTGCAGAGTTCCACAGGGTAGATTGCTAACCGGTTAGTTCCACTTCTAAATTAGCAATACCACTTCATCCATGATTGGATGGCGTTGATAGATTGAGCATGTCAGCTGACTCTCGCAGCCTATCACACGAAAACAAAACAAATAAAATGAAAGGTTAATACGTGCTATTGGTCATTTGCAGTGTTGTATTTAATGCAATGCATTCCCTTTTAAATGCCTACCATGTACAATAGATTTAGAAAATGGATGTGGCAATATAACAGCAATATAAACAAATATATAAAATCAGTAAAGTGCTTGTTTAACACAAATAGGGCAAACAGTGGTCCAATATGTGTGTCCCTTTTAAAAACCAGAATAAACCAAAATAGTGTAAAACCCTTTACAATCCAATTAGTAAGTAGTAATTTTTGGCACACTCACATTTCCCAGAGCAAATACCCTACCTCTGGTAGTAGGAACACCCCCTTCTTCATAGTTGCAGTATTCAGTGGTAGTTCTTCCCAAATGGTGAGGAAAAACAAATATCCAAATAGTGTAATTCTATTTTAAAAAATGTTCCACACATTTACACAAAGAATTGGACACACAAAATAGGAGCTTAGGTTGGCTCAATAAATAGGTTTCGTATGATTTAAGACCGTTACTCTTTCTTTAGCGTACCAGGAAATTGATGACATATCTAGAGGATATAAAAACAATTAAAATAAATAATAAAGATAAACTAATAATAAAAACAATTAAAATAAATAATAAAGGCAATGTATCAACATAAGCTCACAATGGCTCAAGTAAATCAAGTTCAGCCTTTTACACATTTTTGTTTCTTCTGTTGATCCAAAATAAAGTTGACCCAATATAAATTGATTCTAATTTCCATTTCTAAAAAAACCCCAACATCACATAAAAAGAATAACTCCAGTTAAAGGTGGTTTTAGCATCCAGAAAAGTGACATTTCCTTTTTAAGTCTAATTAGTTCTTTTTTTGTCTTGCTTTTCATGGGAGTCCATCCTTTGCTATCTCTGCATGTTTGAATGGCTGATGGCAGTGAACGGTCATTTAGTATTGAGATATTCCCCCTCCTCCCCCAAAAGAAGATAAGCAAACTGGAGGACATAATTCAAATAAGAGATGGTGCGTGGAGAAGGGGGATGAAAATACTATAAGGAAAACATTTTTTTTTTACTATATTTAAGGAGCTCTTTTACTCAGTGTGCCAGAGCATTCAGGGCTGGAAGCTTAAATGGGGTACTTACATGTCTTGGAAATTGTACAATGTTTTAATATTTTAATATATGATATATTGTTTTATATTTTAAAAACTTTTTTTTTTAAAGTTTATCCAAATATTTGAAATATTAAATCAGACCTTAAGTCACTCAAATGTGTTTATACAACAAACCATTAGTACACTCCTGGATTAGAGAGGGCAAATTAAAGCCATCAATTCAAGGGAACCTGTAAAATTAGTTGTAAATTTACCATTCCAAATTCTTGGCACTTTATTAGAAATTTCATGTGTCTGTTTGTTTAGCTGACATTCATCATACAAAATCTTAAAAGTTCTAAATGACAAACTTAAACCTGGAATCTCATTAGTACATAAAATGCTATCTCCCATATGGCCTTCAATAATTTTCATTTATTTTTATCATTTACAAAGAAACCTAAAAACAACAAAATTTGAATCAATGTATCTTTTTCCTTTAAATATAAGCGTGTCTGTGTTTTTATTTGTCTGTGTACAGAAGCTCAGCCATCCGTGTTAGCCATAAACTATTAAAATAGCTACCTTTCCATATTTAGCGAGCGTTGAGGCTGAGAGGTAAAGCTAATAGATGCTAAAGTGATGTTTTTGGCTTTGAAACGGCTTTTAAATTTGTTCTCTGGGAGCGAAAAAAAAGGTGAAAAAAATTGGCTGTCTGCCCGAGCTACTGTACGAACTGTTAATAAAAGTTAGTGTGTATATGTCTGTATGTATATAAACGTATATACATTTTATTAGTTAAAGGAGCCTGTTAAAATATGCACGGCTGGCTAAGGAAGCTCTCACATCTCAAGCACATCAGAGGAATAACTGGCTGCCCAGTGCCACTCAATTAGTCGCGAGTAGGAGACATGTTGAAAAATAAACAAATTAGAGTAAAAAAAAAACAAAGAGTGAATATTGCAGTTGTAGCTTGTGCTCCCTGGAGATGAAGGTGACAAAAATTGGCAGTTAGCATGCATCCAAGGATTTCATTTAAGTACATTTGACACACAAGGCATGGGAAAGACGGGGATTAGCAATCAAAAATCACATTCACACAATGGGTTTTAAACAGAAGGTTAAACCATTTTTTACAATTACTAGTTATAGCATGCAAACTTCTTCCGCAATGCAGCCCAGGGGGATGGGTGTTAAAAGTGGCTTAACCCAGTGAGCAACTCTTTCATTGCTGCGGGGATGACTGGCACAAGTAGGAGGCATCTAACGCTCAATCATTGATTGAATCTTTTTGGGACAGTCCTGGTTTTGGACCCCTGTCCCCATCGAGTGTTATATGAGTATTTCATTGAACGTGTTTGTGACTGCATGAATCTGTTTCAGGCCATTTTGGCTTAGGTGAGGGCACTTAAACTATTTTATTTGTTATTTTGTAGATGTTTAAAGCACTTAGTGTAATTTATTTTGTGTCACATACATTGACCTTTTACAAATCAGGGGCACAAGCCTTTCAGACATTTGTAAGGCCAGAGGTAAGAATATGTTTTACTGTGACATATTTGAGGATGGTTTGTTTATAGCCACAGAGAATTTTTCCGATCTCTACAATTATAACAAATTAAGTGTAGTGTCAGGGGAATCCACAACATATTCAACCAGCATACCTCATTAACGAGCTTGTTGTGAGAGTTTCACACATTTGCTTGCTATAATACTGAGAACCCACTCTATGTACGTCTCCCTTGGTTATCCCTGTAACCAACTAGTTTATTGTCATAAATATGGCATCTGTATTCCACTGGTACTCACACAAGCAGAGTTCTCTAAAACACCTATCAGCATCAGCCAGCACATGGAGTGCCAAGCCAAGATTTACTTCTCTGAGGTGAGCAGGATCACCGCAGATAGGCACAGATATATGTGATGGTGTAGACACAGATAAACAGCGACGTTTCGGAAAACACTTATTACGTGTGTACTAAGTCGCTGTGGTTCTATCCTTGGTCAATGGAGACAGCATACTTACTGTGGATGGAAAGGAATATTCCTCTAATTCAGTTTTTCCTTGTGTATCATAGAGGGACTGTACATGTATACAATACACATCCCGTCTCACCTGCTGTTTACTGTACAAGCATTGAGTGGTTTCATTCTTTCTATAAACCTTCTTACAGAGGCCCATATTTTCCTGAGAGATTCAAGGCTTTGAGTCACTTCTGTTTCCTATGAATTGGTATAAGATGGGCACCAGTCAGTTGCTCTGTAAACATCTCCTGTTATATCCACTGCCCTTGGCACAAGAGACCCCTTTCCATATCACCAGTATATATTGCTAGAACTCATTAAAGTGACACTCCATGCACTGTAACACTGCATGCTTCTTGTGCAGGTGATTTTGTAAGGAAGTCCTCTATTTCCATGCACACAGTGTATTATAACTGCAGGTATAAGGTTATGGTGTAAGGGGGTTCCCTGTCTCCCCGCACACAGTGTATTATAACTGCAGCTATAAGGTTATGGTGTAAGGAGGTCCCCTGTCTCCAGCACACAGTGTATTATAACTGCAGCTATAAGGTTATGGTGTAAGGAGGTCCCCTGTCTCCCTGCACACAGTGTATTATAACTGCAGCTATAAGGTTATGGTGTAAGGAGGTCCCCTGTCTCCCTGAACACAGTGTATTATAACTGCAGCTATAAGGTTATGGTGTAAGGAGGTCTCCTGTCTCTCCACACACAGTGTATTATAACTGCAGCTATAAGGTTATGGTGTAAGGAGGTCCCCTGTCTCTCCACACACAGTGTATTATAACTGAGGCTATAAGGTTATGGTGTAAGGACGTCCCCTGTCTCCCCGCACACAGTGTTTTATAACTGCAGCTATAAGGTTATGGTGTAAGGAGGTCCCCTGTCTCCCTGCACACAGTGTATTATAACTGCAGCTATAAGGTTATGGTGTAAGGAGATCCCCTGTCCCTGTCTCTCTGCTCACAGTGTATTATAACTGCAGCTATAAGGTTATGGTGTAAGGAGGTCCCCTGTCTCCATGCACACAGTGTATTATAACTGTAGCTATAAGGTTATGGTGTAAGGAGGTCCCCTGTCTCTCAACACACAGTGTATTATAACTGCAGCTATAAGGTTATGGTGTAAGGAGGTCTCCTGTCTCTCCACACACAGTGTATTATAACTGCAGCTAATAGGTTATGGTGTAAGGAGGTCCCCTGTCTCTCCACACACAGTGTATTATAACTGAGGCTATAAGGTTATGGTGTAAGGAGGTCCCCTGTCTCTCCACACACAGTGTATTATAACTGAAGCTATAAGGTTATGGTGTAAGGAGGTCCCCTGTCTCCCCGCACACAGTGTTTTATAACTGCAGCTATAAGGTTATGGTGTAAGGAGGTCCCCTGTCTCCCTGCACACAGTGTATTATAACTGCAGCTATAAGGTTATGGTGTAAGGAGATCCCCTGTCCCTGTCTCTCTGCTCACAGTGTATTATAACTGCAGCTATAAGGTTATGGTGTAAGGAGGTCCCCTGTCTCCATGCACACAGTGTATTATAACTAGCTATAAGGTTATGGTGTAAGGAGGTCCCCTGTCTCCATGCTCACAGTGTATTATAACTGTAGCTATAAGGTTATGGTGTAAAGAGGTCCCCGTCTCCCCACACACAATGTATTATAACTGCAGCTAATAGGTTATGGTGTAAGGAGGTCCCCTGTCCCTGTCTCTCTGCTCACAGTGTATTATAACTGCAGCTATAAGGTTATAGTGTAAGGAGGTCCCCTGTCTCCCCGCACACAGTGTATTATAACTGCAGCTATAAGGTTATAGTGTAAAGAGGCCCATATCTCCCCACACACAGTGTATTATAACTGCAGATATAAGGTTATGGTGTAAGGAGGTCCCCTGTCTCCATGCACACAGTGTATTATAACTGTAGCTATAAGGTTATGGTGTAAGGAGGTCCCCTGTCTCCCCGCACACAGTGTATTATAACTGCAGCTATAAGGTTATGGTGTAAGGAGGTCCCCTGTCTCCCCGCACACAGTGTATTATAACTGCAGCTATAAGGTTATGGTGTAAGGAGGTCCCCTGTCTCCCCCACACAGTGTATTATAACTGCAGCTATAAGGTTATGGTGTAAGGAGGTCCCCTGTCTCCCCGCACACAGTGTATTATAACTGCAGCTATAAGGTTATGGTGTAAGGAGGTCCCCTGTCTCCCTGCACACAGTGTATTATAACTGCAGCTATAAGGTTATGGTGTAAGGAGGTCCCCTGTCTCCCAGCACACAGTGTATTATAACTGCAGCTATAAGGTTATGGTGTAAGGAGGTCCCCTGTCTCCCAACACACAGTGTATTATAACTGCAGCTATAAGGTTATGGTGTAAGGAGGTCCCCTGTCTCCCCACACACAGTGTATTATAACTGAGCTATAAGGTTATGGTGTAAGGAGGTCCCCTGTCTCCATGCACACAGTGTATTATAACTGTAGCTATAAGGTTATGGTGTAAGGAGGTCCCCTGTCTCTCCGCACACAGTGCTGCAGCTATAAGGTTATGGTGTAAGGAGGTCCCCTGTCTCCCCACACAGTGTATTATAACTGCAGCCATAAGGTTATGGTGTAAGGAGGTCCCCTGTCTCCCCGCACACAGTGTATTCTAACTGCAGCTATAAGGTTATGGTGTAAGGAGGTCCCCTGTCTCCCCGCACACAGTGTATTATAACTGCAGCTATAAGGTTATGGTGTAAGGAGGTCCCCTGTCCCTGTCTCTCTGCTCACAGTGTATTATAACTGCAGCTATAAGGTTATGGTGTAAGGAGGTCCCCTGTCTCCCATGCACACAGTGTATTATAACTGCAGCTATAAGGTTATGGTGTAAGGAGGTCCCCTGTCTCCCAACACACAGTGTATTATAACTGCAGCTATAAGGTTATGGTGTAAGGAGGTCTCCTGTCTCTCCACACACAGTGTATTATAACTGCAGCTAATAGGTTATGGTGTAAGGAGGTCCCCTGTCTCTCCACACACAGTGTATTATAACTGCGGCTATAAGGTTATGGTGTAAGGAGGTCCCCTGTCTCTCCACACACAGTGTATTATAACTGAGGCTATAAGGTTATGGTGTAAGGAGGTCCCCTGTCTCCTAGTGTTTTATAACTGCAGCTATAAGGTTATGGTGTAAGGAGGTCCCCTGTCTCCCCTGCACACAGTGTATTATAACTGCAGCTATAAGGTTATGGTGTAAGGTGGTCCCCTGTCTCCATGCACACAGTGTATTATAACTGCAGCTATAAGGTTATGGTGTAAGGAGGTCCCCTGTCTCCATGCACACAGTGTATTATAACTGTAGCTATACGGTTATGGTGTAAGGAGGTCCCCTGTCTCTCAACACACAGTGTATTATAACTGCAGCTATAAGGTTATGGTGTAAGGAGGTCTCCTGTCTCTCCACACACAGTGTATTATAACTGCAGCTAATAGGTTATGGTGTAAGGAGGTCCCCTGTCTCTCCACACACAGTGTATTATAACTGAGGCTATAAGGTTATGGTGTAAGGAGGTCCCCTGTCTCTCCACACACAGTGTATTATAACTGAGGCTATAAGGTTATGGTGTAAGGAGGTCCCCTGTCTCCCCGCACACAGTGTTTTATAACTGCAGCTATAAGGTTATGGTGTAAGGAGGTCCCCTGTCTCCCTGCACACAGTGTATTATAACTGCAGCTATAAGGTTATGGTGTAAGGAGATCCCCTGTCCCTGTCTCTCTGCTCACAGTGTATTATAACTGCAGCTATAAGGTTATGGTGTAAGGAGGTCCCCTGTCTCCATGCACACAGTGTATTATAACTGTAGCTATAAGGTTATGGTGTAAGGAGGTCCCCTGTCTCCATGCTCACAGTGTATTATAACTGTAGCTATAAGGTTATGGTGTAAAGAGGTCCCCGTCTCCCCACACACAATGTATTATAACTGCAGCTAATAGGTTATGGTGTAAGGAGGTCCCCTGTCCCTGTCTCTCTGCTCACAGTGTATTATAACTGCAGCTATAAGGTTATAGTGTAAGGAGGTCCCCTGTCTCCCCGCACACAGTGTATTATAACTGCAGCTATAAGGTTATGGTGTAAAGAGGTCCCCTGTCTCCCCGCACACAGTGTATTATAACTGCAGCTATAAGGTTATGGTGTAAGGAGGTCCCCTGTCTCCCCGCACACAGTGTATTATAACTGCAGCTATAAGGTTATGGTGTAAGGAGGTCCCCTGTCTCCCCGCACACAGTGTATTATAACTGCAGCTATAAGGTTATGGTGTAAGGAGGTCCCCTGTCTCCCCGCACACAGTGTATTATAACTGCAGCTATAAGGTTATGGTGTAAGGAGGTCCCCTGTCTCCCCACACACAGTGTATTATAACTGCAGCTATAAGGTTATGGTGTAAGGAGGTCCCCTGTCTCCCCGCACACAGTGTATTATAACTGCAGCTATAAGGTTATGGTGTAAGGAGGTCCCCTGTCTCCCCGCACACAGTGTATTATAACTGCAGCCAGGCCCGGACTGGCCATCGGGCACACCGTGCAAATGCCCGGTGGGCCGCGGGCCGAGGCCGGCAGGGAGATCACAGGATCTCCCCTGCCGGTCTTTGCAGGGCCGGCACTATCCGAGCGCCGGCCCTGCAGTAGTCCATGGCGGGCCGGTGGGGAGATCAAAGATCTCCCTCACTGGCCCACATGCAGGATAGTGCGGCCGCCGGCGGGGGGAGAGGGAGGGAGCCAGCCTGCCAGCAGAGGAACCCGGCGGAGCTTTAACTTACAGCTCCGCTGGGTTCCTCGCGTGAGATTCGGAGCGTTGCCAGGCTAGAGTTCACTCACCACTAAGACCACCAGGGATGGATGGCAGCCCCAGCAGCAGGATCCCCCCCTCCCAGGCTAAAGGTAAGGGAGGAGGGGGCATTCCGTCTGCTATCAGCTTTAGGAAGCCTTTAATGTTAATTGGAACAACTTCAAAGTGTTTTTCATTTACATTTTTATTAGGCAAGAAGCCAAAACATACACATATGATAAGTATGGACCTGTAAGAGGTCCCAACCGATCAGCATGGCGATCTCCTCTTCCTCTGTGAGCCATGAGCGTCAACTGTGTGGGTCTCTTGCAGGGCCTGCATCCTGACAGCATAAAGGAGACTGTCTGCTTGCAGGGCACGTCCTTCTATAAAAATTAAAGTGTCCTCCCTCCCGGTCACTTCTGTGACTGTAGGAACCAAGTCATTCAGGAAACCTTATTCTCCAACTTTTTAGGGTTGCAGAAGTGTCATGGTCTAATCAGTGCACACATAAGCATATTTAAAGGCACATTACATCTTTATCATTGTCCTGTTGTGATATCTCTTTCTAACTATTTTTTTTTGTTTATATTCTTGCACCTTGCACACTGCACCCCTAACACTCACAGCACCCTCACTCACACACACACACACACACACTGCACCCCTGACATTCACAGCACCCTCACTCACACACACACACTGCACCCCTAACACTCACAGCACCCTCACTCACAGCACACACACACTGCACCCCTGACACTCACAGCACCCTCACACACACACACCCCTAACACTCACAGCACCCTCACTCACACACGACACACACTGCACCCCTGACATCACAGCACCCTCACTCACACACACACACACACACACACACTGCACCCCTAACACTAACAGCACCCTCACTCCACACACACACACACACTGCACCACATTCACAGCACCCTCACTCACACACACACACACTGCGCCCCTAACACTTACAGCACCCTCACACACACACACACTGCACCCCTAACACTTACAGCACCCTCACACACACACACACTGCACCCCTGACACTCACAGCACACACTCACTGCACCCCTGACACGCACAGCACCCACACACTGCACCCCTGACACACACAGCTTCCTCACACGCACATAGCACCTTCACGCAAACACAGTACCCAATCACACACAGCACACACACACACAGCACCCTTACCCACATAGCACCCTAACGCAAACACAGCACCCATCACTCACACACTAAACACCTCACACACACTGCACCCCTCTCGCACACACACTACACCCCATACACACACACACTGCACAATATGCTTTCCTAGCATTGCATTTTTGTCTCCTGGTATCCCAACTATGGAGACACCAGAGACAAATTTCAAGCAAACACAGTGCAAGCATGTTAGTGAATTTGCTTGCGCTGTGCAGAACAAATACAGGGTCTTTTTCTCATGCCAGAGCTCTTCAGCAGAGCTCTGCGCATGGTCTACCCTGGAAGAGCATTGAACCAACATGCTCACTTTGTGATGGGGCGTGCTTGTCATTGGTGATGACAAAAAACACCCTATCTGGCCCCGCCCCCTTTGTAGTGGGCCGCTGTAATTAAAAAATGCCCGGGTCGAATTTTCTTCCCAGTCCGGCCCTGACTGCAGCTATAAGGTTATGGTGTAAGGAGGTCCCCTGTCTCCCTGCACACAGTGTATTATAACTGCAGCTATAAGGTTATGGTGTAAGGAGAACCCCTGTCCCTGTCTCCCCTACACATTTATTTATTTATTTACAAAATATTTTACCAGGACGGATACATTGAGATTTCTCTTGTTTTCAAGTATGTCCAGGGTCCACAAAACATTGCATTGTTACACTAGTATACAATATTACAAAAATTCAATATACAAACTATAAATATATATATATATACACATGCACACATAAGTAAATTTAATACATAACCGGTAATAAATCTATTCAACCATGACAGGTGTATATTGCCATAGATCTCTTAAAAGATTTTAGATTGAATGAAGATTTGACTGTGTCCCTGAGGTTATTCCATAATTGCGGTGGTCTGTAGGAAAAGGAGGATCGAGCCACTTTCTTTTTGTATTGCGGTATGCTAAATATCGTGCTAGTACTGGATCTGAGGTTATAGGAAGTGGGAACAGCTGGGGAGAGCATTCTACTCAGGTAGGGTGGGAGCTTCCCAGAAATGCTCTTATGTAAGGCTGGAAAGATGAAGAGTGCGTCGGGATTTCAGCAACAGCCAGTTTAGCTCTTTTAACATGTCACAGTGGTGGGTAAAGTTCTAGTACAAAGCAGCAGAATGAATTATATAACGTATTACATTTATTAAGGTGGGTTTGTGGTGCGGGTGCATACACTACATCTCCATAATCAATGACTGGCATTAGCATTTGCTGCACTGTTTTCTTAGTATAGGGCTTGGGCAGGATTTGTTTCTCTACAGGGCACCTAGTTTTGGGTAAAGTTTCGAAGATATTTTTTCAATGTGAAGGCCAAAGGATAGATTGGGGTATAGCAACAAACCTAGAAATTTAAAAGAGCAGACTGCTGTTAGTGAACTATTAGAATTTGTTCTTATAAACAATTGTTGATTTTGCAGTTTACGTAATTTAGGTACAGTTCCAAAGATCATTGCAACGGTTTTGTCAGTGTTTAGGAAGAGTTTGTTATCCGCTATCCACTTTTCTACCTCTGTGAATTGGTTTTGGACCACAGCCTCAAGCTGCGGTAGCTTGGGTTTACTAGCGTAGATTACAGTGTCATCTGCATACATGTGTACAGTTGAAGATTTGCAGACGTTAGGCAGATCATTTATAAATAATGTGAATAGCAGGGGGCCAAGTATGGGGCTTTGGGGAACACCACGCGTGACTGGAAGAGGGAGGGAAGCGCTATCAGAAATGGTCACATATTGCAATCGGTCTGAAACATACGATTGAAACCAGGTTAGCGGACGATAACAACCAATGCCTGATTTTTTAAGTTTTTGCAAAAGAACGTCATGGGCATGGTGTATTATAACTACTGCTATAAGGTTATAGTGTAAGGAGGTTCCCTGTCACGGTCTAGCTAACATCTGAAAAATCTTAAACAAGATATGGAAACTTTTACATTTAGATCTGTTAATATTACTAAAACATTTTAAGGAATAACTATTATCTAAATTAGAGTTTTTGTTTTTAATTGCTAAAGCTTGCGTCACATCCATAGTTACTTTAATGAACACTTTAACACCAAAATAACTACATCTTAATTTGGATATGTGAGGTGCTCTCTGGGCATGCATATCAATTTCCGATGCTCCTTTAAGAGCCGGATGACATCATAGGAGGCAGAGGGTCCGCCAGCGCTGAGGGAGTCTGTGCACAGGAAAAAAGCTAACCTAAACTACACTGCAACTATTAGTAGTATAGGTTTGTATTCCTAATGCAGTTTTCCTTTAACTGGGGGGGGGGGGAAACAACTTAACTCTGTGCAACTCAACAGATTAGCAGAGACTGTAAAAGTCTCCATTTTGGGGGGAGTTGTTGGTATATGCAGGTTAGCTGTGCCATCCTGCCCATGAAGCTCTGTGTAAGACAGGTTATTAAGAGATCCAGTGTGAGCCTTCCTGGAAAATTTAAAAAACCTCGGTAAGTTAAAAACAGCATCACAGTCAACAGACAGGATCTTTATTTTATGGCTTCTCTAACCACTTTCAGAAGCCTTATCCAGGGCTGCACTATGCTCTTCTGTCTCTCACAGACCGACAGACTTATAAGTATCTTTTTGTGATCAGGTGAACTCTCACAGGAGGAGATCAGAACAGTAATTGGTAGTTTTTGTTGGGTACCAAATGAGTGCTAGAATATTAATGATCAGTACAATAAATAAAAGTGGCCTGCCAAATTTAAGAACTTGACATTAATCAGTAGTACATCAAACATAAAGTAAATGTTAGGCTCGGCACTGAAGACGTTTGTCGGCTACCAAAGACGCTCAGCCAGCTTTGAAGGCTAAGCATCACTGGAAATTTAGTTCACAAATATCTGAGCAACCAAGGTTAACCATCAATGGACTGTATGTAGTCACGTTTCCCAGCATGCACCTAATCGTCTCTTCCTGGTTGGCTGCTTACTTTATTTTCAGTCTAATTATTTGCAAATTGAGTCTCAGGACTAATGAGAGATAGCACTATTAGACAATTGCTCACCTATACATTCGTTTTACCTATGTTTAAAATTAATTTAACATACAAACCGTTTTTAGAATTGTATTGATTAATGTAAAGTTATTTTTGATGACAGGTCATTTTTCTGACTTTTATGCCAGTGTTTATGAATAGATGTATAAACAAACACACACTGACATATATACTATATAATTAGGGCACTGAGATGGGGCTGATGACAGGGAACAGAGCCAAGAAATAGGGGAACGATGAATTAGGTGGTCAAGGGATTTGTGGTGAATGAATGTCCAAATCAGTGTACAGTGTTCTTGGTGGGGAAATAGAATTTGTGATACAGAGTATGTTTTGGGGGAAATATTGCCTTAAATTGCTGTTTGAGATAAACATTTCTTGGTATTCCCTCATATTTTATTATAAAAAAAATAAAAATGAAACCACAATAACAGATTATACTTAGTGCACTTCTGTACCTTAAGACATACTCTGTACTTAAAAATTATAAATAATTAACTATTCATAATATTAATGTGAAATGGGTCAGCTTGCTTCATTAATATAAACTCTGGTTATGACTTGCATATACAGGACATACTTGAAAACGAGAGAAATCTCAATGTATCTTTCCTGGTAAAATATTTTATAAATAAATAAATATAAATAAATAAATATAAGGTAATCACACATCCTCCTGAACTGGTAAGAGAGTGCACACCATTGTGAACCTTCCACAAACAGAAAGTTGGAGAATGAAACATGTCTCCTCACACACAGGCTAGAAGTAAGATGCCAAAACTGTATCCAAAAGATTCTTTTGGTGTAGATCTCAAGCGAGCAGCAACACATTGGGTCTAAGGTTATAGACTTTGGAACGGGGAGGCGGGTGAAACCCTGTAGTGATGAAAACAGGAATTAGGTTGCAATGTTTACTTGCAGATTCTGGGGCACCCAGTAACTGAACAATAGACACCTTAAGTTTTTTTTAAGGTAACTATAGGTCCCATCGTGTGCACTCCCATTGTCTTTGTTTTACAGTAGATTCATGGCATCTTCTGCAACCGTGACTAATGTAGGGCTGGCTCCTGGGCAGACAACTCTGTGGAACTGGAGATATCCATTAGCAAAGTAGGCCTCATGTACACAGTAGCCAATATATGTTATATGCTATGGCAGTAAAAGACAATATGGATTTAGCAAATTTAATTAAAGCGGCACTGTCATGCCGAACTTACCTTTCTTTAATCGATTCCTCTTCTCTCCCTCTCTCAGGATCTGTTCTTCATTTCTTCCTGTCTGCTCTAGTTTTCTTTAAAACACAAGACAAAGTAGGAACTACTTTGTCTTATGGAGGTTTCAAACGCCTGACCAGCTTTGACCTGCGGAGGAGCAAAGTGTGCTTCATTTGCGGTGGTAAGAGCAATTTTCCCACAATTCTCACCTTTGATCCGTGATCTCGCGATGCATCCTGTCGGTATTCCCGAAATGTCCTGTAAGACAGAACACTGGCGAAACTACCGAATTTTGTCCTAACAAAATGAGAACAGTTTCTCCATTCGTGTTAGGGCGCAATTCTGATCAGAATTTCATTAGAATGGATGAAACTCTGATCCTATTCGTGCCACGGCTGCATCTTGCA
>OW240918.1:12934018-12987850 GCA_933207985.1 Pelobates cultripes | reverse complement strand
TATGTGCACACTGACAATGTGGGGCAGTTATCGCTATATATATATGTGCACATTGACAATGTGGGGCGGTTATCGCTATATATATATGTGCACATTGACAATGTGGGGCGGTTATCGCTATATATGGGCACATTGACAATGTGGGGCAGTTATCGCTATATATATCTGCACTTTGACAATGTGGGGCTAGGGCACCATACAGCTGTATCGACTGTACCCCCGTAATGGTGGCCTCCGATGTAATTGTGCTGTTTTTGTGGCAGGCGTATGTTACTCCTATACGTATTTCTTTTCTCAGTTTGATGACGGACATTGCACTCTATATGGAGCTTCTGTATTGATGTAATTTGCTAATTAAATCCCCAAATAACATCTTGGAAAAAAAAGAAAAAAAACCTAGACCCTGCATTAATTCAGTCCGCAGAAAAAGTGAAATTAACGTATCTCTTTGTGTATAGTGTATCTCTCTCTATATGTGTGTATCTCTCTCCATATATATACATTTATTTTATTTAATGATTTTATGAATGGAACTTTCCTAGACCGTGAACATTAATAAAAAAATAACTAAAAAGCAAAACTGGCTGCTGAAAATGTGATTTGACGTGTAAAACTCTTAATTTGTAGAAGCATTTTCAACATGTCATTTGCATGGCTTATGTGGGCATCTGTGCCCTACTTCATCACATCTTGTAGACATGAAAATTCCCTGACATTTGTTTCAGAGCACTAATTGCATTACAAGGCCTCATGTGGTACAGAATGGACCAGCTTCTGCCATGATGTCATGTAAATTATAGCATGCACATCAGAGGCTTTTTGGAACCAAATAGCCTTGTAAACAAGGGAGTGTTCTCGTGCCCACTACCCACATCCCCTTTTAAAGGTTACCCCTCTGTCTCCTGTAAGGACTAACAGCGTGTGGAACGTTGGACCTTGGATGTGATGCAATTATGGTTAGGTGGGTGCGGTATCTTAACCAATTTCTCTCCACAGAGGCCAAGGTATAATCACTATACGACTTGTCTCACTTCATAAGAATGGGTTAATTTGTGACTGCTGCCGTGATACATAGTTCCAGCTCATTGCAGGGAAAATAAACATGGGAAAGGCTGTTCTGTTCTGAGATAGGTCTGCGGCTACCTGTAAAGTGAGAGAGGTGACTTGTGCCTGAATCACAAAGGCTGGCTGTGAGCATGTTTCCTTCTTGTGATTGTCTCCAGTCTCCCTTTCTTTGCCATTTTACTCACTGGCTGTATCTGTGGTGCTATCCATCGTGCCCTCATCTGAACTGTGTTACTGGAACTTCCTGGGACAAACAGAATCTTCTGTTCTTTGTGACGGAATGCTCAGAAATAGATTGTGTTCTTCTGCTTTCCTGCTGCCTTCACCAGTAACAAATGGCTCTGATATATTTTGTTACAAAAGGCCAGAGCTTCACTTCAAAGCTCCTGATGACATCCTTAGAGTTTTCAAAGGATGCCAGCTTTATTTCAGTTGCTGTTGGAGGCATTGGCAGCCAATAAGAGAATGTAACCAAGTCTGTTGGCAATTTGGAAAAGACACTAAACACTTTACCGTGGTTGGTGTTGGTGGTTCTATGGAGAATGACTGACATTCACCATTAACAATATGTTTTAAAATGTGCAGCTCATTCTAATGTATGCACCCCATATACCACCTCTAAACCAAACTTGTGTGCACCTAACATGTCACCCCTTCTAATGTGCTGTACTGAATATGTATATGTAAAGGGTGATTGGAATAAGTCTTTCTATGTATATATCTTCTAGTATAAATGGCTTGTCGTAATAGCCTTCTATATCAACCAAAAATACACAATCTGACGTTCTTTATAAAAAATATACATGTATTCTACTCACAATGTAAACCGCAAAACACATGTAAAAAACTTAAGAGATGGTACAGCTTAACGATGTTCCAGAGAGAGATATTTTCGATGGAGAGTAAGCACTTTTGTCAGGAAAATCTGGGGAATAGAACGTGGTCCTATGTCTACAGTTCTTTTATAGGCATTATTACAATGACAACAGAACTTTTAGCTAAAACTCTGGCCTTATAAGGACACATATGAAGACCCCCACTCGTCTTACAACACTGTATCCCCCACATTCCTCATTCTCATGGTACAGAATAGCAAATAACCATCTGTTATCTTGAACCCATTAGACATCAATACCTTATATGAGTAGGGACATAAAATATATTCTGGGGGCGGAACTTGGCAGCCAAACTGAGCGGTCGAACACCAGATGAGCTCTGGGCTAAACAGCCTAAAATCAGCCAAATTTCCTGCAAACAACCCACATATTGCTGCTTTTAAGCCCCAGCGACAGGAGTCTACTATTGCGGCAATGCACAGTCGAGTCCTCGACCAAAATCGGCGATTACATCTAGGGGATAGACCTGAGGCCTACATGCGACCTTCTCAGACTGCACGAGGGAGGCAGCCGATCCCTCCGCCAGCTGCAGCCTACTTCACTGGAGGTCTCCCTGGCACACACTCTCCCCCCTGCCAGTGAAGGATATCCCGGCAACCACAGCCTGCAGCTCAGGACTAAGGCACCAAAATTGGCTTACCTGCACCGCCGGACCAGCGACGCATAACATGGTGGATGCCACGTGTCACACAGTACCCAGATCCCCTCTGCCCTCACTTTCAGAGCGGCTAGACTTCCTACTTGCCTACTTCTGGGCCAAGCTCTCTAACCACAGGGGCATTTCGAAAGAGGTTCCACCAAAAATAACCCCACGGGGCTCCGTGCAGCAGCCCTCAGCTCCGGGACAGGCCTCAGGAGTAATCTGGATAGCGGGAGAAAGAGGTGGACTATGCGACGGAAGCTCCAGCACTTCAATCTCCGACCAGCGGTGAGTCACCCAAAGTCTCAACAGAGACTCACCCCAGGGCTACCCCCTCAGCACCCTTCTCTCCTCCAGGAGCTCACTGCCCCACCAGGGAGACTTCATCAAGGCAGAAGACCCCATGCCCCCTGGCACAACCCAGCCTGGAGCTGCTCCCTTATGAGACCACAGATCAATATGGGCCTCCCCCATACTCACCACCCCAACTCATCAAAGGTCTCCTGCCAACACATGCTCCGTAATCATTTCACGGGTCTCCAAGATCAAGATCTGCGTGCAAACTGACAGGGGGCTTGTGTAATCAAAACCTTGGACCGGATCTCAGCTGGGCGCTGGAGAGGCACCCCCATCACTGGCCTGCCCAAACTCCACCACTGCCGTAGTGGCACCTGCCATGGACGCAGCGCATTATGTTATGTGGACTGGGTACTCTGGGTATTCAATTTGCACTCCTACCTGAGCTTTCCATTTACTTGCAATCTCTAGCCTTTAACCCCGTAAGGACACGACATGTGTGACATGTCATGATTCCCTTTTATTCCAGAAGTTTGGTCCTTAAGGGGTTAACACTCTTTTTAACGTCTGTACCTGCTAATGGTAATCTTCTCTTATACTTAAAAATGTGCCTGATTTCTCTAATGCTCCTAATGTTATGCATGACAGTATGCTTGTGGACTGCAATTGGAGAACCATGAGCTTGTATGTTATCATTATGCACATCAAAAATATATATATATAAAAAAACAAAAAACAATACTGTAATATAATATTCTTCATGCGTGCACTCCATGTGTGATCCCTTCTAATGTTCTTTTTATGTATGCATCTCACGTCACCCCTTTAAATATGTGAACCCCCTCATGTCACCACTAATGCGTGCAGACCATACTTTTTTGAATTATTTCTACTTCATTGGTTTTGTAAAAGACCCACCCTGCCTTTTTCTGCTGCAAATCCTCTTCCAACACACCTTTTCTACTCATCGACCATTGCTCACTGGTCTATATCTTGGGTGGAAAGCCCAGAGCAGCCATCACTGGTTGGTGGACCTTGCATATCTGTGCGCTCACAGGCTCCTCTGATGTTGGCATTGTTCTGCTTAAGGAGTTTACAGTTGTTCTCTCTCATTCAGGTGCAAGTCTATGGAAGATTAGCAGGCAAATTGCAAGTCACCAACATCAAGAATGGCTGTTTCTGTACACTAAAGCATGCTCTTGGCTTTTTTTCTGTATATTCAGATCCTGTGGCTTACAGCACCAGCAAACCTTTGTATATTTCTTTACTATGCACAATGACACTTTCCAGTTTAGAATGCCCATGAACTATACAGTCTAAGCCTGTGCTATCTCCTCATTACAATAATTACACTCAGTGACCATAGGGTTATTACTGAACATTTAACTGGCTCTCAACACTCACTTCTCTCCAGCCCCCCTCCACCCCGATCCATGTGGCATGGCACAGACTCAGGACAGTGAGATAGGGTAAATGAGTAGTGGTTTGGATTGTGCTGAGTTTTACTGTCACTGAAGCAGATGAGAGCTGTGCGCTCTGATGTGACCCTAATGCAGCCCTATAATCACGCTGCCTGTGCTGTTTGCCTGCCTTGTAATAAACACTCCCTATATTTGTACCGCTCACATCCTTCTCTATAATAACAAGAGCGGACGACTTAAGTATTTGAGTTTTCTGGTTAGATCTGTTAAGCATTTTGAGGGGAGACAAAAGGTAAACAGATAAAAAAAAAATTCTGCATATTCTGGTACCAGTCTCTGCCAAGAATGAAGTGAATGCAGATGCTTCTCCAGAGAATACTTCTACATCCAGACGTGTATATATTTCAAATTCACGTGTGTGTCATGGGATTGTATCATTGATATGTGCATCAAAATAGACTGAGGGGATAATTCACAAAATAGCCAATTGAAACCCAGCTTGCAAAATACAGGGTACCATAACGTCTCCTTTCCTCCCCCTATATTATTTCAATACATTTATTCACTTCCATTACAATTCATATTATGGTGAGGAAACTTAAGTTGTGCAGATATCCACTGCAGGCTGATTTTAGATTTTAGATTCTGTCTTCTGGTTCTGTTTGTAACATTAAATTTGCATACAGTTAATTATTTTGTTAAATTGCTGTGTTAATACTGTGATGGTTGGTTAAACAAGGATACCATCTATCACATTTCAACTGGGATTGTCCCTAAAGCAGGGCCTGTGTCTTCCTGGCCTGTAGTGATTTTGTCTAACTGCAGTCAAATTGCACGGCACATGATGTGGAGGATGATGTCGTGCTTTTAACTCTAGCATGACGTCATTGGATTCAGACTCCCAATATTCATAATAAGGATCACATTGAGCCTTTTTATATCAGGTGGGGTAGTGTGTTATATCCTGGGAACGGTTTATAGAAAATAATAGCAACATATAATAGGTCTGTAGTGATTAGTCTACATATAGCTTTTTATGATTTAACTTTTTTACCTAGATCTATTTGACCAGGACTTGGCGTGTATCATACTTCCCAGCAGTAGCAGGCATCGACGTACAACAGGAAGGAGACATGTGGGGCTAGGCTGGTGTCTGTATTTGTCATTGACGCCAATTGTCTCTTATGCACAGAAAATCCCAGAAAAGCCTTTAATAACATGATTTAGCTGCACTATATGTTGTATTTTCTCTTCTGTCCCCAGATGGGAGAAATTATTATTATTAATATTTATGATGCGTTAACAAACTCCGCAGTGTTGTACATGGGTGGACTAGTCAGGGAAAACACCTGGTATGGTAGGATAAATACCTAAATTTGTGACCTTTCTACTTAAAACATTTGCCAACAGGAGGTCTGAGTATATATAGTATAAAATATAGTGTGCGTGTGTGTGTATATGTCTGTCTATCAATCATCTTAGCGGGGTCCTCATCTACCTATTGTTCCTGTAACACCTTGTAATACTCACATTTATTGTTGAATTTCCCCGTTTTATAATATTGCAAAGTGCTGCGGAATAAGTTGGCACTATATAAATACCAATAATAATAATAATATATTTATATACACACTGTGCATTGTACACAATTAGGGAAAGTTTGCACATAGTATAATCTTTGTTTATAAATCACGTATTATATGCTGCAGAGGAAAATTTACTTTTTAATCCGTAGATCACATATGTAGATAGGTAGATAATGAGAAGACTGTCTTAGTAGTTTTGTGATTGACTCTGGCAATGAAAGGGTTATTTTTTCCATGCCTTGCGTCATTGTGTTGTGTTTTGGTGGAGTAAGAGAGCTCCAGCCGCTGACCACGGCTTATCTTGGACTAGGCCCAGCTAAGAACACAATGGGCGTGAGTGCAAAATGCCAGGAATGTTGTTTTAAAACATCACAAAGGGGAAGACAGGGATGGTCATTCCATAAAAATAGAACAGACAGAGAGCTGGTATGTAAGCCCTGTGGTTGGGTGCTGCCAGTATACGGCACAGACTGATGATGTTCACTTAGTACGGGCATATGTTTGTAATCTTCTGGGTATTATCATCCCCCCCCCCCCCTTTTGACAGTAGTTAATGTTCTTAAAACAGTGAGTTAGAACACTGTGATGACCTTGATAAAACATTTCTGTGAGCATGGAGAGGAGATCTGCACCTCTAGTTGGCACAGCTCTCACCTATTCAGTCTCTTACTATCTACTTGTTTAAGCAAGATAAATCTTCTGTTATTCATTTTCTAGCATATCCAATCGCTGCATGATCTGTGCCATCAGAAGTGCAGAACCCTTCTCCTTCCCATGACTGGCTTGAATTAGTTTCTGACCCCTTGCCTATATTGTTTGTAAGATCCAAAGCACTGATAGATCCCTTGCATTACTAGTCCTGCTGCTAGCTAGGGTGCGTGTAATGAGGAAGTGGGGGGAAAAGATCTCAAAGCGTATTATGTAAGTTCAAGAAACTACTAATGCAAACAAGGGATAATGTTACAATAAAACAGAAGTGCGGAGTCCATTAGTAAGGAGTGGAAGATGCACCATACCAGTCAGGGACTATTCCTTACAGACCTCCGCACTGATCAAAGTTTTCACCGTCAGTACGCACTGTGCTTGTTACAGACTGTAGGTGTCAGACGTCTCTAAGCTAAAAGTCAGTTAGTATTACAATCAGACCTATGTAGTTCATTAGATTAAAGTCTATATGTGCCATATCTATTAATACCCTGACTATAAAGTCACTATTACAGCCAGGTATCATGGCCCTTCGTCATATACTACCAATGCTTTTGAGACTGTATTTATGCAAAGGTGACCAGTGAAACTTGCAAAGTTATTCTAAAAAATACAGGGGGGATGCTTGGCTGCCATGTTCAGTGGATACAGGATTTTGCAGCTCTGTCTGTTTTGTGCTGTATTTTCAGAATATTGCCTCTCTAAGCAATGGAATCCTTACTTAACTTTTAGTTTCCATGCTAAAAACCCTTTAGGAACATTTTAATATTCTTAGCACATTCCCTGTGGATCTGGAGTTGCTGCAGCCAACCAGGCGGCCTACTCGATATTTTTAGATTGGAGAGATGCCCAATCTTGTGTCCTCCCCATTTTTCTTGACTTAAAACAAGACCCCAACTCCCTCCCTCTTGATCGTGGGGGTTATCCAAGTTCTCACCTGAGAAGACCAGAATTCCCCCAGAATTAAGTGAACTTGGTCCTGCAATGAAATGCTGCTCATAGCAGCATTTAATTGGAGAGGGGCAGAATTTGGCCATGCAAGCGTATATTTAATCCAATGTTTCTTCATGAGAAGCATTGGATTGAATGAGGTCACGGAAGAAGTCAGCAGTCATGAAGGTGGAACGGGCTGCTTCAAAGGAGGAGTCTCAGCGCTAAAAATAAGATAAGTAATGTTCTGTTTTTTTCACTAGCAAGGAGACGTGGACAGATAGGAACCTATAGTCCCGAAAAAACAGTTAGTATTATTAATTTTGTGACTATTGGATCCATTGGATCCATTTTAAGGCCTACATTAATATGATCTAAGGTTTGCTGGCTACTTTGTATCTGTTTGCAATCCTCAACAACTTTATCAGACTTAGTTGACCAGAGTAACCAATGTGTTACATAAAAATTTGAGATTAATGCAATTTGTTGAGTTATAGATGTTGAGAAACAACTGCTGCACACTTTCTGATTTGAATGTAATTTTGCCATTGTATAGACCTAATGACACATATATATAATTTTCATAGATTGTAAACTGGTTTGAGCAGGGCCTTCTTCGTCTCTAAATATTCCCTTTGTATAATTGTAAAACACTGCGGAATATGTTGGCTTTATATACAATAATTCTAACTCATGTGATCTCCAGAATCCCTGCTGTTCATGAAGGTAGTGAATCTAACAGCATATCTTTATTGCTCTTATCATTCTTTATTCATTCAAAGCAGATAAAAGGCCCAAGTCATTTCTAGGCAGCTGGGATTAATGCCAATAGTGTGGCTTTACCTGGCTGTTCATAGCTGCCCTTTCATGAGAGCTCGCGACTCCCGGCCCTTTAGTACTGAAGACTTGGTTGCTGCACTGTCTGTCATCCACATCACTCAAGGCATGAACTTACCACCACTTTTATAGGAGTTTCCACAAACAGTGAAATTCGGCATGATTGTTAACATCAAAACCGTTAAGGCACTGTACCTTTAGGGTGATCCCTTATAGTTTCCTTCTTTAAAAAAAAAAAAAAAAATAGAATATTATCATTATGTTTCTACCAAAAACAAGTATGTCTCCAAGAATGGGGTATGTAATCTATTGCAGAGTGCCCCCTTTGCATGTAAAGGGTAAATTCTCCATTCGATATTTTAGCACCCTGTCATACCTCCAGTTGTGCCTTTAAGTAAACAGTGATGTCAATAACTGCCCTTATCATTGTGCAGTCCTCGCTTTTGGTGCCATAGTTCAACGTAGGACTTCTAACCATCACAGCAGATGAAAGGCCCAAGTCATTTCTAGGCAGCTAGGATTAATGCCGGTAGTGTGGCTTTACCTGGCTATTCATAGCTGCCTTTTCATGAGAGCTTGCGACTCTCGGCCCTTTAGTCCGGAAGACTTGGTGGCTGCACTGTCTGCCCATCCACATTGGGACCCAGTGTTTGCCTCACTGTTTACTGTTCTCTGTGGGATTTGGGGTTGGCCGTGAGGATGGAAGCCTTGTAGAATTAGGGTTGAGCAGAGGAGGCAACACACACTCATACACAGTTTAGTCAGAATAAATCCAACGGTGGCAGAGCAAATAAATCACTTGGGCAGCAGAAACATGGGTCACAAGGGGTCAGGAAAGAGTTTGAAGTTGGAATAGTCTCAGTGTCCATGTCACAGGACATCTGTATAACTGAGCTGCACTGTACAGAGCCACACTGCAGAATGTATGTGATCCTTGCGAGTCATCTAGATGTGCAGTATTGATCTGTTTTATGTCTGTATATTATAATAAAAACAAGTAAATGTATAAAGACACTTCAAACTGAATAACACTGCACTGTGCGTGTAGCTAGTTAAAAGTGCTCCGCCAACACTGTAAAACTGTATAAAATTACTTGCGATTCCAAAAGTATATTCAATGTAGTTCCACAGGTAGGAATTTCTTGGTGTATTTTATATGCTGGTTTTTACCTTATTGTTACTATGTCTGTATATTAGCTGTTATTTTTTATTTATATGAACTGATTGAGAACCATAGGGAAGAAAAGTATTGCCTTCTTGCAAACTACGCTACTCTAAACACCATGACCACTTTAGTGATTTGAAGTGGTCCTGGTGCCTGCAGTCTGTACGTGCAGTGTGTCACTATGAAATTTATCCCCTTTGCTGATGGAGGAGTAACTCGACCTCGAGCTGCGTCATTAGGGGATCATTAGCCAATCCAGAACATTAGCCAGTTCCAGGCTGGCTAATGTCAATTCTGTTCATCTTTCTGTATACAAAGTTGCATTTAATGGTTGGCAAGATTGGCATCACAGTCAGTAATAGAGGACCCTTGCTGTCTAGCAGGACCAACCATTACAAAACCGTTTGCTCTATTTACGGGACACTGCGCAAGGTACTCTTGGCACCATAACCACAACAGGCTGTAGTTATTATGATGCTTGAAGTAAACCTTTGATAGTGAAGTGTTCAGTGAATATTCTGGTAAGATCTTCTGTTCGGTATATACAAGTCAGTCTGGTTCTCTCTTTACATGTCTTTTGTTATAGGTTATTGCTGTCAGTGTGTATAATTTTGTCACGTATATTTTATTTATTTATAAAATATTTTGCCAGGATAGATACATTGAGATTTCTCTTGTTTTAAAGTTTATCCTGGGTCCACAAACATTGCATTGTTACAATAGGGTACAATAAAATTGTAAAAATATTAATACATAACACATGTAAACATTTCACATAGAACAGGTAAGAAATATATAATCATAATTATTGGTATTTATATAGCGCCAGCCTATTCCGCAGCGCTTTACAATAAAAGGGGAATTTACCAAATAAGACAATAACAAAATGTAACAGGAACAATAATAGGTAGTTGAGGACCCTGCTCAAACGAGCTTATAGTCTAGAGGAGGTGGGAAGGTATTGAGAGAGACAGCAAATAGACATGGTAGGAAATTAGCACAACTGGAGGTGAGAGTGGAGTGTGGCCCTATAGGAGAGAGCGAGAGGAAGGTTTGAGAGATAGAAGTTACTCTTGGAGGCCATAAGCATTCCTGAAAAGATGGGTTTTGAGGGACTTCTTGAAATATTGAAGACTAGAGGAGAGTCTGACAGGGATAGACAGGCTGTTGTAAAGGAAAGGAGCCACCCGTGAGAAGTCTTGCAGGGGTGAATTTACAGTAAGGGTGCGAGAAGCAGACAGGAGAAGGTCGCCAGTAGAGCGGAGAGACCGAGAGGGGGCATACCTATGAATCAGTGAAGAAATGTAAGAGGGGCTAAGGGTTAGTATTTTAAATTGACGCCTGTAGTGGACAGGAAGCCAGTGTAAAGATCGACAGAGGGGTGAGGTGTGAGAGGAGAGACAGGAGAGAAAGATCAGCCTGGCAGCAGCAATCACCACAGATTGTAGGGGGGCAGTACAGCTTCTGGGGTGACCAATTAGGAGAGAATTACAGTAATCGATTTGAGAGATTACTAGAGCGTGAACAAGCTCCTTGGCAGCATCTTGCGTAGGAAAGGGGCGTATGCGGGCAATGTTTTTAAATTTGAATTGACAGGTTTTATCAACAGACTGGACAGGTATATCTGTCAGATACAAGATTCAATAATCAGTATGAATATATATATTTTATAGGGTTTTTATAGGTTTTGCTATGTACAGCCCAGAAATGCACGATTCCTTGTAGCAGTAGCTTAGCTGTTGATGGACCTCTTTCATTATGTAGTCCCCACTTAGTTTCCAATTAAAGTTCTCTGTTACTTGTATGTTCCAGCCCATGCAGTGATTGGCTGGCATAGCTTCCTCTGTATTAAACTGAATTCTGTGCATGTACCCACATCTTCCAGCGAGCTCGGCAATTTACTGCATTTCCTTTTGGAACTCATAGGGTTAATGCTTTGAATATAGAGAGTTCAGCACACCCCTCTAACTCATAATGTGCTAAAGGCGCTGCAAACGAGCCCTAGATGTTATATGTGCATGCCAATAGGGAAAGCCACTACAGAGAATAATCCAATAAAAATAAACAGATATATAATATGTCACCGGCGATGTACACATCTGAAGCATGATCTCACAGCTATCTGCATTTACCAATGTAATTTCCCATCTAAGCCAAGAGAAACATTGCCATGACCTTGTGTTAAAATCTACAATTATGTGAGATATGCATTTTTGGTAACAAAAATAAACGTCCAAGTTCTGCTTTAAACGGTGTTGAGCTGAGGGAAATTGTTAAATGAGAAGGATTTGGGAATAACTGCAGACAGCACACTTGGTAACAGTGTACAATGTCAGTCTGTGGCTGCAACAGCCTCTGTAGGACTGTCACATTGATATAAAAAGGAGATATTGACCAAAGGCAAGAATATTTGTCCATTTTATGAAACCGTGCAGTCTTAGGTTACCATTTTCTTAAAAAGGATATTGTGGAGAGTGGTGTGTTACAAATATAATCAGAAAATTGGAGCAACAAATGTTATGAAGAAAGGATTTGAAAATGTATAATTTACAATGGGTAAATCAGTATTTAAGAAGATATATATAAATATAGTATATGTACAGGGCTGACAACTATCTGGTGACCTGCTCATCAACAGTACTGTACCAAAGTCAAAATGTCATTCATGTAAAATTGACAAAAAAAGCTTTCACCTATAACTGGGGCAAACATTCTTTACAGTGAGAACAATACAGATAGGGATTTAATGTCTAGGGATGTCCTTTCCAAAGCAGAGCATTCAGGGCTATTAAAAGGTAATGTGGATATTATTAACAATTGCCTTGTCTTTAAACCATAAGAAGCAGGGGGTTGTAAAATTCTAAACAAGGTGGACTCAAGTTTTTTTCACTTGCTTCTAAAAGATCCCATTGTACTATGAGAGTCACAGTCTCCCTCTGACCCACATACTCGTTGGATGTCCTAGGCGCTGTCTTTTTATGATGATGAAGCCCTGGATTGGGATGAGAACACTAGCCCCCCATTTACAAAACTGTGTGAGAGAGATATGCAATATACATTTACTAGGGTTTTATGACGTTAAAGAGCTAAAAGATACATGCATGCACATTTCAGTTTTCAGATATTGATATTTGACAGATTGAATTTATGGCCTGTGTATCACTTTGAGGTATTATTGTACTTAACAAATTCAAATTATAAATGCATTCCATTTCCAAAATTAGACACCCTAGGGCAGGCGTAGGCAACCTCCGACAATCCATGTAGTCCACAAAATGTGGAGTGCCAAAGGTTTCCCACTCCTACCCTAGGGTATTACATGTGGTATATTTTACGCCGTACTGTGGGGCTATTTTTTTCACCTATCTCGAACATAATGGCATTTTTGCATGTACATTATAGATGTGCTATAGCTATGTACTATGTAAACTCAAGTGTGCTACTGCAATCAAAACAAAACTTTATATAGTGCTTAGCTATATCTCCTGAGTAAAAAAATTATCCATACCTTGCCAATTTAAAAAACAAAAAAAATTATAGAGCCAAATTAGAGAATTATCCATTTTAATTTGTTTCAAACACAATATCTTGATGTTGGGCCATATCACATTGTTGGGCTTGTCATCATCTCAGACATTTAAAGGGCCACATTTAGCACCATAACCACTACATCTTAACATAATGGTTTGGGTGGGTGCAGAGACACTATCTATCAGAGCCTCATTCCACTTGATAAAAGAGGGCGAAACGCGTTATGGTTTTATATTTCTTTGTTAATAAAATAATTTTTTGGTTACTTTACTATTGTGGTTAGCCTATAACCTATAGCCTACTTTTTATTACTTTTATGTTTTACTTTATACCTGGCACCGTTTTTATCATCTGAAGCACCAGCCAACTACCAGCAAAGAATCCAAGGTGGGGATTGTTCCATCCATGCCTGGTACATAGAGCCCTGTTTATTATAAGTATATTTCCCATTACTATTTATACTTACCTGTATAGAGTGCACTATTGGCCTTCTCTTCTTTTATTGCATATGACCTACGCTATGACTACCATCAGAGGGATATCCTGCAAGTGGGGATTTTATACCACTGCATGCTGTTTTACCTAGAGCTTAGTATAGCTCTATGATATGTGAGTTGGCACTTTTTATACCTAAGTGTTGTCTGTAGCCCATCACATTTGCCCTATTGCACTATTAGTTCTTTTTGTCTTCTTCTTTATTCCATACACTGCTGCTGAATTGAGCTGTAACAAGGACTTCACATGAACATTTAAAGCAAGATTGCCTTTTTAGGACTATTTTATACCTTTGCTATTTTATTGGGCTTTTTTACTGTCTTATTAGCTTTTTGTGGTCTATTTTTAAAAAAATGTTATATAGATATATATCTTCACTTTCTGGTGCAGCCTGTACCTTTTTACTCTGTTTTTGACGGGTTAGAGGGGTACCCTTATTTTCTGGAGTGCTGCCTCCCATACCTTTGATCTGTTGTGTAGCGCTTTTACATCCCCTCTACTTTGCAGAGATACTATCGTTACAGTGTAAACTGTCTTTTCTATGGAAAGGTAGTGTTTAATTCACTCCTTATGGACACCACTAGTAGCTGTTACTCTGGCAATTACCAGAGGCACTTTCTATTACTGTCCTGAAATTTGGCTTTTCACTCCATGCATGAAGTGTGTGCAGGATGGGATTAAAGGTAAATCTTCTTTCGTTTACTATTACACAGAGCCTGAACATCTAAATAGACAGGCAGTGGTCTCTGTGTTAAAATGACATGTTCGTTAGAGTGCTCCTTTAAGTTAGTCCATAATTTGCAAATGTAGACACTGTGAGGCCTCTCATATAGTATATATAGAGCTTTGTTGAGAAGGCCGTTTTTTTTTACACTCACATTATATTTTGCTTTGGATTTTGTGAACTGTATGTGAGCTACATTAGTAAAATTCCCTAAATTGTACAACAGTATCCTCTGCATATAGCGATGTGACGTTCTTTTGAAAATCCTGTGACAAAGAATGCAAGCTGAAACAGCAGACAATTTGGATACGCAAATTACAGCTGAAAAATAGTGCGCATTGGTTGGGATCAATGACAGTCTCACCCAAGAATTTCAAAATACATGAATTAGAAATAAAAATGACATTAATTCGTTAAGTGCAGGACAACCATAAAATAAGATTGCCAAGTGGAAGGAAGGGGTTAAGGGGCTCTAGCATCTCCCCTTAACCCTGTTCTACCTAAAACCACTTTCTTTTACTGTCCCTTGGCACTGTGATTTATCCCGGAATGCGTCTCTCTCTAATTACCTCTCATTCAAAGCCTGGCTGTCTTTTTCTCTCTCCCTCTCTTTTTTCCCCTCTTACTTGCTTCTTCCTCTAGTGGCGGAAAACGATTAAGCTGCGGTCTCTCTCTCTCTCTCTCTCTCTTTTTTTTTTTTAAATGCAATGCTCTGTGAACGATGGCATTCCTTGCTTTCCCCGCACTTTAATGTTGCCTGTCCTTTCAAGTGGTATTGCTGTTACAGGTTTGAGGGCACAGGCTGCTGTAGCAGTTCTATTTAATTACAGGCCTTGTTCCCTAACTCCCATTACTCCTCAGGAGAATTCTATTTGACTATGTTTTTTTATATAGTTTGAGGTTGAATGAGACTTTCTTATATTTTAAAAGATTCTTGTGCTGCAAGATCTATCTATAGTTTGCTATACTCTATCCAGATTGGAAAATGACAACTGATATACGCTATTCACGAGAACTAATGTTCTCCCAGAACACAGTAGTCCACCAACGGAACTGCTAAAGAGGACTAGTTATAAAAAAATACATTGACACTTGGGTTCGTTATTTGGTCTGCACATACTGAAGAGAAAATGATGGGTTTATAATGCAGCAGAATGTTTTATAAATAATGGTAAGGAGAGGGGACAAGTGTAATTGTTTAATGCAGACTGTATTAGGGATGAATATTACTAGACAGCTACAGGGGTTGAAAATAAATACTCTGGATTTTCTGCGGGCTCCGACATCTACAGACCGAATCCGCTCTATATCAGCCCGCAGCCCTGACATCCAGCTGCAAGAACACCGGCATAGCACGGGGGAGATCCCCCGGATTCTCCCGATGCCCTTCCGGTACACCCCGAAGCAGGCAAAGTCAAAACACAAAGCACGGGCCTACCTTCCATCAGCCCACCACGGCCTGGATTACCTGTTCGGCGGGGACTTCCTAGAAGACGAGTGGGACACATCCCAGCACAACTCCGAACACGGAATCTCAGGGATGGGACGCAGATCCCAGAAACCTCAACCAGGTACAGCTCAGCCTGATATAAGCACAATGCTCCAGAGGCAAACACCCGCCAAAATGGCGGCCGCACAAGGCCCAGACTCCCCACTAGAATCTGACTTACGGGAGCAAAGCACACAGGGGGTTCCAAGGCTACAACCCACACCCCAGCAGGGTACCACTGAACCGGCCACTAAACAGGACCTGCAGCATATGCAAATTATGCTGCAAGAAATCCAAAGCCTGCTGGCTGCAGATTTACCTGCCCTTAAAACAAGCATGCAACAAATCACTGAAAAAGTAGTACACACTGAGAGAGAAGTGCAGGGGATCCAAAAAGAAATCACCTCGCTGCAAGACTCCCTCACACAACTACAACACAATCAACAAAACTTCGAGGTTCAACTAGCAGCCCAAGAAGACAAACACAGACGCAATAACATAAAAATCCGAGGTATCCCTGTCACAGTCTCCAAAGAGGACCTACCTCACTACGTGAGACGGCTCACGCAAGCTATACTTCCTCCTGCGGTGGCAAAGAAACTCACCTTTGCCGGAATATACCGACTACCCACCCCAACAAGGGCATCTACACTCCTAGCAGGAGACGTCATAGTCCGCTGCATCCTTCCCCAGGATAGGGGGCACATAATGTCGGCACTCAAGGGCAAGACACCGCTCAACTTCGAGGAGTCTCAACTGACTTTTTACCAGGACTTAACCAGAGCCACTCTCCAATGGAGAAGAACCCTCAGTGACTTCACCAGCCAGCTACGTTCCGCGGGCGTATCATATCGGTGGGGAAACCCACGCCACCTCCTGGTCACACACCGAGGAAACACATACAAAATCGCTACAGGACCTGATGCTGCCGCGCTACTACCAAAATTGGGCCTGCCGACCGAGCACGCCCAGAACGCTACATACGCCTGGGACCCGGAGACGATAGAGCCGTTCACCCCGAGGACACGGAGAAGGGACACTCACGCCACATGACGGGAATGAGGGGAGAAGTCTCCTACTCCATCCCGCTCAAAGGCTAAAAACAGCAAAATTTATTTTCTTGTGTTTCTCTCATATACCCTTTCACCTTCAGCCACTTAAGCTTTGTTGATAATGAGCAAGTTAATCTGAAGCTCTAACACCCATATGACGCGCTGTGAGCCTGTCAGGGATGGCGCTGGAATACCAGTGCACTAAAGGAATATACACTACCATACAGAACAGAAATCCCCCCCCGACAGCCCCTAGGTTAGGGCTACTACCCCTCGAGAGTAACTCAAACGGACCACGGATAAGGCCCCCTGACAAGATACTCTCACGACTAACCGACTGACACCACAGACCACTTGATAACACCACAGATAGATCTAGCACTCTAAAACTAAAAATAAGTTATAAGTCTTACGCAAAATAAGTCTGGAGCACATAGTTCGCAGCCTGGACTGGGTGGCATACGTGATTTGGGGGGGCCAGCTTGCCCGCAACACACCTGTCCCATAACTATCCATGAGCAAACAATCTAGTATTCATGGGATTGCTGGGGGTGGGATGCGCGGGCTGGCTGGCTACTCTCCAAATTGCTGCCGCTAAATTCGGTTTGGGTCGCGCTAGGTGTCGACTGAAGCATAGATTTAACCAAGTGTAGATGAAACACGGGACACGTACACCTAGAATGAGGCGACTGGGCAGTGTGATTTTCAAAACAAAACCAACCCAAAGTTTGGACAGGCACTGCTCTGTCCTGCGGCCAGGGCTGATAACACTGAAACGCATGTATATAACTAACAAAAATCTAACCTGAGGGTTAACACGCACACTAGCCCCTGCTCCCTAACCTGAAGGTCTCTATCTGAACATAATCTCTCACACTCACGCTGGAACAGTGCTATACCACTAACCACTCTTCTCATATATATATAAAAATGTGCAAAGTTATTTCTGCCATACAATTGTATTTACATGTCTACTCAAACCCTGGCGACAGCTGTTGTGGCATCGCTAGAAAACTGTTACATGAATAATCTATGCACGAAAAATAAAGAATTTAAAAGAAAATAAATACTCTGTGCATGCACTGTATGTGGGCTACATATCCTGCGTTTCTATCTGTGCATTATGGGAAATATATTTCATAAATATATGCAGTGCTGTGTCTTACCTGTAGATAGTATGCCTTAGCATGTATGTTTAAGTCTGTGCATATCACTTGTTTTGTATGGTCCTAAATGTTCATTAAGAGGTAGGTGGATGAACAAAAGTCATGTTTATAACAACCTTCAGTATACTAAGCACTAGCTAAATTATCTTCTCCCCTATAATCAGTGCAATAAAATAACGATTGTTCCAAGTTTTAAAAGTAATCACTAATGCAGGATGGAATTCTTTGTGTAACGTAAAAGCAGCCGCTGGTGTTTAAAGAAATTTGATATTTAATATGTTTACGTTTTTGTATATTTTAAACCTAACCCCTTATTTTCTGTCTGCCACAATTCACTAATAAGGCACACTCAGAGCTTGAGTCAAAAATGTATTTCATATGTGGCTGGAATATGCTTTAACCCTTTCCTTAACTAAGTTTATTAGGAATATCCTCACATGCTCTGATTGTAAATATATTTGTGACTCACATCCACTGACCTTTTCCAAAAACCAATTCCCCAACCCCCCAATTTCTGTTTTGTCCCTCCTGTATATTTTATGACAAATAAAAGTTGGGATTTTCTGCAATGCTCCAGGTCAAGCCCTCCACATCTCCAACCTATTCTGTCATTGGAGACTCTTTGCCTTTTTCCGGCAATTATTCCCATGACCAATGCGTCTGTGGCTTGCTCCGTGGTTTGTCCACACTGCTGGCTCCAGCTCCCACCTCACCAGATGCTCTTGTGGGTTTTTCTTTCTTTTTTTTCCCTCTCCGTAGCCAGACTCTGGCTGCTAACCCCAAGGAATAAACAAGCTATCACGGGAAGGAGATTCTAACCGATTCTTGAGATAGGACAAATAATTAGTGATTGGAGTGTGACGGTAACATGTGGTCACAAGGGTGGAAGACAAGCATCACTGTCTTTGTGACATTTGTCTTGGTTATTTTGGGGGTGATTAAATACTGTTAGTTTTCCAGTTTGATTTCTTGGAAAGGTTTTATGGTGTGGGTGGTGCTTTGAGTCCAGAAATGGCAGAATGGGTGTCTTTATGCCTCTGTATATTGGGTGGTTAGGACGTGGAGATGTTTATTCCACAATTTGTGTACTTTCAATTGGGCGCACATAGACACCATGCAAACTGCTTTCTCTGGTTACTGAGGTCCAGCTGTTTTGGAGCATTGAGGTCCTGTAATACTACCAATTCACTTTTCATAGAAATGTTTTTGAGAGACCTGCACAACAGATTCGCCCTTTGCTGAAATCTGCATTGCAAAACGAGTGCATATAGGTAATGTGAGATAAGAAATCTTTCTGTCCGTCAATCCGCCCATATATAACTTTATGCGCTCCGCTTCTTTATGTGTAAAATTTAGCCAACATTATTGTATTTCTGCGTTTTATAGCTCAAAAGGAATACTACATACCTTCTTTTACTCTATTTTACAAGCAGCTACAATCTCCTACAAATATCTATAAAACATGAGGTCCATATTAAATATGCAGATGAATTAGCAAAGCCCTTCCATGGAAAAAGCTACGTGATCCAATATCATTTGCGGCAGCGCCTCAGAGGTTGCCTTTTTGCTCTAACAATCAGTTGAGCAAAACATGGGACGGTTCATGCTGTCTACAATTAATATGTGGTATTACAATGTCTCTTCAGTCATCTCAGAGCCTGGCTCGCTGCATGAAGGATTCATTTAAAGATAAACTTGAAGTGTCACCGTGTTTGGGTTTAATAAAAACCAGAATACTGAATTAAAGGGTTACACCATGCATCATAACCACTATAGCTTTATTTCCCAGTAATGGGGCCTCGTGGTCATTGAGGGCCATCCATAGCTGGAAGTTGATCATATACCTGTCCTCTCTTGATCTCTCCCCGTCCTTCTTGACTAGTGTCTCTGACTACCTCTCTGCTATTTCTAACTGGATGGCTACCCATTTCCATAAAAACTCAACTTGAACAAAACTGAAGTTCTAGTCTTTCCTCCCTCCAGTGTTGCTACTCCTATGTCTGTCTCCCTCCAAGTCAACGGTGCTACCATCAGCTACTCCACGCAGGCTCGCTGCCTAGGTGTTCTCTTTGAGTCCGACCTCCTGTCGTTTCTATCTCAAAAACATTGCACCAATCCGACCCTACTTAACGCCAGATGCGACTAAGATACTGGTCCATTCCACTGTCCTTTCTCGCCTTGACTACTGTAATCCACTTCTCAGTGGTCTTACGTGCTCCCAACCTGCACCGTTACAATCCATAATGAATGCGGAGGCAAGGCGCATCTTCCTGTCCGCCCACACCTCTCACGCCTCACCCTTCTGTCAGTCCCTACATTTGCTTACTGTAAGTTATAGGGCTCAATTTAAAATTCTGGTTCTTGCTTTCAAATCTCTACATAATGCTGCTCCCACCTATCTATTCTTACTAATACACAAGTATGTCCCATCTAGGCCCTTACTCTTTGCTGAAGACTTACGTCTATCTTCTGTCCATACTCCCACCTCTGATGCTCAACTTCAAGACTTCTCGAGGGCTGCACCGTTCCTGTGGAACTCAATTCCCTCCTCCGTTAGATGCTCACCCAGTCTCCACGCCTTCAAAAAATCATTAAAAACCCACTTCTTCATAAAAGCATATCAATTAAACTGTTAATAGCTCTCGACTGATTCCTCTCTTGCAACTGTCATTAGTCAAATACTATCCTTACCTTTTTGTGTCATTTTACCCCACTCCCTCTAGCATGTAGCAGGGCCCTCAACCCCTCTGTTCCTGTGTGTCCAACTTGTCTGGTTACAACTACATTTCTGTTCGTTCACCCACTGTAAAGCGCTGTGGAATTTGTTGGCGCTATATAAATAATAACATAATAATAATATTGCCCATTAATTGGCTGAGAGAGTCAGCTGACTGGTGTCAGCCAATGAATGAAATTCTGGGCATAGGAATATGTACAGAATTGACATTAGCCAGCCTGGAACATTTGTTACACCTCTGATAGCAAAAGGGTTAACGTCCATATGTGCAACGGTTCAAAGAGAAATGCCATACATACTCACTCCAAGTACCTTGACCACTTCAAATAGTCAACTATTTTGACAGTAATAAAAACATACCATACACTGAAGAGTACAATATAAAGGATATACAGCACACTAAATAGTAGGAAGGAGTCAGTCTGCCATAATATAATTGGAGACGTATCGTTACCCGGATTAATAGGGAAAAGGCTTGTTATAATAAATCTTTAGGTATCACAAAGCACATCTTTGCATTCTTGTGCATTCTGTAATTGAGTTATCCCTAAATTTGTAAATAAAGAATATTCCTTAGTACACTTAACAACCGTAATTAAAATCAGATGCTGCACGGAAAAACAAGGAGCCCCTGTTCTTTTTTTATCACTCCAGAGGAAAGTGTGCAGTGAAAGGACGAACAACGCCACAAGGAGGAGTATTGTCAGCTGTGTATTGACAGGAAGCTGTGACACGTGCATGTCCTGTATATAGCACTCTCTATTGTCTGCCAGCGACAGCTCTGACACCTTTCACCTTCCCCACTGCTACTGTAGAATCCCAGTGGCAGACAGGCTCATTAACTCTTTTAGCACTCTTAGTAAAGTAGTAGCTAATACATAGCTTTAAAGCAAACAGCATGAACACTGCATTATACAGCAATATTGTGCTGGGGCTTGTACATACGTATTCGCCACACAGAACAGTATTGTAACACAGTGAAACATCGCTTGAGATTTCCAAATTGTTCTGTCACTAGTCAGGGCGTTTCCATTAAAAAGAACCCAAAGTCCCAAAAAGAAAAATAGTTTTTTTCAGAACTATAGGTTCACTTCTAGTAGAAAAAAGGAAGGTCCAGACACTTCAATGCTCAAAAGGGCATATTTATTTGGAGCACAGTATCCATCTTTGTCTCCTGTTTGGGGATTTTGCTAGCCAGTAACCTGGAAGCAGCCATTTTTGGCTAATTTTAACGAGTGTAGTTCTTTTTAGATTTTATCATGATATACAAGTTCACTTCTAGCAACCCTGTTTTGCTAGAAACATTTATTTAATGATTACTACTCAAACATCAGGACCTCTCTGCTGTAGCTGTCCTTTGAACACATCACTATGCCTGCTGAGGTATTTTGCAATCTTGACCAATCAAATGTTTCTCATAGAGAAGCAATGGATTTGAGATACACATGCACGGCCAAACGCCATCCTCCTCCAATCAAATGCTGGCGTTTAATTCCATTGAATATATAAAAAGAAGACAATAAATACTACAGGGGAAAAAAAAATACACAATACTGTGTAGGATTTCAGTGTAGAAATGTATATATCTACGTGCACATTTATTAAACAAAGTACTTAAAACATTATAACACTTTCAAGATCATCATTGTATCAAGTACAGTATAGAGTTGTAGGATATGAAAAACTAAGTGCTAGTGCAGACAAAATTAACCGCTAAACAGCACTGGAAACAATATCTTACCGCCCCATATGCGGAAGTCCCCCTAGGGGTTATTTAAAAAGTATCCACAGCTCCATCAGGAACATACTTGTATGGACACACCAGAATCTCAGGTGTCCTGTGTATGATTAGGAGGGGCTCACTGTTACTCCTGCGGATTATGAGATCTTCATAGAACAATATGTGAAAGGGATGTGCACTGTCGCTCACTTATGTGGCAGATCCAGTAGGAGATAAGATGTAATAGTGCATGTGAAGCAAAGAAGAAAAACAGGCTGTTAACCTAATTGATAAGGGGCATCAGGGCTGTAGTTTTAGGAAAACAAATATGTATTCCTAATGCTACAGTGTTCCTTTACTTCCAGATTGATTCTAATGTTTACTTTCTGGAGCACTGTCTGTTTTTCTAACCTACCTTATATCTTCTGTTACTCTCAAATCCCCAAAATATCACATGAATACAATAACATATAAAGCAATATCAGCCAACATGTAACTGTGGAAGTTTCCACAATTAAAGCAAAAAAGATCAAAAAGTAAACAGGACATTGTCTGACTTATTGTTACAAGGCGGAAAGTTAACCACAAGTATGAGGCATACAAGTGTGTGATGCGGGATGGTGGCTTGACCACTAACTGGACGCATGTTGGCGAATGTCCTCAGCTAATCTATCAAACTCACAGCACAGCTGTGACGCTACTCACCTGGTCATCAAGCAGGCCAGGATCTTCTGCGCAAGCCACACCTGCCTCCAAACGAGTCACATGCGGCTTCATCACTTCTCCTCCTGAGCAGACCGTGTTCGCCGACCATAAGGAACAGTCGCGCTGCCCTCCTAGTGTTTTAAAGGCGCTGCTTGCTTCAGGGGCAAACTCTTCAAAGGGCAGTGGAAGTGCTAAGTGATTTTAGTCTCCCATTGGTCCGAGTCATTCCGGCAACCCCATGCTCGCGCATTTTGGGGACGTGGACCAATCAAATGTTACTTCAAGGTATTTAAACCTCCCTGTACACTGTGCTCTATTGTTGTTTCTGTCCCAATACCCTTTAGTGCGTCCCTTGATCTATTGTATTATATTCTGGTATTGACCGTAGCTTTGTAACTGACTGTGTTTATCATTAACCCTTTCCAGTGTTGTTTCCCCGTTTTACTAATTACCGTGTACCTGACTCTGGATAGTTCTCGTTTTCGCTGTCTCTGTTACCCTGACCTCGGCTCGTTACTGACTATGATTTTCTGTCTAACATTAAGTCCACCCATTCTAAGGCATTCTGAGTTGGGAAGGCGGCCAAAACCCTGCTACTGGACACTTCTCTTTATAGAGCCCTGTCTCCCCCCTCAGATCACAAATACCTATCTAGCATCACAGTGACTACCTATACTACTTCGACCCTTGAACACGAGTCCTGCTGTTCCAAGATGGCTGCCGACTCAATATCGACAATGCACAGGTAACCATTGAAGGAATCTCTAATGTCGTTTGATTGCATCTGTTCATTTTGGCTGTGGTTACAACATTGGTTATACCTTCAACCTCTCCACATAATTCGGTGGATGGCACTCAGCTGGGAGAGTCTTGGCAGGATCTGCCAATTTTCTGTTATCTGCTGGCACTCTGGGGCTCAGTCCCCTTACACAGCTTCGATCCTAGAGGGCAAGCTTCCACGACAGGTGGGGGATTGCGCCCAATACCATGCTATCATTCTCTGCAACCTTTTGATGCCTGGAGTGTCTCCACTGGGAGGCTTAGTGTCATTGCCTGCCTAATAGCCGGAGACTGTTTGGTGACTGCTTTAGATTTTTTTCGGACCTGGACTTTCTATCTCAAGTCTGTACGATGCTATTCTATTACAAATTTTGATTACCCTATGTCAAGGAGTTGGTTAAATTATTGAGGCACCATATTTTCATGAAATAGAGCTGTTTTAGTTGTTTCTCATTCAGCAATATGAGCCTCTTAAAAAGACAAGAGGTCAATATGCTAAAAATGTTATATGTCACACTACATAGGAGCCTAAAGCTTATTTGTTTTTTATTTTGGAGGTGTTTTTCTTTACACTTACTTTTGTTATTGATGCCGGTGCACATGGCGCTGGTAAGTTAATTCTTATTATTGAACGGTTTATTCTGCCTTTTAATCACCTATCTATTTTGTATTTTGTCTTTTACAAAAAAAAAAAAAAAAGAGCAGATAACTCGTGTTTTTATAATCTTCTAATATATTATCAGCATTATTTGTACTCTATATACACACAAATGTTGCTATATGTGATAGTAACTATGCCTAAAAAACAAAAATCTAAATTAAAAAAATGTTTGATGCATAGTTTGAAACTAATCTGGCTGTTAGGAGTTAGAAATCCCTTTTTAATCCCTTGAGTCACAGTTGTCATCATGTAACTGAATTTGCCTAATCCCTTTGTTTTAAGGGGTTAAAAAGCAACATGCACAGGAGAGTCGGTGTTATGTATAGAACCCATTTGTATCTGGATTAATTGTGGCCTAATTTTATCCTGCACTTGATTGAAACACATAAGGCTATTTAGTCCAACATCACTGGACATGCATATTATTGGTCGCTATTAAAGTTTTATCCTTCATACATTGCAGTGTGTCGGTAGAAGGTCACTTCTGTATCTATCCTGTGGGTGGGTATAATAGAGGATACAGAAAACAATATATCTTGTTAATGTGATCATACAGCCTTTCATTATGTCCTTTGCTGCTATTATCTGTCAGTAAGCAGCGATAGAGGAGGTAAACCAGAATATTTCTATTTGTCCTACTATTTTGCAGTGTGTGCTCTGATTGTACCTGGACTGAATTTTAATGTCAATTGTTAAAGCTTTAATGGTATAAATCTTAAATAAAACAAACCATCTCTTCAAAACAGTGTTAATATAAGTTATATGTGGTTTTCAATGTTTAACTCAATGGTTTACTTTACAAAGTTGTGATATTTTAGAGGTTTCTGGTAATTTCAAGATCAGGGCAGTAAACTTAAAGTCAATCAAGGTGGATGAGATTGACGACTTATGTCACTAGCTGAGATAAAACATAATATCTCTAAACTTATGAGGTTCCACACTCCGGATAAATATAAATGGCAGTGTGTACCATGTGCAGGAATTATAATCATGTACACATTATAGAAGTGTGTTTCCAAAAAAATTGTAAAACACCAATGTGAGAATTTGGGTCGTTTTTTAAATTATTTTTATTTCTATAGCACCAACTTATTACGTTTTATGTAGTAGGTAAATGATACACACATGCTAGGCAAACAGGATGCCTCCTCTCATCTGTATAAATCCAACTTCAATCTTTTAAGAAGTCCCTCTAAACCCATCTGTTCAGAAATGCTTATGGCCTCCCACAGTAACTTTTATGCCACATATCTTTCTCCTATAGAGCCACACTCCACACTCACCTCTAGTTCTGATACTTTCCCACCTTGTTTGGTTGCTGCCCCCCTTGCTGCCCTATTGTGTTTTTATATGCCACCTCCTCTATATTATAAAATCATCTACTGATTGTTACTTTATCATTTTGTAAATGTCTCATTTATTGTTAAATTGCCTCCTTTCATAATATTGTAAAGCGCTGCGGGATAAGTTGGCTATATAAATATCAATAATTATAAAAAATAGTGAAACTGCCATGTCGAAGATAAATGGCAATGATTTTACCTTTTGGAAGGAAGAACATTAAGATATGTTGTGTGGCAGTACTGCGGATATTGTAAAAGTTACATCTCAAAGCCTCTAATATTATTGATATAAAAAACAAACCACACGGATAGATTTCTGATTAAAAGATTGAATCATCTTTATATTGTTTAAATGAACATGCTTATCACCAAAATAACTATAACTTAATGTTAGTTAAGCATGGTTTGACAATTAGTTGGGTCCTGCTGGGTGCCTGTGCTGTATAAGGACTTCTAGCAGGAGAAGCTGGATGTCACTAGTTAGGACAAAGCAGGACTGAAACAGCATTAGCTGAGTACTCTCATCCTGCATCAGCACTCCTTGCTCCAGAGAGCAATATACTTCTCCACTGCCGGAGAAGAATGGATGCAGTAGAAGTATTGTGAGCACCTGAAATCTTACTCCTGGAACCATAACCACTACAGCGGGCTATGGTAGTTATGGTGCTTAAAGTGTTCCTTTTCAAAGTTCTTGACGTTCAGCGTCATCACATGATGTCAAATGCTGCTAATGCTTTCCATAGAGCAGCATTGGATTGAAAGCTTGCTTATGAGAAGCAATTGCAGGGCATGCGTCTGATTTCAAAGTGGGCAGACTGGGCTGCAGAGAGTAGACCGCCTTGGAGCTCGATTACTTGTAGGTTTAACAGGTTTGTAAGATTTTTACTATTAAAATGTTCCTTTCACATTCTCCACTCTAGACTGTGAGGATCACTTTTCTCATGATACTCAGCCAGCTGAATGGCAAGTTTACATAATACCTGCGAGTAATCGAGATCACTGGGGTACACCACCTGTGTATTATGGCAGATTAGGGGTAGTTAAGGTGGGCGAGTTATCACAAAATGAGGCTTTTTGAGCTTTATAAGGTAAAATACCCTAATCTAATTCCTCAATAGTATGGGCTTTGGTCATTCCCCCCTATAAGATAAGTTAGTTTTGTGAGTCTGGTGACACAGAAGGACCCTCCTGTGACTGTGTCACCCTGAGGACACAAGCTCTGTGTTTGCAGACACTTTTGTTTACTGGTCTTTGTGGTCTTTGTGGCACCAAGGTTGTCAATGACCTCTTTTTGGTGGCTTTCAGCAGACAGCTCCTTGCACTGTCTCCACCCCTTTCCCTGAACTGTGCTGCTTACCTCGTTAAAACACACAGTTGCTACCATTGTTTCTGTCTTGCTAACCCTATCACTTCTGTGACAGGGTCTTTTTTTCTGTACTACCCTTAGCCCCCGTCTCTTGTGTTACCTGTACTGTGGGTAACGCAAGGCGCCCTAAACTCCTTTCTGCTGCTGAAGATTAATCTGTGATTGGCTGTGATCCAGTCCAAACATCCCCACCCTGCTATTGGGACATCAAGTGACATGAAGCAGGACTACTTCAAAGCGCGACACTCTCTCTTGCATGCACCCCTAATCCCTTGCTATTTATTGTGCCTATTTATTGGCTGACCCTGTGACCCTTGCAGAAATTAGACTTTTCCAGGATGCTGTTTACTTTGAATTCGCTGAGTTTTTATGAATGTATTTCACTGCTTAGTTTTTTTTTTCTTAGACTGTTGCTACTCTATGAGCAGATTAAGTCTCACTTTTCGAAGGTGCCCTCCCCTGCCTCTTTAGTCGTTCCCCGTTCCAGAAGTTTGAGGTGTTTCTGCTTTCTGGGCTGAGGGTAATAAGGGGTCTGGATGGCCTGACAGACAGGCGCTTTTTCACCTCGCTGCTAACCAGAGTTATTTTTGTATGAATACAGGGGAGTGTCCCACCTTTTATTATGTTTGTTTTTCTGTTTGTGCGTGCGTGTGTATTTTTAGTTTTAAAAGGCGGAAAAAAGTTTAAAAAAAAAAAGTCCCGCTTCATACACAGGGCTTGCTCTCAGTCGGATTTCGACGGTAAGTCCCTGCGGACTTCGAGGCCGAGCATCAAGTTTCTCAATAAAAAACGGCAGCAGCCAGACAAACATTTTGGAGAGTGCTGGGGCCAGACTCCTAGAGGACCATCATCGCCCCTTGTAAAGCAGCAAAGCCTGTGGCTTCTGATAATTACAAAAAACAATGACTTATTTACTTAGGCTGATAACCGTCAGGGAGATGCATTTATGTAAAATGTAACTGTTTCAATGCTGGGGAAGAGCTTCTTGCATTTTCCTCACTGAAGGAGTTATCTTTCCTACTTTGGACATAAAAAAAACTAGTTCTTTTTTTGCACAACATCGTAGAGCAGCTTTTGAACTACGCTGTAATTGTACTCTCATTGAACCGATTTTCTGTTTTCATTTTTTTTTCTCCATTCTTTATTTTTGGTGCATAGATGATACAAACACGCCTGCAACGCCACAACAGCCATTGCTAGCTTTTTAAAAGACCTATAAGGACATTGGCTTGGCATGCAAAAAACATTGCAGATACTTTGCACATTTTATAAAATATTGAAAGTGAGCACGGGACACTTGAGAGTCAGTGCAAACATGGAAAGGTGAAACGAAGCTTGGTAATTGACTTGTCTGACAAATTTAAACAAAAATAATATATATATATATAATGGATAAACAAAATAGGCTGTATAGCTGAGTGAGAAAAGGCCAATTATAAAGAAAATAATATAAGACATCAGGTATAAGACTAACAGACCTGGCTGGGCACAGAGAGCAGATAAGGAAAGAGGTAAAACAAAACAAAAGAAACATCAGGGGAGTATTTCCCCACATAGCTAATTAAGGCTAATAGTTCCCCCTGCAGTAACCATGCTACAATCCCCATTCACTCTATGCCTTGTATCGGTAGAGCACAGTCCCTGCCCATACTGGAGCGTGCCAGGCTTTGAGGCCCAGGTGAGAGGCAGTGCGTTGTGGTGACCAGAACCGGGGCTCTCCATGGGTTATCAGGCTTGGTGCAGGGTTGTGGCTTGCTCCATGTCGGTTCTCGCCTCTGTGCCGCTTTTAGTTTCGTATAGCTCTGCTGCTTGCGCTACCACCACGTTGGAGCCTTCACCGTCATCACCTTTTGCTGTCTCTTATGGGGATCTGGAGGCTGTTGTCGGCGTTCCGGTGGGGTATGCTGTGCATCACAATAGGGTTGCCTGCTAATCAACTTCTTCCAGAATTCGTCGAAGTGCCTGTTTATCCTGGCTTCCATGTCCGAGAGTGCCTCGCTGATGGTAGGTAAACATGCGGTTTCCGCCATTTTGTTTGTGTCGCCGTGATGTTCGACGGCTTTGATGACTCTGATCTGCCTATCTGCAAGCACTGGGCTGCCTCCCAGGAGTGGACTGGGATCACCCCCACTGGTCCAGGGGGGGAGGAAACGGGGGTCTCGCTGGCAAGTAGTTCCCTCTAGGTCCCTCTGGGCTGGGAGATCAGCTGCTTCTCCCTCCGTCGGTTACCAGGCCGCATCAGCAGAGTTGAGGAAGGGAGACTTTTTGCAGCTCATCGACTGTCACCAAGTGTGTCAAGAAGGTCAGCGGATTGCCGCATCGCAGAATATGGCTTTTTTGTCATAGATTACGTTTGTACATATGTTGTAGGGCAAATTAGTAGAGGAGCTCACTTAACAGGGTACTTTCCTCCATGACAGTCAGACTCCGCCCCCTCTATTTTCATTTTTAACATCTATTTTATGCATAAATGAACTTCTTGATTAAAAGGGATACCCTACGCATTAGAAACACTACTTCTTATTGTAATGCCTTTTTGTCCAAGCACCCTTTGTAAATTTATAAATACTGCCATTTCTGTGAGCTGTAAGAATGGCTCTAATGGCTGCCATTCAGACAACCACAAAAAAGTGCTTCCCCATCATAGGTACTTTATCATTATAGTTCTACAGTGCTTGCGGGACTAACGGTCAGCATCCTTGTGCCTCGCATAATGCCAAACACTGATTAATCTCTCCATTGAGATGCATTGGTGTAATCATTATCACTGGTGATATCAGCAAGGATGGAGAGCTAGCCAAGGGATATAAGGTGAATAAATTGTATTTATTTTACTTGTAAGGGGACCCCTAAATCGAAATCACAAAGAAGAAACTCTGTTAGAATTAAGTTTGTATTTCTAATGTTAAGTGTTTCCCTTTAAACTGGAAAGGCAACAAAACCCAAAACTGTATAAAAAACATACCTGGATGTAACCACTTCTGCAAAAGCCATGCAAGGCAGAGCAGTTAGTAATCGCTTTGAACTCCAAGCCCCAAGACTACTTAAGTATTTTGAAAATTCATAGTGCAAGGACCATGTATGTGCAGTGTTTGAGTATGAAAAGCTGCACATACTAAGATCTTTAATGTTGTAACGTCACGCCCTGCAGTGTCATTAGCCAGCTTAGAACAAGAGTTGCAGGCTGGCTAATGTCAATCCTGTGTTGCACACAGTTTCATTACTTGGTGCATGAAAACTGTGCACTCAGCTGACGCTCTTAGCCAACGAATGACCGGTAGAATTGGTTTCCAGCTGTTGCAGAAGCCAGGTGCCGTTCTCCCACGAGGGAGACTCTGTGACCAGTGGGACCAGGGTCAGAGGCAAACCATTGTAAAACTGGGAAACAGTGCCATGGTACTCCTCACTTCATTACCACTACAGTGAGGTGTCATACGGTGCCATGGTACTCCTCACTTCATTACCACTACAGTGAGGTGTCATACAGTGCCATGGTACTCCTCACTTCATTACCACTACAGTGAGGTGTCCTACAGTGCCATGGTACTCCTCACTTCATTACCACTACAGTGAGGTGTCATACAGTGCCATGGTACTCCTCACTTCATTACCGCTACAGCGAGCTGTCATACAGTGCCATGGTAGTCCTCACTTCATTACCGCTACAGCGAGCTGTCATACAGTGCCATGGTAGTCCTCACTTCATTACCGCTACGGCGAGCTGTCATACAGTGCCATGGTACTCCTCACTTCATTACCGCTACGGCGAGCTGTCATACAGTGCCATGGTACTCCTCACTTCATTACCGCTACAGCGAGCTGTCATACAGTGCCATGGTACTCCTCACTTCATTACCGCTACAGCGAGCTGTCATACAGTGCCATGGTACTCCTCACTTCATTACCGCTACGGCGAGCTGTCATACAGTGCCATGGTACTCCTCACTTCATTACCGCTACGGCGAGCTGTCATACAGTGCCATGGTACTCCTCACTTCATTACCGCTACGGCGAGCTGTCATACAATGCCATGGTACTCCTCACTTCATTACCACTACAGTAAGGTGTCATACAGTGCCATGGTACTCCTCACTTCATTACCGCTACAGTGAGGTGTCATACAATGCCATGGTACTCCTCACTTCATTACCGCTACAGTGAGGTGTCATACAATGCCATGGTACTCCTCACTTCATTACCTCTACAGTGAGGTGTCATACAGTGCCATGGTACTCTTCACTTCATTACCGCTACAGTGAGGTGTCATACAATGCCATGGTACTCCTCACTTCATTACCGCTACAGTGAGGTGTCATACAATGTCATGGTACTCCTCACGTCATTACCACTACAGTGAGCTGTCATGGTAATGATGCTTGGAGTAATCCCTTATGCTTGATTTTTGTAAAGCTCCATGCAATAAAAATCTGCCAGTCTTCTCTTGATACTGAATGCTACAGCATATCATGTAAAGGTGAGCTGTTATTTTATCCTTGCTGCATTACCCCATGCAAGGCAGAGCTTTAAGTCTCCTTATGATGCTTGACTACTACAGATCCCACTGCATAGCAAGTACAGCACAACAAACTGACTGATACTCGTTACAGAATTAGAGATGATTACCACAGAGAAGAATTAGCTTCCATATCTTCTTCAGAGTTGGTTAGTTCTTGTACTGCATATGTTTTTTTTTGTTTTGTTTTTTAAATCACTTCCTATGACGCGTGGCAATCAATGATCTAGTGTCACACTTGTTTTACTTTAATTTTGAGATAGGTATGCTTTCCAATCAATTTAAAATAATAATAGTAAAGTAGAATAATTTTACTGCTGAGTTAAAATATTCACATTTCAAATGAGGGTAGAACATCCCACAAAGTATTGTTAATTCTTCAGCTTTATAGATCAGCTCCTGTATTGCAAACATGTAAGCTAACCATGTTTTACTAACGGTTAACCTTTTTATAATCCTACTTTTTTTTTACTGCTGTTTTATAATTTTGTTTGCTATATTTATTACTATTATTTATAAAATGCCAAAATAGTCCACAGCTCTGGAAAGCTGGGGAAAAAGAGAGTACAATATACAGAAACCAACAGAAAATGTAAAAAGAGCCCTGCAATAAGTGTTTATGCAAAGTACTTAGCCAGATAGCGTGTGAGCTTACATTCTATGAGGTGAGTGTGGTGGTCACCCCATGAGATGAGGGGTGTTCACCACCAGAGACGTCCTTCTCCCCTAGTGTGAGTAGCGCTGCAGTAATCCCAAAGCAATCTGAATACAGACAGTGAATCCGGTATCCCTGTACAGCTCTTAGAAGAGCTAGTGGTTATAGCTGTTCCCTACAATCACGAGATGAGGCTGCGTGTTGAGGGTAAAGTGGACTGATTTATTGGTAGCCACACTGGCCTTTTATGCAATTCCCCATGCAAGGGGCACTCCCACATGGACCTTGGGGGGGACTACAATATAAAATTAAAGACCAATAACAGTGTTATAATGTATGACACTCCCACACATAGCATACAATCCCTCCCCTCTGCCTGGGAGATAATTGAATCAATTACTGTATCAACTCAATTATCTCTAGGCGAAAAAGAACATAATTTACAGACAACCCGAAAGTACCCCAAAAACTCACATAAACCCCACAAAAAGTATATCCCCTGACAGTCCCAATCTGGGTGAGCAAAAAATCACCCAGATCGGTTCAGGGGTTCAGGATGTTTATGGAAGTCTTATTTCTGACCGACCACACACGAGGCTCCTGCCCAGAATCGTTCCATAGATTTCAGGTTGTGCGGCCGGTCTCTTTCGGAAGCTTCAAATGCAACGAAATATCACAAATAACCGTTCGTGAGAAAGCTGGTTGTGTGCCTCTCGTTTGGGTGTTTGGTCTCGCCGAACACAGCCTCCTTCGGATGACGTGGAATGAACATAGGTGATCTTGGAAGTCTCAGTGGTGTTCGGGCCGTTGAGTGTCCAAAAATAGTTCCATACACTTGTCGACCAAACACCGCTGGATGTGTTCGACAAAACAAGATGGCCGCTGCCTCATGTTCGTACATACGAACAACAGCCACCCAGTGAACCATTAGAACTTTCAAATGTTGTGGTTAGAGCAAGTGTTGGTAAGGTCAAGTGGGTCTATTAGCAGCACACGACTGCTCTGGGTGGTCCAAGTGTTCGGTACATTATTCGGTATACGAACCGGCTGCGGCAAATCTGTTCGGTTACATTCGTATACAGATCCAGGCAAAGAAAAATTAAACTCCAGGAACAGGGCACCTGTTACAGTGAGAATAGAGGTAGCAGGAGGAGTTTGAAGATTATGGCCGCAGAAAATTACAATATTATTTGCAGTCACTATTAAGATGTAAAGGGAATGAGGAGGCACTTCAGTGGAATATCAAGCAGTTGGAGAAGCAGTCTATAAAGTAAGCTGAGATCAGGATGGGAAGGAGAGCAATAGAAAGAGGCATGTAAAGCAAACGCTTAATGTGTACAATTAAAACGTTTGCAACCAAATTCTATCTCCTGAAATATTAATAAACTGCATGTACATAAAATACTGGTAAAATCCATTCAAAAACTGTAAGTACAAAAAACAACAATGGTAAACTACAGTTAAAGATGGAAACCTTGTTATATTAATAATAGTAATTTGGCAATAAAGGTTAAAATAGATAAGGTGAAGTATCTTTCAAGCGGCAGTCAATACCTAAAATGAAGTTTCTGTCTCTCTCTTACAATTAGTTATTACAATTAGTGCATTAACCAACTGAACTATCTTACCAGCTATACCAAGCAAAACCTAACTTCTAGTGCTTTTGATACTAGTGGGTGTGGGTTTGAGCACTTTAGCAAGGTGACTTTACTTAATTCCAATGACAACTGACACAAAAAAATGAAAAACAATTATGAACCATGGGGTTAATGGATGAATTTATTATTCATTAATGTACTAATTCATACAAAACTTGCTTTACAAAAAGTTTAGAAAAAGCTCTCAAAGCTTTCTAGTCTAACATTTGCAATACGGTTATTGGTTCATTATGTCACTGTTTAGTGAATAAAACCCAATGTTATTTTAGGAGAGGTTCTGTCTATGGCACCCGGAGGACCTAGTGCACCATAACCACCTAAAGCCAGTTATTATGAATGATTCACTTGCATCCCTGCTAATGTATATAACTGCTGTATCGCTGCCTGATTGAATGCTATGCACCCCGCAGTCTTATTAGGCCTAGACCCAGATGTTTCATGTCAATCCTGACCGTTGGGGAAGCGGTCCAAGCTCTGCCAAGCCACAGTCAGCTGAGACTAAAAAACACAAATGTACATATTCTGGCATGCAGGATGTGGCATATTTTAAGGTGAAGACTCTCAATCCCCCCTTGTTATGGGGGTTCATGCCCTCCGGCTGCTTTAGAAGCTGCTCTCTCTTCTACTGTGACTCTGACCTACTTAGCGAGATGTGATGGCTGGCAGCGGTAATACAGCCCTCTCTACTAACAAGGGCGCCCGTTACCCCTTGTTTATTTACCAGTTCTGACAAGTTTCACCTTGCATGTCTGGATGTTGTGCCTAGCTCTATCACAGTGGCACTAACATGCCACCAAGTAAATTGCTTTTCCAGTAATCCTGTAGTAGTACAGTTAAAATACAAAAACCTCCCTCGTTTCATCTAGCTAGAAGGATGTCACGTTTGCTCATTTAATGAAAGTATTGTGCACATTTATTAACCTACCTATAAAATCAAGCTGTGGGTGCTGGCATTACTCGGAATTTGGAACGCAAAGAGTTAACTTTACAAGAGTATAGTACATATGTGGCTAACCACCAAAAAAGGTGGTTGTGCATTGTGGGAAATGTAGTTCACAGATGCATTCCTAGCGTTAGTCACCAGTCTAATTATTCAGTTTTTAAATATCTTTTTCTCCTTGCTTAATCTCTTTACTGGCTTACATCAGTTTCTTATGAGTAAACGCTACTGAAATCTACAAAATAAAATAAAATAAAAATCAGTAACTGAAAGAGAAGAAAATTAAAAATGTAACATTATGCAAACGGATATCCAAAAACTGTGATTGTGTGTGAAGGTGATTTAAATTTGATACAATATTATGTGCATAAGGTGGCAGAAATCTAAGCAGTGTTTAAAGATACAAGTCTTGGAGAAATTTCAAATAAGGGTTATTAAGTTAAATAATGAAATAAGTTAAAATTACAATGGGAAGTGAAGTACCAAATACAGAAATATTCCACTTCCCATCGTGAGTAAATGTGTTTATGAATGTGTTGCTGAAGGGATCACATGACGTGGTACGTTTGGAAAGAGGCCTAGTGTACGAGTGTCACTGACTGTGCCCCCTGGCACACAAGGCCTGTATATTATATATGGCATTAAACGGGCCGCAGCCAGGCACTGCCTAACCTGGGCACGCCACGAGGAAGATAAACATGTAAGCTCTGAAAGATTCCTTCATCGCGGCTCACTTTATTGCAGCTCGCCAGGAACGACACCCTTTGGGAAGAAAGGCCAGTTTGTGATGCAGGTTATGGGGCTGTTTTGCATCCCCACGGGCTTTCGTAAAACGCAATGATGTGGAATTTCGGAAACACCTAGGTTTTCTATAACTGTGGAGGGAAAATGACAGACACAATGGTGGGTTTTTGTGCCTCCCAATTATCCATTTTCACAGGCACACATTACACCAGATTCTGTACTCAAAATTCAGATTGACCATGGAATCTTTATTAAAATTCCAATCTTTATTTCATCTTCAGCATAATACAAGTAAAATACTCGTCTGGCAGAATGAAAGACCAAACACAGGAATATCTATTTTCACACTTAGGCCTCAATTTAATAAACTTTCTAAATGATAATGTTAGAAACCTTTCCAAATGATTTATCTACACAAATTCCTATAGACTTTAATGGTGACTTGGAAACTTTTCTAACAGTATTCAATCAATTGTACAGCTTTTTTTGGTATGGCTTTACTTTTATCAGACTGCATCTATTCCACCTGAAAAAAAGACATTTAGATGGTATTTCTTTTTGGAAAAGACAACACAGAGTTAAAGAATTTTTCCTGTTTAGATTTTTGCAATTTTCTTATTAATTCTTCACAATTCTCAGTCTGGTGAATAACCACCATCATCTTCTCTTGGCACTTTTTTAGACGGCAGTAGCTTTGCCCAGTGTCTAGAAGTGTCATGCATCAAAAATACACAAAGACAAAGTAGTCCTTAGTTAGTGTCCAACGTGGCTGGAATTTTAGTGAAATTCCAACACAGTCAAAATGAGTATTTCATAAAGATACCTTTAAGAATAATAAAGGTCCACTGTTCACACCTCGGCATAATGTCTGTAATAGTAAAGAGTTAGTAAAGGCAATAGTATCCATTAGATCACTTCTTGGTATTTAAGATCACTAATTACTGTATGAAATGGCTGACATGGGAAGAGAGCCTCAGTGGGTACCTGAATCTTGGCTTTTTTGACCGACGAGCACATGCGCTGCCTGAGAGCTTTTTAGCTCAAGGTACCATGACACAGGAATGGTCACAGAACCAGGCACAATATGGATTTGTTTTTAAAAGTGCATCGAGCACCATAAATACGAAGGGCATAAATGAATTTTGTTTCACAGAACTATGTAAAAAGAATGTAACTGCCCCTTCAGGCTTCGTTATTTGGAGGTAGTGACGGAGAGCCCCATGTACTATGTTCTCCTTAAAACTGTATTTTGTTCTAATTGGTAACAGTTTTTTTCAACTTCCAATACAGAGTAATAATACCTTCTTTTCTGGTAGGTATAAAATAGTCTTTTTCAAAAATTGTAGTTTGATGGTAAATCAGGTTGCTGCAGCTGTTTAGGAGGGAAAAGAATGGAAGCACTCTGTGAGATAAATGCAATTTTTGGGTATGTCTCTGAGAATATCTTATATTTGGGTTTTAGACAACATCTAAGCCCTAGTGCGAGTCTCCATATTTTGTTAATTGATGGAAATGGTTGCTTGTGTACATTTTAATGAGTCATTTATTGTGCACGCACTGCAGCTGGTCTGATATGCAAACTATCAGAGGAACATCGCCACTCCTTGCATAAATATGGTTTCTCTGTAGTGGTGATATCAGGATTTGGCATGATTAGTGCAAATACCACTGCAAACACATATAAATAGCACCTGCTTTTAATCTGAGGGTGATAATAAATTACTCACACAGCTGAATGAACTGTAGTCTCTGGAATGTTTCCAGCTTCTGTTTTGGCCCAAAGTATACAAGTCTGTTGTCTTTGTTTAGCTGACCAGGTCTCCCGAAGTTTGGTTGATAAAATATACCTACATAGGTGTGCTGTAGGAGCTATTCATTATAGTCTGAATCCAGGTTTCTAGCAGTGCTGCTAGACAAGGTATACAATTTAATACCCACTCCATTAGGATCCTTCTAGGCTGGATCAGAAAGGATGCCAGAGCACGTCCCCCTGTGGTGAATCCTACTGGCAAATGATAGGTCAAGGTACAGCTATATACACGCAGCACATAAAGAACACACAAAACAGCTTAGATAGACATCAATGTTTGAAAGCAATATAAAACCAAATCTTATGAAAAATATTGGGATTTAAGTAACATCATAAGGCCCCATTATGCCCCCTTTAACACTGTTCCAAAGTGTTTGTGGACCCTAGTATATGCTTTATGTTGCAGTGAAAATAGTTTAGGGACAAGCATGGATTACATGAAACATATACCAAATACACATACCAAGCAAAATAGAACAAAACCCAAACTGCAAAAGAATGCACCCTTTCCTCCAAATTGCACAAGTGTTTAATATATATATACATATATTCTTGAAGCCCTTCTCATTTTGTCTACTGTTGTAGAACCTGTCAAGTGGGTTAGCGTCTCACTTCTTGTCCAAGAATGGTTTGTTCCAGAAGCCCACTTGTCGTCAGTGACATTACCACTGCCCTACGACCATAGAAAAGCTAGCAGCTAAAACCACTGGATGTAGCGTTACTTACCTTAACCGGGGGCCGGTCGCGGTCCTCTCTTCAAGCCGCGCGCGGTCCTGCGGCTCATCCGACTGCTTCAGATGGAAGGCGGGCAGTGACCGCGTGGAGCGGTCACGTGTCCCACCTGAAACTAAGAGCGCGCCGCGAGTCTCGGGCGCGCTCTTAAAGAGACAGTGGGAGCCTAATTGCCAAAAGGCTCCCATTGGCTCCTGTCATACCACTCTCCCTATACAATTACCTATAGGGGGTGTGGAAGTGACAGGAGCCAATCACTTTGGTTTAAAAGCTATTTAACTTACCTTTTTCCCTTAGCTCGTTGCCCTATCGTGGTTTCTGTTTCAGTTCCCTTTAGCGCTTGTGGTGTTCAGTTGTGTTTTCTCGTATTGACTTTGGCTTCGTATTCTGACTTCGTTTTCGCTTTATCCTTATCTGTACTGTTTGCCGGCTTGCTGTTTTCCGTGTACCAGACCCCGGCTTGTCCTAGTTTACGCTGTCTCTCTGTGCCCTTGACCTCGGTTTGTTCCTGGCTCTGTCTCCTCTCATATACGTCGAGTCCGGCCATTCTAAGGTCCGGTAGACGTATCTCTCCTCTGTATCTGCCTCTGTTTAGCTGGATCCTGCGTGTAGGGGTATATTCTCGTTACATTACGATAGGGCCATGGACCCCGCAGATTTAGCTCAACAGATGGCGTCCCATGAGGCAAGATTTGTAGAGCAGGATCACCGTATGGATCAGATAGCTCAGGCTCTCCAGACGCTCCTAGCTAGAACCGTTCCAGCAACCACACCTAACCCTCCTACGCCCCTTCTCCCTGAAGTATCTACTTTGCCTAATACTTCGGCCCATTTAACACCTCCTCCTAGGTATGGAGGGGACTCTAAGACTTGCAGAGGGTTTATTAATCAAATTGAATTCCACTTCGAAATGTATCCACGTTCATTTCCCACAGAGAGGTCTAAGGTTGGGTTCTTTATGCACCAACTTACCGATAAGGCACTTGAGTGGGCAAATCCTATTTGGGAAGCTAATGGACCTATGGTACATGATTTCAACAGTTTTCTTACGGCTTTTCGTAGAACTTTTGACACAATGAAAAGGTCAAAGAATGCCGCGAGAGCATTAATGAGAATTAAACAGGGTTCTAGGTCTGTGGCTGATTATGCCATTCAGTTTCGCACTCTTGCTTCGCAGGTAGATTGGACCAACAATGGGTTAACTACTGCCTTTATGGAAGGTTTGTCAGATACGATATTGGATGAGGTAGCAGCTAAGGAGCTTCCTATTGCCTTAGAGGACCTTATCGATTACCTCATTGATATAGATAATAGAATTCGTGACAGGCTCTATACCAAGAACAGGAATAGACGTTTTGTTACACCCATTAACCCCAGAGTTAATATACCAGAGAGTGTTAAAGTGTCTGAGGAGGAACCTATGCAATTAGGGGTTGCCAAACTCTCTGATACTGAGAAATTACATAGGAGAAGGGAGGGACTCTGCCTATACTGTGGTAGGAGAGACCATATGGTCCTTTACTCCCGGAAAACTCTCGCACCTAAGACCTTATAGGGGACTGGCCTTGGGTGTGATATCTAAGTCTCCTAAATTGCCTCCTAACCGCTTGCTTCTCCCGGTTTCTTTATATATGGGAGAGATTTGTATAGTTGACAACATATATGCTCTGGTTGACTCTGGGGCAGCTGAAAATTTTATAGACTCTGGCTTTATAAAGAGAAACAACATTCCCATCAGAGAGAAGGAGATACCCTTGGCCGTTGAGGCCATAGATGGTAGACCATTAAGTTCTCCAGTTGTTACTCATGAGACTGTACCATTACACATGTACACAGGGGTTTTACACTATGAAACCATTCGATTCCAGGTCATCACCTCTCCCTCTTCACAGTTAGTATTAGGGTATCCATGGTTACGTGCTCACAATCCCATTTTTGACTGGGAGACAGGGCAAATAAAATCATGGAGTGAGGCCTGCCACGAGTCTTGTACGTTGGAAGTCACACCTTTGAATTCTATTGAGGTACCTACCAGTCCTCCTTTGTCTACGGTTATACCCCCTCAGTATTTATCTCTAAAGACTGTTTTCGATAAAAGGGAGGCTGAGAAATTACCGCCTCACAGACCCTATGATTGCGCTATTGACTTGTTGCCTGGCACTATACCTCCAAAGGGCAGGGTGTACCCCTTATCGGTTCAAGAAAACCGTGTCATGGAGGAGTATATTAAGGAATCACTAGAAAAGGGGTTTATTAGGAGATCCTCTTCTCCAGCTGGAGCAGGGTTCTTCTTTGTATCGAAGAAAGAAGGTGATTTAAGACCGTGTATAGATTATAGAGGTCTAAACAAAATCACTATCAAAAATGCATACCCTATACCTTTAATTACAGAATTATTTGACAGGCTGAAACATGCCACTGTGTTCACTAAATTAGACCTTAGGAGTGCATACAATTTGATACGTATAAAGGAAAATCACGAATGGAAGACTGCATTCAACACTAGATCCGGTCATTACGAATATACTGTTATGCCATTTGGGCTTTGCAATGCCCCAGCAGTATTCCAAGAATTTATTAATGATGTCTTAAGAGATTTTATTCACACATTTGTTATCGTATACTTGGACGACATTTTAATATATTCTACAGATATACACACTCATCACAGACATGTTACGACAGTTTTGAAGACCCTTCTTGCTAATGGTCTTTATTGCAAGCTAGAAAAATGTTTGTTTGACCAAACCGAAGTCCAGTTCTTGGGGTATTTGATTTCCGCTAAAGGTTTTCGTATGGATCCCCAGAAGCTTGCTGCTGTAATAGAATGGCCTCTACCGCAAGGTCTGAAAGCTATTCAGCGTTTTCTTGGGTTCTCCAATTATTATAGACGTTTTATCAAAGGTTTCTCGTCCATTGTAGCACCTATTACCCGTATGACTAAAAAGGATGGCAATACTCGTGTTTGGTCTACCGAGGCACTTCAGGCTTTTGAATTTCTTAAAACTACGTTCGCCTCTGCACCTATTTTACAGCATCCTGTCCCCTCACTGCCCTATATTCTTGAAGTTGATGCTTCGGATATTGGGGTAGGTGCTGTCTTATCCCAAAGAGAGTCGCCTGAAAAGCCATTGCATCCATGCGGCTTCTTTTCTAAACAAATGTCCAAAGCAGAGAAAAATTATGATGTGGGTAATCGCGAAACTCCTTGCTATTATTTTAGCACTTAAAGAGTGGAGACATTTGTTAGAAGGAACTAAGGATCCTATCCTCATTTTTACGGATCACAAGAACCTATCCTACCTTAGCGAAGCCAAAAGATTGTCTTCCAGGCAGGCTAGGTGGTCACTATTTTTGTCCCGTTTCAATTTTATTATCACCTATAGGCCAGGTGATCGCAACACTAAAGCAGACGCTCTGTCCAGACAGTTTGAAACTACTGACAAACAGGAGATTGATGTTACTCCTGTCATTCCCCCAGACAGGATAATAGCTACTACTATTTTGTCTATTTCCTCGTCCCTCTTGCAGGCCATACAAGCGAAACAAAGCATGGCACCTAGCGAGAGGCCTAATGATAAACTGTTCGTTGATGTTCCCGAGAGACGGGATATTATGTCATTATATCATGATACTAAGACTGCTGGACATCCTGGTATTTCCAAAACGGTGTCAGCTGTTTCTCGGTATTTTTGGTGGGATTCCTTACGAAAGGATGTCACTGACTATATAAGTGCTTGTACTACTTGTGCCTGTATGAAATCCTCCCGTAGAGTTCCTTGTGGGCTGTTGCATCCGTTACCCGTTCCCGAGAGACCTTGGTCTAACCTGTCCATGGATTTTATTGTTGAATTACCCCTTCAAATGGTAACACAGTAATCCTGATGATAGTGGATCGGTTCTCCAAAATGGCTCACTTCGTGTCTCTTCACAAGTTGCCCACATCCAAGGAACTGGCTCATATCTTCGCTAGAGAAGTATTTCGATTACATGGGATTCCCGTATCTATTGTATCCGATAGGGGTAGCCAATTTATTTCCAGGTTCTGGAGGGCCTTTTGTTCAGAAATGGGTATTTCTCTCTCATTTTCTTCCGCTTATCATCCCCAGTCTAATGGGGCTGCTGAACGTGCCAACCAGTCTCTGGAGCAATACCTCCGTTGTTTTGTGTCTCACCATCAGGACAATTGGTCTGACCTGCTTCCTTGGGCTGAATTTGCTCGGAATAACGCCACTCATGATTCTTCCGGCAAGACCCCTTTTTACGTTGTCTATGGCCAGCATCCCGTTGTTCTTCCGGCTGCATTCTCCTCACAGGGCATGCCAGTTCTGGATGAGCATTTGGCTGGTTTGCGTAATACTTGGGAGCAGGTTCAGCGTTCTTTGGTGGACTCTGCTACTCGCCAGAAGGCTCAGGCTGACAAGCATCGCAGAGCAGCTCCGTCCTATGTTGTGGGGGACAGGGTTTTGCTTTCCACGCGGAATATTCGTCTCCGGGTGCCTTCTATGAAATTGGCTCCCCGCTTCATTGGACCTTATCGTATTATACATAAGGTTAATCCTGTTTCTTATGCCTTAGGCCTGCCTAAGAATCTACGTATTCCTAATGTTTTTCACACCTCATTGTTGAAACCTTTCGTACGCAACCGCTATACCCGGCATACTCCTCCTCCCCCTCCTATCTCGGTGGAGGGTCATGAGGAGTTTGAAGTGTCTGCTGTTCTTGACTCTCGTTTCCTTAGGGGTCGACTTCAGTACTTGGTACATTGGAAGGGTTATGGGCCTGAGGAGCACAGTTGGATTTCGGCTGATGCTGTCCATGCTCCCCGTCTTGTGCGCTCTTTCCATTCTCGTTTTCCTGCCAGGCCTGGTCCTACCCGCCCGGGGGGCGTGTCCTCAGGGGGGGGTACTGTAGCGTTACTTACCTTAACCGGGGGCCGGTCGCGGTCCTCTCTTCAAGCCGCACGCGGCTCATCCGACTGCTTTGATGGAAGGCGGGCAGTGACCGCGTGAAGTCTCGGGCGCGCTCTTAAAGAGACAGTGGGAGCCTAATTGCCAAAAGGCTCCCATTGGCTCCTGTCATACCACACTCCCTATACAATTACCTATGGGGGTGTGGAAGTGACAGGAGCCAATCACTTTGGTTTAAAAGCTATTTAACTTACCTTTTTCCCTTAGCTCGTTGCCCTATCGTGGTTTCTGTTTCAGTTCCCTTTAGCGCTTGTGGTGTTCAGTTGTGTTTTCTCGTATTGACTTTGGCTTCGTATTCTGACTTCGTTTTCGCTTTATCCTTATCTGTACTGTTTGCCGGCTTGCTGTTTTCCGTGTACCAGACCCCGGCTTGTCCTAGTTTACGCTGTCTCTCTGTGCCCTTGACCTCGGTTTGTTCCTGGCTCTGTCTCCTCTCATATACGTCGAGTCCGGCCATTCTAAGGTCCGGTAGACGTATCTCTCCTCTGTATCTGCCTCTGTTTAGCTGGATCCTGCGTGTAGGGGTATATTCTCGTTACACTGGACAAGGCAGTAAAGAGATCCCCAGGCACTCAAAAGTGTTAAAGCCGCCGGCAGATTTATTGAAACAAAAAAGGAAGCAACGGTTCGACTTACTAAGAGGTATTTTTCAAGCTTGAAAAAGACCTCGTAGTAGGTCGAAACTTTGCTGCCTTTTTTGTTTCAATAAATCTGCCTGCAGCTTTAACACTCTTAAAGGCCTAGGAATCTGTTTGCTGCCTTAACGTGATGGGATTGATGGTCCTGTTCCGGAGCACCGGTGGCTGCTGGGATTAAGTGCGGTTCCTATAATCACTTTTGCAATAACCACTGGGCAAGACTACTAGAGATCACTGGGAAATTGCCACCAAACAGTATGCTAGCAGTGATTATCAGGCACTATCTGTAATTCCAACCAATGCCATCACAGAGACGAACATGCTTGTATATGTCACAACATCAGTTATCCTCCAAATACTTGACTACAAGATCAGACTGAAAGAGAAACAGTTCCTACCATAGAGACTAAAACTGTAAGCCAAGATAAAGTCATTGCACAGAGGGGTTTTACATTCTGTCCACCAGCCTGGAGAAACTAAAATAAAGAATACTATATTAATGTAATGGCATCTGCAGGAGAATTAAGCTTTTGGTACCTAAAGTATATAAGTTCCCTTATTATGTGCCACGTTCCACTAGTAGGGATAATAGCTTCAAGGTGAAGATTGGAAGCCTTATGGCCACTTCAGACTGGCTGCCAGGAGAATGGTCAAAATATAGTCTGTTTGGATTTTTTGGGGGGGATATGTGAATGAGTTGGGTCCAGAAAAGTACTGCAATTTTTTCAAAGTGGAATGATAACAAAAATAATGTGTGTACTGGTTCCACTGGTGTCCATGACACTTGCCATATTTCAGAATGTTGCACAAGTTTTTAGATCATAACACCTTGATAAATCGACACCCTTTTTTATTTTTTTTTGGATACATTTTAATTTTAGACCTACTGAGACATGTACATTGAGTAACTTAAACTAATCACAGCCTTGTGGGCCTCTGATCCACATTCACCAGCATGAATACATTTAGAGGGTTCAGCATTCTCAGGGTCCATCTGTGGCATATGGTCTATCATTATTGCCAGTTATCAGCAACTGGGACATGGTGCTGTGTATCATCCTTTCCAGAACCATATTAAGTGAAATGAGAAACAGGTATCTATACGTTTCGCACACTTTTATAACACAGACACTCATGTCCAAAAATCAAGCATGCTTGTATGAATCCCAGTGCCTTGCTAATATTTGTTACATGTATAAATGTGTGTCTACTTGAACAGACCAGACAGTGTTTTTTTTCTTTAAAGGAGCACTATAAGTGCCATATCCATTATAGCTGTAGTAGTTATGGTGCCAGGAGATCGCTGGGTGTCTCCCATGTTAAGGAATTAAACCATGTTCTTACCTGGGGTCTGCCAGGGGCATCTTCCTTTCTCCACTACCACCTCCTATGGAGAGCCACAAGCTTTCTTTCTGAGCTAAGCCTGGCAGTGCAGGACTCAACTCTCAGCCAGTGAGCTCGCTCTAAATATCATGGATTAGTTGAGGAGACCTAGTGGCAGCTTAGCTTCTAGCTTATCATGGGAAGTGTAGTGCATGCAGGTAGCTGTGTGTAGTGAACCTCAGTTAACAAGTCAAGCCGTTCTAAAACTATTAGACTCCTTACAATGGGTGGAGGGCCGGAGGGGGGTTATGGGCTTGGAGTGAACCTTTAACTCATTCCTATTGAGTACATCTGTTGATGATGCTGGGTTTTATGGAGATGAACCAGTAGAGGGCGCACACACCTAACAGCAGCCAACAAGTAGTTACCTGGGTAGAAAGTAGTGTTTTCTAAGATTGAAATATTGTGCCTTTATTTGGCAATCATTGAAGAGTTTGTTTGGGGACTTTGTAAATCATTTATAAAAGACAGTTGTTTGTTATTAAATGGTTGTTATGGGTAGATAAGTGATTGACACTTCTCCACTGAACAGAATTAAATTCTGAAAGCATATTCAGACCCAGCGTGCCATAGCTCTAATTATGTTAATGTGGGGGGGGGACATTTCTTTCAGTTTGCTGTTTCTGTGGCTGCTAAAAAAGAAATGAAGTAGGATTTTATGTGTGTCATTCTGGTTCTTAATTCTATAAGCATTTCTGAACCCATGGCGCAATCAATTTCATAACCTATTCTTAAATATATATTAAATAAACTCAACAGTTTAGTAATAACTGAAGTCATTTTGTTCATTAGTGTACTTTTCCTGGATTAGGATGGCAAGGAGGATGTCAGAGACATATGGTAAAGCATGACTGTTTTGATGTTGCCATAATTGTTCTTGTTTTATGGCAAAGACTTATTTATGCTAATAATTTCGTATTATTACTACTTTCTACTACACAATAGTTACCAGAACAAATACAGATTATTGTAGTTGTTCTTCAGAATACAGTCAGTCCCTGCAGGCATTTTAATGTAAGCGCTGAATTGTCAGAGAAAAGGCAGTGTTTACATTACAACCTCAGAACACCTCTCAGACCACTCCTCAAACGGCCACTAGAGGTGCTTCCAGGGTCAGTGCTTACTAGTGTGCAGCACTGACATTTAGTGTATCCACGCTCTGCGTAAATTCCCAATAGAGATGCATTGATTCAGTGCATCTCTATGAGGAGATGGTGATGGGCCAGGATGGTGTTTGGCTCTGCCCCTGGCCCCCCTCCTTGGCTGAGTTAATCAGAATTGACAATCTCAGACAATCCAATGCTTTCCTCTGGGGCCAGGCGCGAGATGCCCACTGCGCTGAAAAAAAAGTGAGTTTTAATTGTTTTACTTTCCTCCAAGGGGGTCTGAGGGCCTAAATAGTGATATTAGAACTATAGTGTCAGGAATACATGTTTGTGTTCCTGACACTATAGTGCCCCTTTAAAGGGGAACTGCAAATTCCTGGGATTTCTAATATTATGTTTACTCATCCCTTATATTTAGGAATTGTGCATTTGTGAGGAGTAAAAAGTAAAATGAAATGTGGAAATCCACACCTCTTTATCTGCAACTTGGTGTCTGTCTAAGCTCCTTTCAGCCCATTGTTAGTGGGCCCTCTAATTAAAATGTAAAAAACGCCATAAAACATTCCTGTAACCCAGTGCTGGGACTGGCTCCTCTCTGCAGCCTTCCCTCCTCTTTTCAGTCATGTGTTGTAATGACATGCCCATTCTAGTTCTTAGTCCAGTGCTCTGCCACTCTTATACTTCTCATAGAGAAGCACTGGATCTAGCATTGGATGTGTTCATCGTCAGAAAAGTGAAGGTCGCTAGTGGTTGCATGTCTTACAAATGGATATAGATATTAAATAGTGTAATTTCAAGGGAAGATGGTTCAAAGTTAGTACAACTTCCAGGGAAGATGGTTCAAAGTTAGTACAACTTTATCACATGTGAGATAAATAGAAATAATTTGAATGCAGATAATAGCTAATTCCAGTGACAATGTCCCTCCCTAACGTCAGTCGATGGAGGGGGAGCCCCCAATGAGCATGCACAGTGAGCGGCACACACATTATGCCTTCCCTATAGTTAAAGATTGCCTCGATGCTTTGCTGCTGGGATTGTCTAGACGCTAGAGTCAAACTCGATGAAACAGCAGGAAGCGCCTCTAGTGGCTGTCTGGTAGAGATTATTGCAGTTTCTTAAAAACTGCAATGTTTTACATTGCAGGGTTAAGAGAACAGGGATACTGCACCCAGACCACTTCAGTGAGATGAAGTTAATGTTAATATCTTCTAATTGTCTATAGCAAATTGTAAATTTAGGTCAAATTTGATACATATTGTGAATTTTAAGGCACATTTGGAAATTAATAACCCCCAAGCTCAAACTGTATGGCTGACTTGTTCTGGCAGTATTATGGCTGACCTGTGCAGGCAGTATTACGGCAGACCTGTGCTGGCGGTATTACGGTTGACCTGTGCTGGCGGTATTACGGCAGACCTGTGCTGGCGGTATTACAGCTGAACTGTGCTGGCGGTATTACAGCAGACCTGTGCTGGCAGTATTATGACAGACCTGTGCTGGCAGTATTATGGCCGACCTGTGCTGGCGGTCTAATGGCTGACCTGTGCTGGCGGTCAAATAGCTGACCATTGCTGGCGTTATTAAGGCAGACCTGTGCTGGCGGTCTAATGGCTGACCTGTGCTGGCGGTATTACGGTTGACCTGTGCTGGCGGTATTACGGCAGACCTGTGCTGGCGGTATTACAGCTGAACTGTGCTGGCGGTATTACAGCAGACCTGTGCTGGCAGTATTATGACAGACCTGTGCTGGCAGTATTATGGCCGACCTGTGCTGGCGGTCTAATGGCTGACCTGTGCTGGCGGTCAAATGGCTGACCTTTGCTGGCGTTATTAAGGCAGACCTGTGCTGGCGGTCTAACGGCTGACCTGTGCTGGCGGTATTACGATTGACCTGTGCTGGCAGTATTACGGCAGACGTGTGCTGGCGGTATTACTGCAGACCTGTGCTGGCGGTATTAAGGCTGACCTGTGCTGGCGGTATTACGGCAGGCCTGTGCTGGCGGTATTACGGCAGGCCTGTGCTGGCGGTATTACGGCAGGCCTGTGCTGGCGGTATTACGGCAGGCCTGTGCTGGCGGTATTACGGCAGACCAGTGCTGGCGGTATTACGGCAGACCAGTGCTGGCGGTATTACGGCAGGCCTGTGCTGGCGGTATTACGGCAGGCCTGTGCTGGCGGTATTAAGGCTGACCTGTGCTGGCGGTATTACGGCAGGCCTGTGCTGGCGGTATTACGGCAGGCCTGTGCTGGCGGTATTACGGCAGGCCTGTGCTGGCGGTATTACGGCAGACCTGTGCTGGCGGTATTACGGCAGACCTGTGCTGGCGGTATTACGGCAGACCTGTGCTGGCGGTATTACAACAGACCTGTGCTGGCAGTATTATGTCAGGCCTGTGCTGGCGGAATTACGGCAGGCCTGTGCTGGCGGTATTAAGGCAGACCTGTGCTGGCGCTATTACGGCTGACCTGTTCGGGCAGTATTATGGCAGACCTGTGTGGCAGCATTAGCCTAGGCATTAGTTTCCATAAACTCTGAACTGTGTGGTGAGCAGATCTTGCGCAGGTAACACTTTTCTAGCATTAATTGCATTTGCCACGACCAGGTGTATTACTAACCTAATTGGGATATCTACTGAGTTTGAATGAACACTGAGAGGTGTTGTATTGTTCTTCTAGGCCAGTGAGAATACGGTACAATAACTCTTATCTACCTTACCCCAGAATTATTAACTAATTGGGGCCGGTGTCATGCTAGTATTCTCTGGTACTCTTAGTAATGATATCAGGTACTGTTAATTTAATTGCATTCTATGATTTCATTAGATGTGCAGAGGGTAAAGAGTCATAAGTCGAAATTCCATGAGCACAGCAGTATGAAATCACATGTTTTTTTTGCAAACAGCCTATTACATAATTTAAGGCTTTGACGACAGGTAAAGGTATTTAAACAATTTTAATTACAAATTCTTTACAAAGAAAAAAAACCGAATGTACTAACATTGCTTATTTGCATATCACCACACAGAATCCCTGCCTTGAAAAGTATTGTTAGTTTGAAAAATGTGTAGTCACAGTATGTTTTATACTGTGTGATCACTTTATTTCCCCGTAAGTTACTTCTCAGGTGAAGGATTTTTCTTTTTATATAGCAAGGGCTGCCTCATAGTTGTCTAACAGTTGCCTGTTGTAGTTGACCTCGGATAACTCGACTAGTTACCTCCGCTAACTCCCTTCTTAGCCAGACTGGAACCGTAAATGATTATATCTCGCTTTCCCCCAGTAACCAAACAAGACATAGTTCTGGGAGTAATCTGTTTTATTCAGGCAGGGCACATTCAACTTATACACAGACCCCCAGCATGGGGTCTCCATCCAAAGTCACACAAACCCCTCCCTAGCGTCTAATGGCTGACCTGTGTCTAGGACATAATTGAGTCAACGACCGGTAACTCAATTATCTCTCAGTTACAGGAAACCATACACAAAACATAAAAAAACACCCTTGTATTATATAGGAACCCCACATGTATTATTTCCTCGGATAGCCTGGATTTAAGCGCCCAAGCTGTCCAAATATTGCTCAATCCGTTCGGTGGAATGGAATCACCGTCGGGGTAAAGTTCTGACCAGCCGGCCACGAGGTGGCAGCCCAAAATAGTTCCAAGGAAATGAGGCAGCGGCCTTCAGGGGTTCCTATGCGAATACCAACGAATCCTCCGCCCGGCTCTTAGGGAGCGAATGCTCCCCCAATCGGTAGTGCCTTTCTCCCAAAGAGCGCTTTCCTAATTTGTCTGGGAGTGGTACCATTTGCCCGGGTTTGCGAGTTAGCGTATCCAAAACGATTTTCAGGCACTCGACGACCAGGTACCGCTGCCTGCGTTAGGGAGACAAAATGGCCACCATTCATTAGAGCATGTGGGTTCGGTTATTCGAATGGCAGCCACCCAGGGAAAGCACTTGAATTAATCAGTTCTTTTGACATTAACGAGCCAGGGGGTGGTCGGTGTTCGGTACATATAAAATGGGAAACAAGGCCACATTCGGGAGCAACAAGGGTGATAAAGGCAAGATAACTCCTGAATGGTGTTAAGTCCGTCTTTGTGAGTTGGAACATAAACTTGTCTATAGCATACTGACATGGTCCGCCACGTCGGTCTATCCTTTTTTCAGTTTTATGCCTTTCTGGTTGGTTCTCTGGTGCCCTGCTTTTGGGGATACCAGAGAAAAGTTCCCAATAAGTACAGGGTAAGTGCACTACACTGTATATTTGTATATTTTGTGACCATCCCAGAGTGCTGAACATACACCATGCTGACATCCCCTATACAGGGAGTGATGAGTTCCACACTAAATACACACAGTTCTGTGCCATCCCCTTGCTGGCCTGCTTGCATACTTCTCAATATTGAGATGTATAGATAAACTTTATTCTCAGGTTTGTCATCTGGCTCCTTGTGCCATGAGTACAGGGACCTGCATAAGCACCTAGTGGCTAGTATAAAAGGTTAGTACATGTGCTCCTAGCGGCCAATTTACAGGCACCCACATAGCCGTGTTGCTATTACACATTTGCCTGTACATAAAATATAGAATTATTATAGACGCAGCTTGTTTGCTCTGCCTACCCCTGTTTTAAATGGCTGAAGAGAAGGGAATCTTTCATGCAGATTTGGCCAGGCACAGGGCTATTCCAGGACATATTAGGTGACTTCATAATGCACTGAAACATTGTTGCAATTGTCCCTCATACACATGGGCACATGGGATATATGCAGTTTGTATTTCATATGTTATTTGCCCTATTTTGTAGACTCAAACAATCATGACCACATGAATATCCACATGATCGGGAAGTAGATTGGGGATGTGACTTAGTAATATAGTTGTACAAACCTGACTCAATTCATGGTTTGTCATTTCGCTGGAGGAAGCAGGAAAACTTACTTGGCGGAATCTGGCTTTAGCTCTCTCCAGTTCTTATTCTGTCATTGGAGCGCAATGGTAATCCCTTACTTCAATTTTTTAATCCAAACCCCATGTGTCATTTATTATCTCAAAGGTTTGTTTATCCATCAGATAAGGACCACGTTACCTGTGCTAGCTTCAGGAAGTCATACCCTATGCAACTATTGCCTCGCTGTTCAGAAAGGACTCATTCCACTCACAAACATCTTGTACGAGTTAATCAATACATTGACATGTTTGTGCTTTTGAAACAGCAATTTACCCCTCCCATATTGATAGTTTGCACAACAACATGCAGCCAATATTTAGAAGGAAGTCAGTCATCCTAGCGATAGCTAGCACACAATATTTTATAGGCTGGCTAACCTAGAAACAGCAAGGCCAGACTAAAGTCCACTCTAGTGCTTCACACCCTGCATTCTTCCTTGTCTGAGTAGATTGTATTCTTAGGAATTAATATGTAATCCTTCAGAAAGAGCCTTAGAAGTAACTGCAGATTTGTTTTCTCATCAAAGAAACGTGAATTGCAAGGGTCTCTCAAGCAATAAGGAATCTTACTTGTGATAATACAAACAAAGAAAAATAACAAGAAAATTACCCCCCAAAAAGCAATACAAATCAACACACAAAAACATATAAAGTAAACAGTATGATGTATGAAGTACGTTGTGTTTATCAAACGTAATGCAATCAGGATTGTTACACATATTATGCATTTCAGTCCAGAGGAAACTCGTATTATTAAAAGAGAAAGGAATGTAAGGTTAGCAGTAATTAAAGGGACACTCTAAGCACCATAACCACTGTAGCTTATTGTAGCATTTTGGTGCAAGGAGTATTTGAGTGCTGTTTCCATATTATGTCACGACTATTTATGAGCAGTATGACAAAAACATGGTTTCAATTGGCACCCGAACCCCTGGAAATATGCAGTTAGTTTGAGGGGCATGTAGGCCCACACCTGTTTGAGCACACAGTGGCTGAGGATGTAAGCTGACCCTATCCATAAACAAGTGTTTTTTTATTTTTCCCTGAGGGGACAATGGGATATAATGCACAGGTGTAATACGGCTGTGAGAGGAATCTCACTGCTTCAAATAAATGGTACCTCAAATTGACTGCCCAATGAAGGAAGGGTAAGCCAGGAGATCAGTAAAAAGAGTTCTATAATATATAATACAATATAATGCGCACAGAGGCTGTTACTGTTTTTACAAACTAGTTACTTTAATATATGAATTTGTGTTTGATATATTCTTCGAGGGGCTTTTAAAGGATTTATATTTTCAAGGCTGACATATTTAAATCTTTTTGCACGCTTTCAAGTATGTACAGCAGCTTGCTGATATAGCACCAGCACCATCTAGGCCTCACTGCAAAAATCACTAATTATTAAATTGAAAGACACTAAATGCAAGCATGGCAAAACTGGTAGAAGTTAGACGAGACCTTTGATGGGTAAATAATTGAGTGATTCTTTAGCAGCTTGGTCGGTGAGTAATGGAGCGCAAACTTAACTGTAAGAGGAAATTGTGTTCATTTTTTAATAAAAGAGTAAAACAATAGCATGTTATGAAGAAGTTGCAAATATTGTTGATAAAAAAAAAAAAAAAAAGGATTGAATATAGTAAGCAAACGCATTTATTCCAAAGGATGAATGGAGATTTACAAAACTATATAGAAAGAGACAAAATTGTAAGATAAGGAGTTTTGGGCTGTAAATTATATAAAACATAATACAAATTCTGAAAAATTACAGTTCTTCTTTTAAATATATTAAAGCAATACTCCACGCACCATACCCAGTGCAACCTGCCCCTTACGGAGAAATGGCATCCAGGACCTTCAGGCAACAACAATTTCAATGAGGCGGTCATTATGGTGCCCATATGTGGTCCTTTTTTTATGAAATCAGTACATTTCTGTCAAGCCTGTTTCACTCCATATAAAGAAATTGCATCACTTGGAGTGGGACATCAGAATTGTAGGACAGGTTCAGCTATAAGACAGGTGAACAGAGCATTGTAGAGAGTGGTTTGGAAAATGTAGATCAGCATGCAACCCAACTGTTTCAAATTAAGGCTCATGTTACTCTATCCAGGGATGTAGGTCCCCAAGAAATGTCCCCCATAAGCACACTGTGAGAGCATCATTAGATGTGCTTGTGCTGAGTAAACTCAGGGTATTTAGCCTATGCTCTGAGCACTTCCACAGCACCGCCTGAGGGTATTTAGCCTATGCTATGAGAACTTCCACAGCATCGCCTGAGGGTATTTAGCCTATGCTCTACTTCCACAGCACTGTCTGGTCCGACAAACTGGCACAACCCTTTACTGTACAAGTCCACCCCTCATTGCTGGGAACATGTGTTAAAATTATTTTTTCAAAGTGTAAGACAGTTTTT
>OW240918.1:12921379-12933918 GCA_933207985.1 Pelobates cultripes | reverse complement strand
ACCCCATTTTGTCAGCCCCCAACACTATGTCACCAATACATACAGTCACCCCTCCCACACACTGCCCCTGCACACACTGTCACCATTTCCAACACTGCCTCCCACACTCTCACCTACCCACCGTCACAATTCCACACACATACTGTCACCCCCCACATGCTGTCATGCCTCCTTCACATTAACCTCTCCTAATCTTGTCGCTCTCACCCCCTCCATCCGTACCCCAATTACCAGCCCTCGCTCTTCCGCACTCCCCCTATCACACTCATCTTCTGTCATACTGTCACACTCACCCCCAACCCTTTCACTTGTGCCCAACCATGCCACACTCACCCTGTCACATAATCCTGTCCGACTCACTTTCCCTCGCCTTGTCACACTTCCTCCTCCAGCCGTGTAACACATAACCCCAACCCTGTCAAACTCATCCCCTTTCACCCTATCACATTAACTTCTATCCTGTCACTCATCCTGCCAAGCCATTCTCACCTCCCCTGGCCGTGTCACACTTTCTCCTTCAACCGTGCCACACTCACCCCAACACTGAATGCAGAGACTAGCTCTCTGTATCCAGCGCTGCAAGCCTGTCATTCAATATAACAACAGCTCATTATACACACGATGCAACCCCTATATGTTTTTTACTATGAGTATTAGTGGGGGGGCCTCTTGTTTGAGTTTCGCCTAAGGCCTCATAAAGTCTAGAGCCGCCACTGCCTGAATGTTAATATTTGAGTCTGTGCGCGTGTCTGTATGTATACCTGTGTATGTGTGGGTCTATCTTTATGTGCCTCTCTGAGTGTGTCTGTCTGTGTATGCCAAAGTATGCGTGTATGTGCCCATCTGTGTTTGCCAGTGTCTGTTTGTGTGTCTGTGTGCCTGCCTGGGTCAACTTTAAAATTATAATTCTATATTACTATTACACACAATCACACTCAGACAACTCCACACATAAATTTCACACTCAACCAACAAGCACAGTTGCAGAATCATACACAGCCTCCACACACATCCCATTCCAAGTCCATTGCTTGGAGAGTAATGAGGAGGAGCCACGTGGGGAGACTTTTTTTTGATTCTTGCAATGGGGATAAGCTGACTTACATCATGTGACATCAGTGACTCCATCATCACTTCAATACATTAAAGTGGTTATGGTGCCTGCCTTCAGAGTTGTTTTTATTGTATGTTTTGGAGCCAAATACATGTACAGAGAACAAACTTCTTCATTGTAATAAGCATAGGCCCACTAATTATAGTTATGTGCCATAACACTTTAAAAAAATATCTATAAACTATAACTATAGCAGTCTGTCGTGGTTATGATACCAGTAGTTCTTTGGCACCATCACACAGCTGGGTGTCAAACCATTCTGAAATTTGACACCATCTGTGGATCCTCCAGGTACCTTTTGGTATGACCTCTTATTTGAGCTATCACTAAAATATCACTAAAATGGAAGTTTCCCTTCCACATTAGCAAAATCTATTTTGTTCAAGTTTGGTGGGGACTGAAATTAATGATAAGAGACAAATATAGGATCACATTTGGGGCTATAGGGGTTTATTATGATGGATGAAAAGGGAGAGAGAAATGCAAAGAGAGCTGTGTGAGAACAGAGGGAAAAGTACGGAAGTGGTGGTAAGGGGAGTAAGTACGGAAGTGGTGGTATGGAGTGTGACCGGCAGGGGAGCTCTCAGCTATCCGATCGCCGGCTCTGTTCTAAACCTCCATGGGCCAGTGGGGAGATCAAAGATCTCCCTCACCGACCCACATACAGGGAGTGAGGCAGGAGAGGACCCGGGGAGCTAAAGCCAGCAGCTCCGCCGTGTTCCTCTCGCACGATCTGAGCATTGCCACGGCAATGCTCATATCTCACGAGAATGAACTCTAGCCCCGCAGGCTAGAATTCACTCACCACTGGACCACCAGGGAAGGCAGCAGTAACAAGGATACCCCTCCCTACATAAGGTAAGAAGGGAGGGGGGATATTAAGTAATCTGCCCCCACCTCCACTGGACCACCAGGGAAGGCACGGTCCCCCCTCCCTACAAAAGGTAAGAAGGGAGGGGGGATATTTAATAACTAATCTGCCCCCACCTCCACCCCCACAAATCACCCAAACATACAGCACACACACACAGCACCCACACACACACAGCAACCTCACATACACAGTACACTAATAGCATCTCACAAACACACAGCATCCTCACACACAGCACACTAACAGTACCCTCACAAACACACAATACCCACACACAACACACAAACAGCACCCTCACAAAGCACATGACACCCACACACATCACCTTCACACAGCACACTACCAGGACCCTAACAAACACACACACAGCACACTACCAGTACCCTCACACACAGCACTCAAACAGCACCCTCACACACAGTACACTAACAGCACCCTCACAAACACCCTCACCCACATAGCACACTACCAGCACCCTCACACACACACATCACACTAACAGCACCCTCACACCACCCTCACACAGCACACACACACACACAGCAGTGTATGTATGTTTGTGTGTGTGTGTTTATATATATATATATGTGTATATATATATATATTCATACATACATACATATACACGCGGCGTGTGCTTGTGCTTTAGGGTGCACACCCTAATGCAATAGGCTGCGCGTGCCTATGAAGGGGACAACGATGGGTGTGACAGAGAACAGAGGTAACTGTTTCCAGATTCACTTTTATGAATCAAAGTTTTGATTCCATTATAACTTTTTTCAAAATATAATGGCACTTGGCAGAACAGGTGCAAGGATTTTTGTCTACACAGGCTTAGATGCAGTTTCCCACACGTCACACTCTCCACACTTCCCCTTCACTCCTCACACTTTTCACACTTCCCACTTTACACTCCTCCTTTCACTCCTCACACTCTTCACACTCCTCCATTCCTCATACTCCTCACACTCTTCACACTCATCCTTTCACTCCTCACACTCTTCACACTCCTTCACTCCTCATACTCCTCACACTCCTCACACTCTTCACACTCCTCCTTTCAAACCTCACACTCTTCACTGTTTTCTTCCAACTCACTTAATTTCCTTCCCATTCAGCTTCCTGTTGCACTCAATTGTCCTTTGTTCTATCCTGTTCAGCCTCAGCACTTCAGCTCTGCATGACTTGTGCCCATGTGGTGGCCGGATGGGATATTCTGGCCCTGAGTACAGAGTCCTGATGAGGGCATTTAGGATTTTGCAAACTAAAGCGCCACCCAGGGCCAGATTAAGAGCCCAGTGGGCCTGGTGCTGACAATTATGATGGGCCTATTTACAGAATCTTATCGACCAAAAATACTAAAACAATCGTACCTCCCAAGCGTCGTGTATCTGATGGAGATGGTGTTGGAGGGAAACTCAAAGGATGCAGCTATACGAAAACACATACTCTATCAATTTCTCTCTAATTTATGCTTTCATCTTTCAAGTAAATCCATACAACCTAACAGCAGTGTCCAGTGAAGCAGGAAGTCAATGAGCAGGGTAAAAGAGTGTGCCTCACCTGACCAGACCTGCCAAAAGGGGTGAAGATGCCCAAAAAGGGGGCATGTCTGTCCAAAGAATTGGAAGGCCGGCCTGGCATGAATGCATGTCAGGCTGCCTGCCAATCATGCAGGCTGTCCAACTAAGGCCATACTATGCAGGCAGCACCCTGAACTTGACATAAATGCATCAAATGATGCACCTACTCCACGCCTTCTAAGGACTGTCCCCTAGCACTCACATTTCCACTTGTCTCCTTATCATCTTACTAGCAGGCAGAAGTTCCTGGTATATAGTCTGGGACAGAGAAAATGTGTATGTAGTGAGTGTAGAAGAAAGGCGACATGCCACAGTGTTAGAGAGACCAAAGTCTGCATTATCTAAACTAATTTTATTGTCAGCCAGTCCACACAAGTTCTGTTCCCATGCATCCATCTTAAGCTTCCAAACTTAAAGGGACACTATAGTCACCAGAACAACTACAGCTTATTGTATTTGTTCTGGTAAGTAGAATCATTCTATTCAGGCTTTTTGCAGTAAACACTGTCTTTTCAGAGAAAATATCTCTGATGGCCACTCCTTAGATAGCTGCTAGAGGTGCTTCCTGGGGCAGTACTGCCTAGTGTGCAGTCTGCATGCAGACACTGAACTTTCCTCATAGAGATGCATTGAATCAATTTATCTTCATGAGGAGATGCTGATTGGCCAGGGCTATGTTTGACTTGTGCTGGCTCTGTCCCTGATCTGCCTAGTTGACAGTCTCAGCCAATCCTATGGGGAAGCATTGTAATTTGCTCAGACTACCACTTCTGATGATGTCAGCAGACATAGTCAGTTCAGAGGCAGACAGGGACAGAGCCAGCAGCTGCAGACTGCAATACAAGTAAGATTTTACTATATTTAGGGAGGCAAGAGGTGGCCAGGGGGTCTAAATGGTGGTTTTAACATAATAAGGTCAGAAATGCATGATTGTGTTCCTGACCCTATAGTGTTCCTTTAAGCAAGAGTATGTGAAGAGTAGTTGGGTTGCCACCTTTCTTGGAAACAAAATAACAGCCTTATTCATTTGTATAATTAATTAGTTATGCGTGACATCACATGATGTAAATCACAAGGAGTGACATAAGAGAAAATTATGTAAAATCACCAACAAACTACTCACAGTTTGATTCTGCTATATAGATGGATTGCTTCCAGTGTCTCAGTCTCGCAAGTCACCCAGTCTCTCAGTGTCCCCATGTTGCCCAGTCCCCTTGTCTCCTAGTGTCTCAGTGTTCCCATTTCTCCCAGTGTCCCCATGTCTCAGTGTGTCCCCATCTCACTAGGATACTAGGGGACACAGTGAGACATGGAGACACTGAGTCACTAGGTACACTGAGACATGGGGACACAGAGACTGGGAGACTAGGGGACACTGAGAAACATGGGTACACTGTGTCCCTAGTGTCTCCGTGTCCCTATGTCTCACAGTGTCCCCATGTCTCACAGTGTCCCCATGTGTCCCCTAGTGTCTCACTGTCCCCATGTTTTCCAGTCTCCCCAGGTCTCCCAGTATCCCCTAGTGTCTCAGTGTCCCCATGTGTCCCTGCTGACTTTCCCCCCATCCCTCACTTACCTGAGCTGTGGAGCTGCTGTCTGGACTCTCTGTGCTGTGTAGCTGCTCCCCCACGGATCAGTGAGTAGTAGAGAGAGGCAGGGAGGGATATGCTGTTACTTCCTACACAGTGTCTCCACAGTGACCCCTACTGGCCGGTGCTGGTATTGCAGAGTAATCTACGTTTATACTGAGAAAATTACCTGCATTTGTATTGCCGGTATTACTGCAATACTGGCATGGCCAGGCAGCCTCAAATACCGGCTGTGCCATTAAAATACCAGTCAGGTGGCAAACCTAGGAGTAGTGTGTATAAAAAACAAAACAAAACAAAAAAAATATATATATATATTTTTTAAATGGGCCTATTCCATGGGCCTGGAGCTGCAGCTCCATCAGCCCCTATGTTAAACCGGCCGTGGCGCCACCTGTGCTACCTTATCACAATAGCGAGAGACACTTGGAAAATCTAATTTCCCTGTGTAGTAATAGTAAGTTACAAAACAAAGAATCTGCATGTTTTCCAAGAGTGTTCATAATAAACGCACACAACTGTGTTGAAACAAGTGAAAATGTTTGCACAATTTGCACAGAATGTAGCTGGAGCTGAGTATAATACACATTTAATTATTTCTTAAAAGGAGTGGTTCGGGGTCTATGTTTAGGTAGGTTTCTAAAAAGATCTAAAAATACAGTGTTAATCCAACATAGCTTCTTCCACCCCCAAAGATGTTAAGTAGCCCTGTGGTTACAATAACCACTAGTTTGCATATTTTACTCATGCCTTTCAAATCAACTGAAAAGTGAACATGCCTTTACATCAGTCAAACATAGTGCCCATTAAAAACAACTACATGATAGCCCAACATGATCTAGCTCCTGTTATATGTTTAGGAGGCGAGAAGCTGCTTGCTTTATGACCACCCTCCAATCACTTGAGTAGCTATATACCTGTCAAATTGTTGGTGCCTAAAAGGTGTAGTCCAAAGACCCTAAAGCTTCTCCCATGGTGCCAGCCCACTGACCAATCTTATGGGATTCCTGACATGTCTATGAAAATACCGGCTTCCAATGTGGGCAGTCTTAAAGGACCACTATAGTGCCAGGAAAACATACTCGTTTTTCTGGCACTATAGTGCCTTGAGGGTGCCCCCACCCTCAGGGACCCTCTCCCACCCGGCTCTGGAAGGGGGAAAGGGTTAAAAACTTACCTTTTTCCAGCGCTGGGCGGAGAGCTCTCTGCCTCCTCTCCGTCTCCGATCCCCTCCTCCTGGGCGCACGCCGGCAAGACGCGCGCGCATTCAGCCCGTTACCTTTCCTATGCGTTCTCTGTGAAAATCACAGTGAGAAGCACGCAAGCGCCTCTAGTGGCTGTCAATGAGACAGCTACTAGAGGATTAGGGGGAAGGCTTAACCCATTAATAAACATAGCAGTTTCTCTGAAACTGCTATGTTTATAAAAAAATGGGTTAACCCTAGAAGGACCTGGCACCCAGACCACTTCATTAAGCTGAAGTGGTCTGGGTGCCTAGAGTGGTCCTTTAACAATGCAAACAATGGTGAAAGGATCCTATATATTCTCAGCCAAAGAAAAAAAACATACACAAAATATACACTATACATATTGATTTTATCCACACCTCGTGCATACCTTTTTGTCACAGGAGGATGACTTCTCTGGTGTTTAGTGGGAGTGGGACTGGAATAGCTGGGCAACTTCATGTGAACTGGTGCATGGCTTTCTTAGAGCATGATAAGGATGCAATATGACATCCATGAGTAGAAATTAAGGCAACACATTGGTATTGTGATGGAATTCCAGTAAAATAAAAGTTTAGCAGGCCAAGATTGCCACAAGGCATATGTAGGTACATGTGTTTGTAGTATCAGTTAGTTACACGTAGCTAAGATACTGTCATCACTGTACTGAGAATGTGCAGGAATGCAGGAACTGGAATTACGCGTCCTTCTCCTTTGTTTCAGATGAGCCACGTGGTTAGACCGGATGGATGAGTTTAGACTCTATTCATTGATTAGGTTAAGGGTATGTGTGGGCGTAGCTAATTATGGGAGGAGCTACAGTGCTATATAAGGAATCTACTCTATGTATTCAGTGCTCAGATCTTTGCTGTTTTTGGTGACATAAGTCCCTCTGAGTCCCGGTCGGTGAATCGAATAAAGATCTCTTCCTTCCTGAAGAAACCTGTGTCCATCTCTCTGTGCTTGGCCTCCGTCAGTTTCCCGGTAACATCTTTGGTGCATTGGCCGGGAAGCTCGTCGTTAACGGTGGCTAGGAAGCAGAGGCGTGAGACGGTCTATCTTTGCCCACGTTCTCTACAGCTGCACCCCTGAACTTCTGCGTGGACCTCCCTTCGTCTCGGCGCCACTGGTCTGTTGTCCAGGAGATCATCGGCCTCTACGTAGTAAGTGCTGGGGTGTCCCCGTCGATGAGTGTGAACTCAGGTTCAGGAACGAGGAGGTAAGACGACTACTGTTTTAGACGGTGGACCCACTAGGGGTATTGGATACCGATTGTGCGGTAGGCCCATAAGGGGTTTGAATTGGAATTGTGTATGGAATTGGCCCCCTCCAGTGGAGGGAAGGAGCGAAGGCGCACCGCTCATAATTAGACGCCCTGTAGTCAGCCCGTCTAATCTTGGTATGGAGTCAGGCTGGGTCTTGGTTGAATGTATATAGCCCAAGCCGGACACCGGTGTCTTGTCTAGACTAGCGTATCTAGGGTGTACATTTCGTTCGCTAGGTCGGAGGGACCGGGAGACTAAGCAGACTCTGGTGTACATTATCGTTTGCTAGTTCTCAACCTATCTTGGCTAAGTGGGAAGGCGTGTAAATTTGGAACCCACTAGACTATTGATAGAGTAGATAGACTAAAAGGGTATTGTTGTAAATTCCGCCCTCTAGTTCGCTATATGTGGTGCTTGGGCAGCGACGGCTAACCAAAACGGATGTAAATAGTTTTAGGTAGTCCCTCGAGGTACTGTCCAATAGATTAGTTGGGAAACTGTAAATGTGTTAAAATTTATTATAGTAGAGTGTATATCTTGCTGGGTAGTGTGAGCTCTGCCGTCTAGCGAGAGTGTGAATAGTGTGTAACTGTATCATAGCGCACGGTACCATAACCATGTATTATAATCACTGATAATGTAAATAATCACTAATAACTGTCATTTATGTTGTATGTTTAACACCATAACTACTACTAACTGACCTGTGACTTTAAAATTGTATTCTAACCAATGCTAACCGTACTATAACTACTGTTTGTAAAGACGATGTTACTAGGGTGTGTTATAGACGGGTAATTTAAATACTGAGAATTATAGCGTGGGTAATTGTATAATTTCGCCAAAAAAGGTACAGTAATAGTTATTTAGTGTGTGGTGTAACAGCTGTGTGTGTACGGGAATTCCCTGTATGATTTGTTGTGTGCGTTTGGCCTAGTAACTGTGCCACGTGGTGCTGTTGCTAAGGTAACTGGTGTGACTGTTGAAACTGTTTGTATATTTGTACTGCTTTGAATCAGATGCTCTGTTGAAATCATGGGTGCTTCTGATTCACAAACAGTCCTTTGTCTTGTATGTGTCAAAAAACAAAAAACAACAAAAAAAAACCCCTTTCTAAGGAATATGCTGTTTGTGATTATGGTGTAACACTGTCCCCCAAAAGATCAAAATACTCTGTGTAGCAGAGGACAGCCTCTTCTGGTAACCAGTGTTCCTGTGGATCCTTGATCCAGATTTAATACAGCAGGTTTACAGTGTTATAAATAATATGTTGGGGCTATACGAGTAGTTTCTGTATACAGATTGTTGAAACACTGCTAAATGGAACAAACTGTGCTAAGAGGAACAATGGAGTCCATGGTAGCCAGACCTTGTTTGTCCTCTAAAACCTCCCCCCTCTTGCATCTGATTACCAACCCCTAATTCATCCTCCAGCGCCAGAGTAGCCCAAAACTGGTATAGCTGGTATTTGCACTCCCCCTGCTCTATTGTCCACGCCTACCCACATACCTATCTGTTCTTTTCTTTCAAACTCTTGTATTTCTGTACAAACTGTTCTTTTTGTAATTTAAATTGACTTCCTTTTTGGTAGGAGTGTATTTTAGCATTGAATTTTATTTACAGTTAAATTGTGAGGAGAATTCTTAATAACAGTAACTGAGTCTATTGGATCAGATAATTCTCAGCAATGACATTGTACCATAAACATTGAAATAGCACTAAAACTATTGAATACTGTGTGTCTTCAGTGATAGTCTAAAATACAACTGGAAGACACATAATTCTTCATACACTGATAAGCCTCAAGTTATGACAGATTTGGTTACCTCTATTATACAAACCCACAATCTCACCTGGGCTGATTGTCAGCAATTATTACTGACCTTTGGACTGTAAATGGCGCTGACATGATCCATTTAAAGGCCTATCAACAAGCCATTACTGCTGGCATGAAGGCAGGAGGGAAAAAGGAAATTAACATGTCCAGGACGGCTGAAGTGTTACAAAAAGCTAATGAATCACCCAGTGCTTTTTATGAGAGACTGCTTGAGTAAAATAGATTGTACACTCCTTTCAATCCTGAAGCCCCTGAAAACTTCCAAATGATTAATTCAGCATTTGTCAGCCTGGCCCAGAGCAATATTAAGAGAAAGTTAAAAAAAATTGGAGAGATTTGCAGGGATATCCATATCACAGCTAATGGAGGTTGCAAATAAGGTGTATATGAATAGGGGAACTGAGACAAAGCGTGAGAAGGAACGTAAGATGAGGAAAAAGGTAGATATGTTAGCGGTAGCTATCGCTGGTGTAGATAGAAGGGAAAAGGAAGTGTACAGGGGAACCGAGAAAAGCGAGAATAAGTGAAATAGGGAGCCTTTAAGTAGGAACCAATGCGCATATTGTAGGGAAGAAGGGCATTGGAGGAGTGAGTGTCCATTGAGGGAACAACATGAGAGAGATAGAACAAGGGGAGGATATAGTAATAACTATAGAGGTAGAGTGAGAGGAAGAGGAGGCCCTGGAGGAAATGGTGGGAATAGTAGAGGAAGCGTTCAAGGGGATAGGTATTACCCAGCAGCGCAGAGACCGCGAGAAAGAGAAGATAGGGACTTTGTGGGTTTGGCTGACACTGTCATGGAGGACTATTGATACCGACCGGGCTCCATCCCCCTTGGTCGAGCGGAGCCTATGGTCGATGTAGCAATAGGGGGAAAAAGGAGTTCTTTCATGATCGACACTGGTGCTGAACATTCTGTGGTAACCGACCTAGTTGCTCCTCCTTCAGGAAGAACTATCACTGTAATAGGAGCAACTGGGAGGAGTGCTGCTAAACCGGTTCTCAAAAGTCGACTCTGTACACTGGGAGGCCACGTAGTGAAACATCAGTTTCTTTACCTGCCTGAATGTCCAGTCCAACTTCTAGGACGGGATTTGTTGTCGAAGTTACAAGCACAGATAACATTTCTGCCTAACGGAACGACATCCTTGAAGTTTAATGGGCCCTCAGGTATAATGACACTATCAGTACCAAAGGAAGAAGAGTGGCGACTTTATACAGTGATGACAAGTCAAAACCCTAAGAGTGATGAATCCTTGTATAATATACCAGGAGTGTGGGCAGAAAATAACCCACTAGGACTTGCTCGCAATATCCACCTATACGCATCGAACTTGTCACGTATTCATCCGCTTATAGAAATGTGGTTAATGACATTTACTGTCCACACAGGAAAAGTTGTGCCGAGCAGCAACCTAATCCACAGAAGGGTTAATGCTGAGCAGTAATTATGCAAATGAAACCTGGTAACTGACTTTGGGGTCAAAGGCCGGTTACAGCCTATCAGAACTAAAGGAGGGGTATTTAGGCCCAGTTCTCAGCCTGCTCAGTGCCCTGTCGTGGTTTCCCTTGTGGTTGTCCGAGAGCGCGTTCCTGTTTATAGTTTTCTACCTGGTTTTTGACTTTGGCTTTGTTTATTGACTTCTCTATATTCTGGTATCCTGACTCCTGGCTTTCCTCATCGCTGTGTCCCTTTCTGTGTTCCCTGACCTCGGCTAGTATTATTGACTATTCTTTGTACGTTAAATCCGGCCATTCTAAGGACCGGTAATACGTTACTTATTTGTCATCCGTGCTGTACAGTTCTACGTGCTGGATCAAACAGTAATCCTGACATTACGACATGGCCATAGATCCTGTAGAACTGTGTCAGCACATAGCTGCTTGCGAGAGGAAATTAGAGGAGAATGATCACCGCATGGATCAATTCACTCAGGCTTTAAGTACGCTTCTCGCTAGAACGGAGCATCTGCAGCCTGCAGCGTCTCCTCCTATAGCACCTCTACCCTGTGTACCTCCACCCACTGTTAATATGACTCCTAGCATCTCCTTATCACCATCCCTACAGCTTGATGGCAATATCCAGGAATGCAGGGGTTTTCTTAATCAGGTGGAGTACCATTTTGAGGCCTCACCAGGGTCATTCCCCACGGACAGAGCAAGAATTGGTTATCTAATGAATCAATTAAAGGGCAAGGCCCCTGCCTGGGCTAATCCGTTGTGGGAGAGTAATCGGAGCATAGCTCATAATTACCAGGAATTCCTTGCCGAATTCAAGCTCACGTTTGAGCCATTGGGTAGAGAGGATGACGCCTCTACTGCCCTAATGCACATCAGACAAGGTAACCGGTCTATCTCGGATTATGCTATTGAATTCCGTACCTTAGCTTCCGAGGTAGACTGGACTAACAATGGGTTAATCTCAGCATTCAAAAAGAATCCTTGAGCAAAGGGCACATAAGAAAGTCATCCTCACCAGATGGTGCAGGATTCTTTTTTGTTGAGAAAAAGTGTGGTGAGTTACGCCCTTGCATAGACTACAGGGCACTTAATAAAATCACTGTAAAAAATGCATACCCTATCCCACTCATTTCCGAATTGTTCGATAGACTTCAGGGAGCTAAAGTATTTACTAAGCTTGACCTTAGGAGCGCTTACAATTTGGTTAGAATTAAAGAGAATCATGAGTGGAAGACTGCATTTAATACCCGTAGTGGACACTATGAATATCTGGTAATGCCATTTGGGTTATGCAACGCCCCGGCCGTATTCCAAGACTTTATAAAATGATGTACTCAGGGAATTCATTTACTCATTTGTCTTGGTTTATTTGGACAATATTTTGGTGTATTCCCCTGATCTTCAAACTCACCACTACCATGTGAAACAGGTTCTGCAGACGTTGTTGAAAAATAAACTTTATTGTAAATTAGAAAAGTGCATATTTGACCAGCCTGAAGTCCACTTTTTGGGTTACAACATCTCTGAATCGGGATTTCAAATGGATCCTAAAAAACTAGAGGCTGTACTACACTGGCCATTACCCTCTGG
>OW240918.1:12904592-12921279 GCA_933207985.1 Pelobates cultripes | reverse complement strand
CCCCCCCCATTATCTTCATGGCCCCCACCCGCCGCTCAGGGGTGGGGGCCGGGGGGGAGGACAGTAGGTCCCCCCCCTTCATTATCTTCATGGCCCCCACCCGCCGCTCAGGGTGGGGGAGGGGGGGAGGACAATACGTCCGCCCCCCCTTATTGTAATTTATGTAACATTTTTTCAACAGTGAGCAGAGTGCTCACTGTTTAGTAGACATGCCCCTACTCGCGGTATAGCGAGTAGGGGCATTTGGGAGTTTTTAATCTCCCTTGTGCTATTATGGGGGTCATATTGACCCCACCAGAAGGGACCTGGGGGGTATGAAGTGGCGGGCTGCCACTACTTCTATAGTTACATATTACAAGGAGGGAGCTGCGTGCCGGTAGCTCCCTCCTTGTAATAAACTGAACGAACAAACTAACACTGATACATTGTGTTAGTTTGTTCGTCTGATATGTCTATTCACTCATTCGTCTGTCTGATGGATGAATGAATAGATGAAATTCCCGTTCGCATGTCCATGTGTTTCACTGGGCATGTGCGGGAATCTCACAATCTGTCTAGTGTGGGCAGATGACGTGTCCCACAGGGACTTCATCTACCCACACAAAGATGGCGGCGCCCTGAATATAGATCGGGACAGAAAATAAGGATTTAAAAATAGGTAATGTGGGGGGCTTAGGGGCATTTGGGGGTGACTAGTGGGTCAATTGGATGTAGTGGAGGCGGAAGGGGGGTTAAAAAAAAAAACGGGATTCGGCATGACAGTGCCGCTTTAACACTTAAAAAAAAATAAAAAATGTTTCATCCACCAAATGCTGACTAGTAAAATTAGCTCACCCCCTTCCACCTATCTTACTACTCCCAGACTAAGCAGCCTTGCCAAAGCCCTGTATTAACCCGACAGATGACTGGTACCCTCCAACCCCGACATTTTCAAATGCCTCTCCGATTGACACCGGGCCCAACACACATTAATGGTGAAGGCCAGTTACAACATGCCGACCCCGTATTTGTTTATGTTCCGTTTACCACTACGGATTTGTTCAACTGGAAAACCAATAACTCCTCTTACACAGACAAACCTCAAGCCATGACAGATTTGATTACCTCCATAATCCAAACGCACAATCCCACTTTGGCTGATTGCCAGCAATTGATTATGACATTGTTTAATAACGAGGAAAGGATTTGGATTAATCAGGCGGCAATTAAAGCGCTTGAAGAAGTGGCCCGTGCACAGAATCAGGCCAACCCGGTAGCATGGGCCGCAGCTCATTACCCAAACGTAGATCCGAATTGGAATGTTAATGGTGCTGATATGGCTCACCTAAAAGCTTATAGGGAAGCCATTATTACTGGCATGAAAGCCGGAGGGAAAAAGGCGATCAATATGTCAAAGACGGCTGAGGTATTGCAGAAATGTGATGAGTCGCCCAGTGCCTTTTATGACCGATTATTGGAGGCATACCGATTGTATACCCCCTTTAGTCCAGAGGCTCCTGAGAATTCCTGGATGGTTAACTCTGCCTTTGTCAGCCAGGCTTACGGAGATATTAAAAGAAAATTGCAAAAGCTAGAAGGGTTTGTAGGGATGTCTATAACTCAACTAATGGAAATAGCAAATAAGGTTTATATGAATAGGGAGACAGAGACGAAGAAGGAAGAAGAGCGTAAGATGAGAAGGAAGGCAGATATGTTAGCGGTAGCTATCGCTGGTGTAGATAGAAGGGAAAAGGAAGTGTACAGGGGAACCGAGAAAAGCGAGAATAAGTGGAATAGGGAGTATTTAATTGGAATCAAAGTGCATATTGTAGAGAGGAAGGGCATTGGAAAGAGACTGTCCACAGAGGGGATATATTGCAGGTGGTAGACAAGAAGAGAGAAGAGGGTGAGGTGGTTATAGAGGACGAGGTAGAGGAAATTTTGGAGGAAATAGTGGGAATAATAGAGGAAGTGTTCAAGTGGACAGATATTATCTACCCACGCAGAGACCTAGAGAAAGAGAGGATAGAGACTTTGTGGGTTTGGCTGACACTGTCATGGAGGACTATTGATACCGACCGGGCTCCATCCCCCTTGGTCGAGCGGAGCCTATGGTCGATGTAGCAATAGGGGGAAAAAGGAGTTCTTTCATGATCAACACTGGTGCTGAACATTCTGTGGTAACCCACCTAGTTGCTCCTCCTTCAGGAAGAACTATCACTGTAATAGGAGCAACTGGGAGGAGTGCTGCTAAACCGGTTCTCAAAAGTCGACTCTGTACACTGGGAGGACACGTAGTGAAACATCAGTTCCTTTACATGCCTGAATGTCCAGTCCAACTTCTAGGACGGGATTTGTTGTCGAAGTTACAAGCACAGATAACATTTCTGCCTAACGGAATGACATCCTTGAAGTTTAATGGACCCTCAGGTATAATGACACTATCAGTACCAAAGGAAGAAGAGTGGCGACTTTATACAGTGATGACAAGTCAAAACCCTATGAGTGATGAATCCTTGTATAATATACCAGGAGTGTGGGCACCTATATCCCACCTATACACATCTAACTAAAGCTTGGGGTTTATCCAGTAAGCCTGCGACAATACCATATACCTCAAAAGGTGAAGAAGAACATACAGTCTTATTTGGATAAGTTCATAAGGTATGGTATCCTAAAATTCTGTACTTCCCCCTGGAATGCTCCATTGTTGCCTGTTCAGAAGCCTGGGTCAGATGAGTATCGTCCTGTGCAGGATTTGAGAGCAGTCAATGATGCGGTAGTAAGTATACATCCAGTTGTGCCCACTCCCTATAACCTGCTTGCCTTGATTCCGGGTGGGGCTACTTACTTTACAGTCTTGGACCTTAAAGATGCCTTCTTTTGCCTACGAATTGCTACAGAAAGCCAGTGTATCTTTGCATTCCAATGGGAAGATGCTGTAACGGGCTCGAAACGTCAAATGACCTGGACAAGATTGCCCCAAGGGTTTAAAAATTCACCTACCCTATTTGGATCAGCATTAAGTCAGGACTTATTAGATTTCAAGTCCATCCCAGGAGAATGTGTACTACTACAATACGTGGATGATTTGTTGATAGCGGCAGTTACTAAAGAGATATGCCAGCAAGCAACTTATGATTTACTGCACATTCTTTAGAAGGCAGGATACAAGGTGACCAGGAAGAAAGCTCAGTTGTGTCAGCCAACTGACAAGTATTTGGGATTCCATATCTCTGAAGGTCAAAGGATAATGGGGCCTGAAAGAAAAGAGGCTGTATGCCAAATACCAACACCTAAGAACAGAAGACAAGTGCGAGAATTCTTGGGGGCAGCAGGCTTCTGTAGGATATGGATTCCCAGTTATGCGATACTGGTGAAACCCCTCTATGCCGCTATTAAAGGCACGGAACATGATTCCTTCCTGTGGACCATCGAACAGCAGAAGGCATTTGAGGATGTTAAGAAGGCATTGATGAGCGCCCCCGCATTAGGTCTACCTGATCATACACGTCCATTCTACTTATATGTACACGAGCAAAGAAGGATGGCTGTGGGAGTACTGACACAGTATCTGGGATCATAGCAACGACCTGTTGCGTATATGTCCAAACAACTGGATGCAGTAGCCAGTGGTCTTCCTCCTTGTCTAAGGGCCGTAGCTGCCGCTGCCCTGTTGGTAGCAGAAGCTGACAAGCTCACTCTGGGTCAGGAACTCTATGTGCGAGTCCCGCACGCAGTACAGACGTTGCTAGACTATAAAGGTAATCATTGGTTTAGCAATAGCCGAATGACTAAATATCAGGCCATGCTATGTGAAACTGTTAATACCCTGAATCCAGCTACCCTTTTGCCACAACGTAATGAAAGTAAACATGATTGTTTGGAGATAATGGATGAGGTGTTTTTCAAGCCAACCGGACCTTCATGACTTTCCCATTCAGGACCCGGATGTACTGTATTATACGGATGGTAGTAGCTATGTGAAAGAAGGAATTACTCGGCAGCAGGTTGTAGAGTTGGGTAAAACTATGGAGGAGGTACAGAAATGGGTACAAGATAGGTTACCTGTAAATATTTATCCACCTGTCCATTCTTACCATCCAGGAGACCAAGTTTGGATAAAGGAGTGGAACAGTGTACCGTTGGGGCCAAAGTGCTTATGCTGTTCTTTTGTCTACTCCAACAGCTAAAAAGGTGGCAGAGGTGACTCCGTGGATTCATCACTCCAGGGTTAAACCAGCAGCAGATTCTTGGCAAGCTACTCAAGATCCTGAGAATCCCTGCAAGATCCGGTTGAAGCGAGTGACCCAGTTAGATTAAAAGTGTTTTTTTTGCGAAGAGTATTGTTACAAGGGAACATCAACAAAGATCTACAAGTAGGTGTTTTGACGGCCACAATAAAGCCTGACCACCTACCAACGTTTAAGCCAGAGGAATCCTCTGTGAAGAACAGTGAGGATCAGAAGGACTCCATTCCCTGCAGCCCTCACACGCCTGGAAGCTGAGGTGCCGTCGCACGGTCGAAGAATTAGGAAGAAGATGTCAGGAGTAATGTGTTTGATGTTGTATATATGTGTGTTTTTAATTATTCAGGAAGGTAGAGGTACCGACACACCAGGCTGCGAGGTTTGCATTAAGACTACGAAAACAGGCAATCGTATTTCCCAGACCCTTATTTGGCATTCGCAATATGAGTGCACAGGACATGTATCAAAGTGTAGATACCTAGGTACAGATTATAGTGTATGCCATATAGGAGCAGGAGAACCTAGGTGTTTTAATCCTGAGTATCAGCCCCGTACAATTTGGTTGACTATTCGGAATGAGAACGCACAGGGGAACCTGATAAATAAGACTGTACTAGAAAGCGTACATTCTCCAGGTGTTTTGCTATTTGATGCATGTAAGGGGATATCAGGTAGTAGGAAGCCATGGAATGTATGTGGTGGTCTTAAATGGGAAAGAACGTATGGGTCTAATGATAAGTATATTTGTCCTAGTAATAAGCATAAGTATATAGATCCAAACTGCCTAAATAAAGACTACAATTATTGTCCGTATTGGTCCTGTGTGGGATGGGCAACCTGGGGACAGATAAGGATATGATTATCACTAGATTGCCTACCAAGCCATATTTTAAGTCTATGGAGTGTAACCCAGTCCATATACTTATCAAGGACCCAGAGCTATTTATAGATAAGTTTGGGAATCTATTTGGGTTCCAAATATATGGAACAGGTTTGGATCCTGGGACGATATTATACATAGGAATAGAGACAGATACAGTGCCCCCCCAGACTCATCAGGTTTTCCATTCTTTTTATGAGGAGATGAGTGTGGAAGATAAGGTTCCCCATAATGCCAAAAACTTATTCATAGACCTAGCTGAGAGCATTGCTGGTAGTCTTAATGTAACCAACTGCTATGTGTGTGGAGGTACTAATATGGGAGACCAATGGCCTTGGGAAGCAAAGGAGGTAATGTATTCTGGTTCTGAGACAGTTGAACAACTAATATCTTCTCAATCTGATTATCAAGTGAGTGTTAGAGGTAAATCTGAGTGGCGATTAAAGACCTCCATTATAGGTTATGTTTGTATAGCAAGGAAAGGAATAATGTTTAATACATCTGTAGGAGAATTGACTTGTTTAGGGCAGAAAGCCTATAATGACGATACAAAGGATACTATTTGGTGGTCAGCTTCAAATGTCTCAGAACCGTCTAATCCGTTTGCAAATTATACCAATTTAAAGGATGTATGGTTTGACCTATCTGCTACATCTAGTTGGAAAGCCCCAGCAAATTTGTACTGGATTTGTGGTAAGAAAGCATATTCGGAGTTACCACAGGACTGGGAAGGGGCATGTGTATTGGGTATGCTCAAACCATCCTTCTTCTTGTTGCCAATTGAAACAGGAGAGACTTTGGGAGTTAAAGTATATGATGTAAATCATAGGAAGAAAAGGGCACCCCTAGAGATAGGTACCTGGGAAGATGATGAGTGGCCTTCCCAGCATATTATAGATTATTATGGGCCAGCTACGTGGGCAGAGGATGGTACTTATGGATACAGAACCCCAATATATATGCTTAATCGTATTATAAGATTGCAAGCAGTAGTTGAGATAGTTACCAATGAAACATCACAAGCGCTCAATCTCCTAGCGAAGCATAACACTAGGATGAGGACAGCCATCTACCAGAATAGATTATCTTTGGATTACCTATTGGCAGTAGAGGGAGGTGTATGTGGGAAGTTTAATCTAAGCAATTGTTGTCTTCAAATAGATGATGAAGGGCAAGCAATAGCTGAGCTTACTAGCCATATGGTTAAGCTAGCACATGTACCTACTCAGGTATGGAAAGGGTATAATCCGAGTAGTTGGTTTGGTAGTTGGTATGAGCAGTTTGGAGGAATCAAGGCATTGGTAGGTGGAGTCATACTGATTTTGATGTTGTGTCTCCTTCTGCCATGTCTGATTCCTTTGGTAATTAGGTCTATGCAGAGCATTACAGAAAGTATAGCAGAAAGAAAGGCCGCAGCACAGGTAATGGCTGTTTGCAGGTATGAAGCTCTAGATCAAGGAGAATACATGCAGGAAGAGGAATGTTGAGGGGTTCGTATCTTTAGAGGATCGCAAAGTCTAGTCTGGTTTATGGCAACTTGAGGTGTAAGCAAACTATGATTGGTGATGCATCTGGAATTATTTTAAATCAGAAGCATCAAAGGGGGAATGTGATGGAATTCCAGTAAAATAAAAGTTTAGCAGGCCAAGATTGCCACAAGGCTTATGTAGGTACATGTGTTTGTAGTATCAGTTAGTTAGTTACACGTAGCTAAGATACTGTCATCACTGTACTGAGCATGTGCAGGAATGCAGGAACTGGAATTACGCGTCCCTCTCCTTTGTTTCAGATGAGCCACGTGGTTAGACCGGATGGATGAGTTTAGACTCTATTCATTGATTAGGTTAAGGGTATGTGTGGGCGTAGCTAATTATGGGAGGAGCTACAGTGCTATATAAGGAATGTACTCTATGTATTCAGTGCTCAGATCTTTGCTGTTTTTGGTGACATAAGTCCCTCTGAGTCCCGGTCGGTGAATCGAATAAAGATCTCTTCCTTCCTGAAGAAACCTGTGTCCATCTCTCTGTGCTTGGCCTCCGTCAGTTTCCCGGTAACAGTTCTGACAAATATCCTTTACTACTCTTTTTACCTGTATAATGATCTCTCAGGATTAGGAGTGATACATTACTCTTGGTACAATTATGCTTTCAATTGCTGTTTGTTGGTACTTTACTCCCTGTAGTCAGATTGGAATCTTTGCAGGTTTGATTGCTCATGCCTGCATTTTATTTTTGTATTTGTAGTATAAGTTACATGTTTTCTTTATGCATTATCTATTCCTTAGGTAGTACAGTTTGTATATTTATATCTTGTTAATTGGTTGCTACAGGCTAATTGCAGTTTGATCGCTTTTCGATTAGTTCTGCCTGCTGTCTATCTCTAACGTGTTCTCTATGGATTTTCTCTGTATCTTAATGGTCCCTGATGAGTTGTATAGGTCTTTCTTCAACATTTATAATTTATTCCTGTATGCAGGCTATGTTTTTAGTTATATGTATATGTATTATTTTGTTGGTTATACTGGGTTGCTATGGGAATGACCCTGGGAGGCGCACGTCTATGACATCATCAGGGTCAATTGTTTGACCTGAGCAGGCTGCTGGTCTGGTGCCCCTGGGATCACTCCTATCTTCAACCTGGGTAAATTATGGGGATATTGGGGGTATATATTCTTATGGATTTGATTTGCAAGCTCATCCTGATGAAAGTCTGTGATACAGACTGAAACGTTGATTTTTATTTTGAGCTAATAAAAGCTAAGTTTTATTCATTCTACTTGGAAGTCCCTGGCGTGCTATCTTGTTCTTTTGGCTGTACGTATATATATATATATATATATATATACAAATAGGTTATGGTGGTGAAAAATTGTGATTGAAAACCCCTTCCACCTAAAGTCTGTGGATAGTTAATGTGTATTTTGATGTCAGTATATATATATATTATTATCAAAATACAGTTAGAATGAAATTACACACATATATATATATATATATATATATATATATATATATATATATATATTTGAGTTATTTATTTTTTATTATTTCTTTATTTTTATTTTTTAACGTATTTACATTTTTTTATTATATATATATATAATTATATATATATTAATATTAAAATACACTTAGACAGTGTATGTGTAAATGTGTGTGTGTGTGTGTGTGTGTGTGTGTATATATATATATATATATATATATATATATATATATACTTAGATCATATATATAATATATATATATATATATATATATATATAAATGATCTAAGTATATTTTATTTTTAACTTTAATTGATTTTATTTCTAACATTAAGGGGTTAAAAGGGGAGGAGAGGGGCAGAGACAGTGTCAGCCAGTGATCTCACATCACTGGCTGACACACAGGATCAGTGATCACAGTGACTGGCTGTCACTGTGATCACCCCCTGCATATCGCAGTAATTGGGCACAGGGGGAGTGCCTGGGTGTCCAGGCATGCCCCCCACTGTGATCTGCAGAGGGATCCTGCCTGCAATTACTATGTGTCAGGCAGTAGGCTGACGCATATTAACTCTGATCGCAGTGACAGGCTGACTCTGCGATCAGATCGCAGAGACAGCTTGTCACTGCGATCACACTCTGCAGATCGCAGTCACTAACCACAAGGGGGGCCAGGCATGTCCCCCGACCGCCAGGGCCTGATTAACATAGGGGCTGATGGAGCTGCAGCTCCAGGCCCAGGCCCATGGAACAGGCCCATTGATTTAAAAAAAAGATTTTTTTTTTTTACATTTTTTTTTACATTTTTTTTTCACACATTACTCTTAGGGATTCCACCTGGCTTTTATTTTATTGGCACAGCCAGTATTTGAGGCTGCCTGGCTGGTGCCAATATTGCAGTGATACTGGCAATACAAATGCTGGTATTTTTATCAGTATAAACAAGAGATTACTATGCAATACCAGCACTGGCCAGTAGGGGTCACTGTGTGTGTAGACAGGCAGGGATAGGAAGTTCCAGCATATCCCTCCCTGCCTATCTATACTCACTGATCTGCAGGGGTGGAGCTACAGAGAGTCCAGACAGCAACTCCCACCCTGCAGAGACAGCCTACAGCTCAGGGAAGTAAGGGATGGGGGGGGAGGCTGCAAGGAGACATACACTGAGTCACTAAGGGACACAGGGAGACATTATGGCAGACACTGAGACACTAAGGGACATTGGGAGACATTATGGCAGACACTGAAACACTAAGGGACATTGGGAGACATTATGGCAGACACTGAGACACTAAGGGACATTGGGAGATATTATGACACAGACACATGGGGACACAGTGTCCCCATGTCTCCCAGCCAGTGTCCCTGGTGTCTCAGTGCCCCGTAGTCTCCCAGTGACCCCCAGTCTCCCAGTGCCTCACTGTACCCAGGTCTCCTAGTGCCTCCATGTCTCTCATTGCCTCAAGTGTCACAATGTCCCCATGTCTCCAAGCTAGTGTCCCTAGTGTCTGTGGCCCTGGTGTCTCAGTGTCACCATATCTCCCAGTGTCCCCATGTCTCAATGTCCCCATGTCCCCCAGCCAGTGTCTCTAGTGTCTGTGTCCCTGGTGTCTGTGTCCCCATGTCTTCAAGTGTCCCCTATTTTCCCATTGTCCCCATGTGTCCCAGCCAGAGTCCTCTAGTCTCCCAGTGTCACTGGTGTCTCCATGCCCCTAGGTCTCCCCGTGTCTCCAGGTCTCCCTGTCTTCCTAGTGTCCTAGTGACATGGGGACCCTGGGATACATGGGGACACAGGGAGACATGTGGCATTGAGACACTGTGACACACAGGATCACTGGGAGACCTGGGGACACGACACTAGGGGACACTAGGGGACACTGGGAGACATGGGGCATTGAGACACTGATACATAGGAACACTGAAACCTGGAGTAATCGACACATGGGGGCACTGAGTCATGAGGGCACTGGGAGACATGGGGGCACTGGGAAGAATCCATCTATACAGCAGAATCAAACTAAGTAGTTTTATATTACGTATAAGTAGTTTTATATAACTTATGCTTAACCTAAGATTATCCTCTGATTATATTTTAGATTCAGTGGTAGAAATCTTAAAACTATTGCATGTATTATGGGTCTTACTTATGGTTAAGAGCATGGACTACAGCCTCTAAATCCACCTCTGGAAAGAAATAAGCTTTTTTAGAAGAAATCCAGATCCAGTATTTCTAGACTCTCCCTACCAATCAATCAAAAAAGCAGAAATTCAGAGGAGTGTATTCTTGTCTCTTCTTAGTCCAGAAACCGGACCAATTCTGGATCTCAAAGAATTGAACAGGCTTATTCCATATCAACATTTCAGGATGGAAACCTTTCTTTCTGTTACCCATATTCTAAAGGAAGGAGATGTAATGGCTACCTTAGAATTAAAAGATGCCTAGCTTCATATTCCTATAGCCAGGACATCCAAGAATTCTAGAATTTCAATTCAGGGCTCTTTTCAGGGCACCAATTACCGCTATTCTAAGAGAAATAGGTATTTATGTCATTCCATATATGACTGGCTGGTGAAAGCAAAAACATGTGTTTCCCTTATGAAGGATGTAAACAGAACATTGTCAGTGCTGATGGAGCATGGTTGGATTATCAAGCGAGAAAAATCTTAATTACACCTTACTACAGTAATTCAGTTCCTGGGGTTTGTAATAAATTCGAAATCCCTGTCACTATATCTAACTACTCAAAAAAGAAGAAAAATCAGAAGAGAAGTATCAGACCTCCAAAGGAACACATGCTGTATAAGTGAGGTTATGAGTGTTCTGAGATTCCTTACATCAACCATTCCAGCTGTCAAATGGGCAAAAACCGCTATAAGACCCTTACAATGGGAAATTCTATCTCAGTGGTCCAGAAGGGAAGAAGAACTGGATTTTGTATTCCAGATCTCCGACAATGTGAAGAAAAACGTATCTTGGTGGATAAACTCAAGATTTCATACAGAAGGCCTATCCTTTCGACAAAAAGAATGGACTAGATTGACAACCGATGCTTCAAAGTCAGGTTGGGGAGCTCACGTAAAAATTACCAAATGTGTCAAGATATATGGTCAGAGGAAGAAACGGCTTAATCCTCAAACCTCAGGAAACTAAAAGCAATCTTGTGGGGGGGCAGAGCCTGACAGCCGCGTGGAGCGGTCGCACATCTTGTAAGCTCCGCACAGAAAAAAAGCCAAAAATACTGACTGCATTGCTGAAATCAGCCAGCAGACATACCCCTGAGACGGGAAGAAATTGCTGCAATTCAATGTGTTATCTCTCAGACCGAAATTGGTGGCTCACGCAGGAGATCGACCAGTGGCTTACCGGAGGCCTATTCACAGCAACCACGAATGGAGGCGACCGATCACTATGTTCCTTAGTGCCCAGCACTTCAGAGGTCCTTCTTTCAATCCCTTCCCCCCGTGCAGGTGGGGGATGTCCCAGCTCCTCTTCCCAGTGCTGCACTGACTAAGCATCAGCAACTTATCATCAGTAACAACCAGCCTACTAGTGGCAATATGGCAGACGCCATGGCCAAGCCAACATCGCGAGACACACAGCCTACTCTCATGGAGAAACTGGATAACCTATTTGCAGATTTCTGGTCAGCACTTACCCAATTCCTACATGCACACACCGAAGTCACACCAGCACTCCTGCTGCATTAAACCACACAGCAATCTACCGCCACTGGGCAACACCCGGACACTGCACCCGGGCTGAGGAGGCAGAAGAGCAAATCGGCAGGGGAGCAAATCGGCACCGAAGACTTGGTTTTGTTACAAGCCACTGTCCTCCCAGGCTGCAGCCCATGTCGGGAATGTTCCCTAGGCATTGCTCACTACCTCAGATAACCACAGCTAAGCCTGCGCAGAAACATCATTATGGAGGGCCTCAAAATCAAGTCCTTGTCTTGGACTCCGGGACTTGTGAGCACAGTGCTCTGGGTTGTGTGGAAGTTTGGGGCTGGCTGGGTGCAGATCCGTGGGACTTGAATCATGATTACTAGGGCAACATCAAGCACAGGGTGTAGGCTAAGTCACATGACCAAAGGGAGCAATCTACCTCTAAATGGACATATGTATCAGAAATTCAGTTTTTCTCTATATTAACTACTCTCCCCTATGAGTCCCGAAGGGAAACCATGGTTCAGTTATTATTTTAATTTAATTTGTTCTTTCAATACTATCTTTATTACTTTGCCACCGCATAAATGCAATACTACTTGAAATTGATATTGCTACAGAGGGAGCACAAGAGTATGCAATTGATCATCCCTGTTAGCAGTGGTTCCCCTTAAAGCTTGTTGGCACACCATTAATCGCCTATATTGTGCCCCATGCCATATGTTCGCTGAGATGATACTACATCCCAAACTTTATCTACTTTTCATTATTCGTTCTCCCCATGTCTGGTAATCCTATTAGACTGTGAGCTTATAATAACGGCTAGGACTAGACATGTATGCTTAGCTTGTTATTCAGCATTTTTTTCTTCTGTTATTATTATTGTTACAAAAAAAGTGCAGCTTTCATGATTATTCATGCAAACTCTTGCAATTTTCTCTCATATTATATATCATTACAATATATATATCATATACAATGTGTATTACTCTTTGCACTGAAAAATAAAGAATGTAAAAAAAAAAAAAACGTCTTCTATGCCTTTCAAGAATCTGATAACAGGGAAGTCGATCAAGATTCAATCCAACAACAGCACCACCCTGTGTCTTATATCAACAAACAGGGATGCACCAGGATAAAAGCTGTGGCAGGATAAAAGCTGTCCCTCCCTTTTAGATAATAAACATTTTTTGCAGCGCTAACGTCTCTGGGTGTTTTCTTGTTAAATACTGAGTTATCGTGGGCACCTGGGAGTCTTATACCTGGAGGTATGGAACATCCCACCTGAATTGCCACCATATTAAGAAAAAAGGAATTTATGGTAAGTAAAAATTGCTGATTTCTTTCATATTGCTATACTGTGAGTAACCTTCCTTCAGCTGCTGGAACTATGAGTACCTTGTGTTTATATTGCCTGCAGTGTTACCATGGTGCCTAAATATTTGACAATTTGAAACCCCTTTTGGGACATCAGAAAGAAGAGGTACACCTTTTAGGTGTTTGTTGTGTACAAGAGCACACCAACATCCAGGTGGTGGCTCGGGAGTCTGCAAACGCAAGAATTTTAACACATGTGGGCATCCTATTCTCTTTCAAAATACTCAGACTGTGATATTGAAGGGCAATCCTGCGCAATTGCAGGAGGGTCCATAGCACAGGAGAAGACCAGTACTGGGACACAGGGCCGGATTAACATAGGGGCTGATGGAGCTGCAGCTCCAGGCCCAGGCCCATGGAATAGGCCCATTTAAAAAAAAAAAAAAATTTTTTTTTTTACACACACTACTCTTAGGTTTGCCACCTGACTTGTGTTTTATCAGCCCAGACGGTATTTGAGGCTGCCTGGCCGTGACGGTATTGCAGTAATACCGGCAATACAAATGCAGGTATTTTTCTCAGTATAAACGGAGATTACTCTGCAATACCAGCACTAACCAGTAGGGGTCACTGTGTGTGGAGAGAGGTAGGGATAGGAAGTTACAGCATATCACTCCCTGCCTCTCTCTACTCACTGATCCGCAGGGGAGCAGCTACAGAGCACAGAGAGTCCAGACAGCAGCTCCCAGCCTACAAAAACAACCTACAGCTCAGGTAAGTGAAGGATGGGGGGAAAGGTAGCAGGGACACATGGGGACACTGAGACACTAGGGGACACATGGGGACACTGAAAAACTAGGGGACACTGTGAGATATGGGGATGCTGAGACACATGGGGACATTGGGAGACACACAGACACATGGGACACAGTGTCCCCATGCCTCCAAGCCAGTGTCCCTATTGTCGCAGTGTCCCAGTGTCCCCTAATCTCCCAGTGTCTATGTCACCATGTCTCTCAGTGTCCCTAGTGTCTCAGTGTCCCCATGTCTCCCAGTGTCCCCATATGTCTGTGTCCCCATGTCTCCCAGTGTCCACATGTCTCACAGCCAGTCCCCCTAGTGTATCAGTGTCCCCATGTCTCCCAGCTAGTGTGTTTAGTGTCTGTGTCCCCATGTCTCCCAGTGTCCCCAAGTGTCTCCATGCCTGTGTCTCCATGCCTCCCAGCCAGTGTCCCTAGTGTTCCAGAGTCTGTGTCTCTGTGTCCCTAGTGTCTGTGTCCCCATTTCTCCCAGTGTCCCCATTGACTTCCTGCTTCACTGGACACTGCCATTAGGGGGTATGGATTTACTTGAAAGATTAAAGCATAAATTAGAGAGAGATTAGCATCGAGTATGTGTTTTCTTAAAGCTGCATCCTTTGAGTTTCCCTCCAACACCATCTCCATTAGATACTTGACGCTTGAGAGGTATGACTGTTTTAGTGTCTATGGTCGATAAGATTCTTGTCATGACTACTAGTGTGGTCCAGCACGCAGAACTATGTAACATCTACATAGACTGAACAGAAAATGATAAAACGTAAACCGGTCCTTAGAATGGCCGGACTAATATGTTAAAAACAGAGAATGGTCAAGGGAGCCAGAAATATACAATACCATTTAACAAGCCAAGTCAGGAAAGCCAGGAATCAGAATAGTCAGGAATAGCCAAGGTCAAAATACTGGGAATATCAAAAACAGGACAAGGAAACGCACTCTCAGGATTCAGGAACCAGGAACAAAAACCACGACAGGGCAATAACCTAGGTTAAATATCCCTCTGGCCTCTGACTGCAGAACGTGTGTGTGTGTGTGACCCTGGGGGGCAGAGCTATATCTAGCTGCGACTGCGTGTTCGGCACCATCTTGAACCCAGGCAGGCAGCCGGGAGAACCCGGCAGAGCGGCTCCCGACTCGCCGCTGAGCAGGTAAGCTCAGTTCGTTGGCGCGGTCGCACTGGTCCGGTGCGACCACACCTCGCGGCGAGCCGGGGGCCGTGACATTTCTGTAATTAGGCCCCATCATAATTGTCAGCACCAGGTCCACTGGGCTCTTAATCTGGCCCTGTTGGGACAGGATATAGATAAAACAAGCAAAAAAACACAAACTAAAATAACATACTAAAACCAAACTAGCAAAAAAATAAATAAATAACCAAGCAACTAATGTATGGAGCAATATGAAAAACAAATCCCATCTGTGAGAAAGACATAAGAAACCCACTACATCACAGAGGATGGGTAGATACATAGGCATATCGCTCAAAAGCGATATGTAACTTTGATCAACTCAACGGATCATCCGAAAGGTTATATCCAATTAATCCACCACAAAAGTGGTAACATGGACAATAATATAGCACAGTATAAGCATTAAAGGTAAGATGTTACTCCAGTTAAGTATACATATATAAAGATGTGTGGTAGTGAAAACAATATGAGAGCTATGTGGTCCAAAAAGGACCCCTCTGGCTGGGGAAGCAACAGATAGACCCCATGGCTGAAGATCAGCCCAAATATAATCCTGACTCAACAGGAATAAGTCTCTGACAGTTGAGGATATTGGCATCTGTCTGGCAGAGATTTTCCGACTGGTAGCATCCTATAGACTTTTTCAAATGGGGCTGCATCCATAACGCTCTCATTGTGCTAGTTAGTTCATCACCACTGCATGTTTTGTAAGTGCAACATATTATATTGTAATTCTTTTACCCAAATACAAATCTGCATGCACACACTGGCACTCCACACAAATACACCCCTGTATTCACACACACACTAATACTCCACACAAATTTATCCCTGCATTTACACAAACAGTTGCACTTTATAGAAATACATCAATTCATGGTGCTTTTTTGAGTTTGAACGCTGCTAAATATGTTGTTGACTCAAATACAGTAAATATTGAATATTGCATTTCTGAGGATCATGACAATACACACACAATATTATTCACTGCAAAATGTAGGGAACTGAAATCTGTATTATAAAATTAAAATATCCAGCCTCTACATAAGGCTAAGTTTGATACTTTCTGGAAATCAGTTATGTTTGATTGTTTGCCTTAATTTCATAACTTGAAAAACATCAAACTTGAATTGTTATATACCCAAAATACATTATTTGGCCTTGCAGAGATCTTTGTTTGCATTTCTTTTGTTATAATAAATGTTTAACAGACTACTACCCCTCACTAGCAAACAAAATATTGTGGATTATCTTAATATCTACTGACTGATGTATCATATGATGAACATTTGCCCACTGACAAACAAATGATCAGTCTATAATTTTAATGGTAGGTGTATTTTAACAGTGAGAGACAGAATAGCAAAAGAAAATCCAGAAAAACATATGTCAACAAAGTTATCAATTGATTTGCATGTCAATAAGTGAAATAAGTATTTGACCCCTTCGATTTAGTACCTGGTGGCAAAACCCTTGTTGCCAATCACAGAGGTCAGACGTTTCTTGTAGTTTGCCACCAGGTTTGCACACATATCAGGAGGGATTTTGTCCCACTTCTCTTTGCAGATCCTCTCCAAGTCATTAAGGTTTTGAGGCTGATGTTT
>OW240918.1:12875230-12904492 GCA_933207985.1 Pelobates cultripes | reverse complement strand
GGTCATGAGGAGTTTGAAGTGTCTGCTGTTCTTGACTCTCGTTTCCTTAGGGGTCGACTTCAGTACTTGGTACATTGGAAGGGTTATGGGCCTGAGGAGCACAGTTGGATTTCGGCTGATGCTGTCCATGCCCCCCGTCTTGTGCGCTCTTTCCATTCTCGTTTTCCTGCCAGGCCTGGTCCTACCCGCCCGGGGGGCGTGTCCTCAGGGGGGGGTACTGTAGCGTTACTTACCTTAACCGGGGGCCGGTCGCGGTCCTCTCTTCAACCCGCGCGCGGTCCTGCGGCTGCACGAGCCGCGCGCGGCTCATTCGACTGCTTCAGATGGAAGGCGGGCAGTGACCGCGTGAAGCGGTCACGTGTCCCGCCTGAAACTAAGAGCGCGCCGCGAGTCTCGGGCGCGCTCTTAAAGAGACAGTGGGAGCCTAATTGCCAAAAGGCTCCCATTGGCTCCTGTCATACCACACTCCCTATACAATTACCTATAGGGGTGTGGAAGTGACAGGAGCCAATCACTTTGGTTTAAAAGCTATTTAACTTACCTTTTTCCCTTAGCTCGTTGCCCTATCGTGGTTTCTGTTTCAGTTCCCTTTAGCGCTTGTGGTGTTCAGTTGTGTTTTCTCGTATTGACTTTGGCTTCGTATTCTGACTTCGTTTTCGCTTTATCCTTATCTGTACTGTTTGCCGGCTTGCTGTTTTCCGTGTACCAGACCCCGGCTTGTCCTAGTTTACGCTGTCTCTCTGTGCCCTTGACCTCGGTTTGTTCCTGGCTCTGTCTCCTCTCATATACGTCGAGTCCGGCCATTCTAAGGTCCGGTAGACGTATCTCTCCTCTGTATCTGCCTCTGTTTAGCTGGATCCTGCGTGTAGGGGTATATTCTCGTTACACTGGACAAGGCAGTAAAGAGATCCCCAGGCACTCAAAAGTGTTAAAGCCGCCGGCAGATTTATTGAAACAAAAAAGGAAGCAACGGTTCGACTTACTAAGAGGTATTTTTCAAGCTTGAAAAAGACCTCGTAGTAGGTCGAAACTTTGCTGCCTTTTTTGTTTCAATAAATCTGCCTGCAGCTTTAACACTCTTAAAGGCCTAGGAATCTGTTTGCTGCCTTAACGTGATGGGATTGATGGTCCTGTTCCGGAGCACCGGTGGCTGCTGGGATTAAGTGCGGTTCCTATAATCACTTTTGCAATAACCACTGGGCAAGACTACTAGAGATCACTGGGAAATTGCCACCAAACAGTATGCTAGCAGTGATTATCAGGCACTATCTGTAATTCCAACCAATGCCATCACAGAGACGAACATGCTTGTATATGTCACAACATCAGTTATCCTCCAAATACTTGACTACAAGATCAGACTGAAAGAGAAACAGTTCCTACCATAGAGACTAAAACTGTAAGCCAAGATAAAGTCATTGCACAGAGGGGTTTTACATTCTGTCCACCAGCCTGGAGAAACTAAAATAAAGAATACTATATTAATGTAATGGCATCTGCAGGAGAATTAAGCTTTTGGTACCTAAAGTATATAAGTTCCCTTATTATGTGCCACGTTCCACTAGTAGGGATAATAGCTTCAAGGTGAAGATTGGAAGCCTTATGGCCACTTCAGACTGGCTGCCAGGAGAATGGTCAAAATATAGTCTGTTTGGATTTTTTGGGGGGGATATGTGAATGAGTTGGGTCCAGAAAAGTACTGCAATTTTTTCAAAGTGGAATGATAACAAAAATAATGTGTGTACTGGTTCCACTGGTGTCCATGACACTTGCCATATTTCAGAATGTTGCACAAGTTTTTAGATCATAACACCTTGATAAATCGACACCCTTTTTTATTTTTTTTTGGATACATTTTAATTTTAGACCTACTGAGACATGTACATTGAGTAACTTAAACTAATCACAGCCTTGTGGGCCTCTGATCCACATTCACCAGCATGAATACATTTAGAGGGTTCAGCATTCTCAGGGTCCATCTGTGGCATATGGTCTATCATTATTGCCAGTTATCAGCAACTGGGACATGGTGCTGTGTATCATCCTTTCCAGAACCATATTAAGTGAAATGAGAAACAGGTATCTATACGTTTCGCACACTTTTATAACACAGACACTCATGTCCAAAAATCAAGCATGCTTGTATGAATCCCAGTGCCTTGCTAATATTTGTTACATGTATAAATGTGTGTCTACTTGAACAGACCAGACAGTGTTTTTTTTCTTTAAAGGAGCACTATAAGTGCCATATCCATTATAGCTGTAGTAGTTATGGTGCCAGGAGATCGCTGGGTGTCTCCCATGTTAAGGAATTAAACCATGTTCTTACCTGGGGTCTGCCAGGGGCATCTTCCTTTCTCCACTACCACCTCCTATGGAGAGCCACAAGCTTTCTTTCTGAGCTAAGCCTGGCAGTGCAGGACTCAACTCTCAGCCAGTGAGCTCGCTCTAAATATCATGGATTAGTTGAGGAGACCTAGTGGCAGCTTAGCTTCTAGCTTATCATGGGAAGTGTAGTGCATGCAGGTAGCTGTGTGTAGTGAACCTCAGTTAACAAGTCAAGCCGTTCTAAAACTATTAGACTCCTTACAATGGGTGGAGGGCCGGAGGGGGGTTATGGGCTTGGAGTGAACCTTTAACTCATTCCTATTGAGTACATCTGTTGATGATGCTGGGTTTTATGGAGATGAACCAGTAGAGGGCGCACACACCTAACAGCAGCCAACAAGTAGTTACCTGGGTAGAAAGTAGTGTTTTCTAAGATTGAAATATTGTGCCTTTATTTGGCAATCATTGAAGAGTTTGTTTGGGGACTTTGTAAATCATTTATAAAAGACAGTTGTTTGTTATTAAATGGTTGTTATGGGTAGATAAGTGATTGACACTTCTCCACTGAACAGAATTAAATTCTGAAAGCATATTCAGACCCAGCGTGCCATAGCTCTAATTATGTTAATGTGGGGGGGGGACATTTCTTTCAGTTTGCTGTTTCTGTGGCTGCTAAAAAAGAAATGAAGTAGGATTTTATGTGTGTCATTCTGGTTCTTAATTCTATAAGCATTTCTGAACCCATGGCGCAATCAATTTCATAACCTATTCTTAAATATATATTAAATAAACTCAACAGTTTAGTAATAACTGAAGTCATTTTGTTCATTAGTGTACTTTTCCTGGATTAGGATGGCAAGGAGGATGTCAGAGACATATGGTAAAGCATGACTGTTTTGATGTTGCCATAATTGTTCTTGTTTTATGGCAAAGACTTATTTATGCTAATAATTTCGTATTATTACTACTTTCTACTACACAATAGTTACCAGAACAAATACAGATTATTGTAGTTGTTCTTCAGAATACAGTCAGTCCCTGCAGGCATTTTAATGTAAGCGCTGAATTGTCAGAGAAAAGGCAGTGTTTACATTACAACCTCAGAACACCTCTCAGACCACTCCTCAAACGGCCACTAGAGGTGCTTCCAGGGTCAGTGCTTACTAGTGTGCAGCACTGACATTTAGTGTATCCACGCTCTGCGTAAATTCCCAATAGAGATGCATTGATTCAGTGCATCTCTATGAGGAGATGGTGATGGGCCAGGATGGTGTTTGGCTCTGCCCCTGGCCCCCCTCCTTGGCTGAGTTAATCAGAATTGACAATCTCAGACAATCCAATGCTTTCCTCTGGGGCCAGGCGCGAGATGCCCACTGCGCTGAAAAAAAAGTGAGTTTTAATTGTTTTACTTTCCTCCAAGGGGGTCTGAGGGCCTAAATAGTGATATTAGAACTATAGTGTCAGGAATACATGTTTGTGTTCCTGACACTATAGTGCCCCTTTAAAGGGGAACTGCAAATTCCTGGGATTTCTAATATTATGTTTACTCATCCCTTATATTTAGGAATTGTGCATTTGTGAGGAGTAAAAAGTAAAATGAAATGTGGAAATCCACACCTCTTTATCTGCAACTTGGTGTCTGTCTAAGCTCCTTTCAGCCCATTGTTAGTGGGCCCTCTAATTAAAATGTAAAAAACGCCATAAAACATTCCTGTAACCCAGTGCTGGGACTGGCTCCTCTCTGCAGCCTTCCCTCCTCTTTTCAGTCATGTGTTGTAATGACATGCCCATTCTAGTTCTTAGTCCAGTGCTCTGCCACTCTTATACTTCTCATAGAGAAGCACTGGATCTAGCATTGGATGTGTTCATCGTCAGAAAAGTGAAGGTCGCTAGTGGTTGCATGTCTTACAAATGGATATAGATATTAAATAGTGTAATTTCAAGGGAAGATGGTTCAAAGTTAGTACAACTTCCAGGGAAGATGGTTCAAAGTTAGTACAACTTTATCACATGTGAGATAAATAGAAATAATTTGAATGCAGATAATAGCTAATTCCAGTGACAATGTCCCTCCCTAACGTCAGTCGATGGAGGGGGAGCCCCCAATGAGCATGCACAGTGAGCGGCACACACATTATGCCTTCCCTATAGGTAAAGATTGCCTCGATGCTTTGCTGCTGGGATTGTCTAGACGCTAGAGTCAAACTCGATGAAACAGCAGGAAGCGCCTCTAGTGGCTGTCTGGTAGAGATTATTGCAGTTTCTTAAAAACTGCAATGTTTTACATTGCAGGGTTAAGAGAACAGGGATACTGCACCCAGACCACTTCAGTGAGATGAAGTTAATGTTAATATCTTCTAATTGTCTATAGCAAATTGTAAATTTAGGTCAAATTTGATACATATTGTGAATTTTAAGGCACATTTGGAAATTAATAACCCCCAAGCTCAAACTGTATGGCTGACTTGTTCTGGCAGTATTATGGCTGACCTGTGCAGGCAGTATTACGGCAGACCTGTGCTGGCGGTATTACGGTTGACCTGTGCTGGCGGTATTACGGCAGACCTGTGCTGGCGGTATTACAGCTGAACTGTGCTGGCGGTATTACAGCAGACCTGTGCTGGCAGTATTATGACAGACCTGTGCTGGCAGTATTATGGCCGACCTGTGCTGGCGGTCTAATGGCTGACCTGTGCTGGCGGTCAAATAGCTGACCATTGCTGGCGTTATTAAGGCAGACCTGTGCTGGCGGTCTAATGGCTGACCTGTGCTGGCGGTATTACGGTTGACCTGTGCTGGCGGTATTACGGCAGACCTGTGCTGGCGGTATTACAGCTGAACTGTGCTGGCGGTATTACAGCAGACCTGTGCTGGCAGTATTATGACAGACCTGTGCTGGCAGTATTATGGCCGACCTGTGCTGGCGGTCTAATGGCTGACCTGTGCTGGCGGTCAAATGGCTGATCTTTGCTGGCGTTATTAAGGCAGACCTGTGCTGGCGGTCTAAACGGCTGACCTGTGCTGGCGGTATTACGATTGACCTGTGCTGGCAGTATTACGGCAGACGTGTGCTGGCGGTATTACTGCAGACCTGTGCTGGCGGTATTAAGGCTGACCTGTGCTGGCGGTATTACGGCAGGCCTGTGCTGGCGGTATTACGGCAGGCCTGTGCTGGCGGTATTACGGCAGGCCTGTGCTGGCGGTATTACGGCAGGCCTGTGCTGGCGGTATTACGGCAGACCAGTGCTGGCGGTATTACGGCAGGCCTGTGCTGGCGGTATTACGGCAGGCCTGTGCTGGCGGTATTACGGCAGGCCTGTGCTGGCGGTATTACGGCAGGCCTGTGCTGGCGGTATTACGGCAGACCTGTGCTGGCGGTATTACGGCAGACCTGTGCTGGCGGTATTACGGCAGACCTGTGCTGGCGGTATTACAACAGACCTGTGCTGGCAGTATTATGTCAGGCCTGTGCTGGCGGAATTACGGCAGGCCTGTGCTGGCGGTATTAAGGCAGACCTGTGCTGGCGCTATTACGGCTGACCTGTTCGGGCAGTATTATGGCAGACCTGTGTGGCAGCATTAGCCTAGGCATTAGTTTCCATAAACTCTGAACTGTGTGGTGAGCAGATCTTGCGCAGGTAACACTTTTCTAGCATTAATTGCATTTGCCACGACCAGGTGTATTACTAACCTAATTGGGATATCTACTGAGTTTGAATGAACACTGAGAGGTGTTGTATTGTTCTTCTAGGCCAGTGAGAATACGGTACAATAACTCTTATCTACCTTACCCCAGAATTATTAACTAATTGGGGCCGGTGTCATGCTAGTATTCTCTGGTACTCTTAGTAATGATATCAGGTACTGTTAATTTAATTGCATTCTATGATTTCATTAGATGTGCAGAGGGTAAAGAGTCATAAGTCGAAATTCCATGAGCACAGCAGTATGAAATCACATGTTTTTTTTGCAAACAGCCTATTACATAATTTAAGGCTTTGACGACAGGTAAAGGTATTTAAACAATTTTAATTACAAATTCTTTACAAAGAAAAAAAACCGAATGTACTAACATTGCTTATTTGCATATCACCACACAGAATCCCTGCCTTGAAAAGTATTGTTAGTTTGAAAAATGTGTAGTCACAGTATGTTTTATACTGTGTGATCACTTTATTTCCCCGTAAGTTACTTCTCAGGTGAAGGATTTTTCTTTTTATATAGCAAGGGCTGCCTCATAGTTGTCTAACAGTTGCCTGTTGTAGTTGACCTCGGATAACTCGACTAGTTACCTCCGCTAACTCCCTTCTTAGCCAGACTGGAACCGTAAATGATTATATCTCGCTTTCCCCCAGTAACCAAACAAGACATAGTTCTGGGAGTAATCTGTTTTATTCAGGCAGGGCACATTCAACTTATACACAGACCCCCAGCATGGGGTCTCCATCCAAAGTCACACAAACCCCTCCCTAGCGTCTAATGGCTGACCTGTGTCTAGGACATAATTGAGTCAACGACCGGTAACTCAATTATCTCTCAGTTACAGGAAACCATACACAAAACATAAAAAAACACCCTTGTATTATATAGGAACCCCACATGTATTATTTCCTCGGATAGCCTGGATTTAAGCGCCCAAGCTGTCCAAATATTGCTCAATCCGTTCGGTGGAATGGAATCACCGTCGGGGTAAAGTTCTGACCAGCCGGCCACGAGGTGGCAGCCCAAAATAGTTCCAAGGAAATGAGGCAGCGGCCTTCAGGGGTTCCTATGCGAATACCAACGAATCCTCCGCCCGGCTCTTAGGGAGCGAATGCTCCCCCAATCGGTAGTGCCTTTCTCCCAAAGAGCGCTTTCCTAATTTGTCTGGGAGTGGTACCATTTGCCCGGGTTTGCGAGTTAGCGTATCCAAAACGATTTTCAGGCACTCGACGACCAGGTACCGCTGCCTGCGTTAGGGAGACAAAATGGCCACCATTCATTAGAGCATGTGGGTTCGGTTATTCGAATGGCAGCCACCCAGGGAAAGCACTTGAATTAATCAGTTCTTTTGACATTAACGAGCCAGGGGGTGGTCGGTGTTCGGTACATATAAAATGGGAAACAAGGCCACATTCGGGAGCAACAAGGGTGATAAAGGCAAGATAACTCCTGAATGGTGTTAAGTCCGTCTTTGTGAGTTGGAACATAAACTTGTCTATAGCATACTGACATGGTCCGCCACGTCGGTCTATCCTTTTTTCAGTTTTATGCCTTTCTGGTTGGTTCTCTGGTGCCCTGCTTTTGGGGATACCAGAGAAAAGTTCCCAATAAGTACAGGGTAAGTGCACTACACTGTATATTTGTATATTTTGTGACCATCCCAGAGTGCTGAACATACACCATGCTGACATCCCCTATACAGGGAGTGATGAGTTCCACACTAAATACACACAGTTCTGTGCCATCCCCTTGCTGGCCTGCTTGCATACTTCTCAATATTGAGATGTATAGATAAACTTTATTCTCAGGTTTGTCATCTGGCTCCTTGTGCCATGAGTACAGGGACCTGCATAAGCACCTAGTGGCTAGTATAAAAGGTTAGTACATGTGCTCCTAGCGGCCAATTTACAGGCACCCACATAGCCGTGTTGCTATTACACATTTGCCTGTACATAAAATATAGAATTATTATAGACGCAGCTTGTTTGCTCTGCCTACCCCTGTTTTAAATGGCTGAAGAGAAGGGAATCTTTCATGCAGATTTGGCCAGGCACAGGGCTATTCCAGGACATATTAGGTGACTTCATAATGCACTGAAACATTGTTGCAATTGTCCCTCATACACATGGGCACATGGGATATATGCAGTTTGTATTTCATATGTTATTTGCCCTATTTTGTAGACTCAAACAATCATGACCACATGAATATCCACATGATCGGGAAGTAGATTGGGGATGTGACTTAGTAATATAGTTGTACAAACCTGACTCAATTCATGGTTTGTCATTTCGCTGGAGGAAGCAGGAAAACTTACTTGGCGGAATCTGGCTTTAGCTCTCTCCAGTTCTTATTCTGTCATTGGAGCGCAATGGTAATCCCTTACTTCAATTTTTTAATCCAAACCCCATGTGTCATTTATTATCTCAAAGGTTTGTTTATCCATCAGATAAGGACCACGTTACCTGTGCTAGCTTCAGGAAGTCATACCCTATGCAACTATTGCCTCGCTGTTCAGAAAGGACTCATTCCACTCACAAACATCTTGTACGAGTTAATCAATACATTGACATGTTTGTGCTTTTGAAACAGCAATTTACCCCTCCCATATTGATAGTTTGCACAACAACATGCAGCCAATATTTAGAAGGAAGTCAGTCATCCTAGCGATAGCTAGCACACAATATTTTATAGGCTGGCTAACCTAGAAACAGCAAGGCCAGACTAAAGTCCACTCTAGTGCTTCACACCCTGCATTCTTCCTTGTCTGAGTAGATTGTATTCTTAGGAATTAATATGTAATCCTTCAGAAAGAGCCTTAGAAGTAACTGCAGATTTGTTTTCTCATCAAAGAAACGTGAATTGCAAGGGTCTCTCAAGCAATAAGGAATCTTACTTGTGATAATACAAACAAAGAAAAATAACAAGAAAATTACCCCCCAAAAAGCAATACAAATCAACACACAAAAACATATAAAGTAAACAGTATGATGTATGAAGTACGTTGTGTTTATCAAACGTAATGCAATCAGGATTGTTACACATATTATGCATTTCAGTCCAGAGGAAACTCGTATTATTAAAAGAGAAAGGAATGTAAGGTTAGCAGTAATTAAAGGGACACTCTAAGCACCATAACCACTGTAGCTTATTGTAGCATTTTGGTGCAAGGAGTATTTGAGTGCTGTTTCCATATTATGTCACGACTATTTATGAGCAGTATGACAAAAACATGGTTTCAATTGGCACCCGAACCCCTGGAAATATGCAGTTAGTTTGAGGGGCATGTAGGCCCACACCTGTTTGAGCACACAGTGGCTGAGGATGTAAGCTGACCCTATCCATAAACAAGTGTTTTTTTATTTTTCCCTGAGGGGACAATGGGATATAATGCACAGGTGTAATACGGCTGTGAGAGGAATCTCACTGCTTCAAATAAATGGTACCTCAAATTGACTGCCCAATGAAGGAAGGGTAAGCCAGGAGATCAGTAAAAAGAGTTCTATAATATATAATACAATATAATGCGCACAGAGGCTGTTACTGTTTTTACAAACTAGTTACTTTAATATATGAATTTGTGTTTGATATATTCTTCGAGGGGCTTTTAAAGGATTTATATTTTCAAGGCTGACATATTTAAATCTTTTTGCACGCTTTCAAGTATGTACAGCAGCTTGCTGATATAGCACCAGCACCATCTAGGCCTCACTGCAAAAATCACTAATTATTAAATTGAAAGACACTAAATGCAAGCATGGCAAAACTGGTAGAAGTTAGACGAGACCTTTGATGGGTAAATAATTGAGTGATTCTTTAGCAGCTTGGTCGGTGAGTAATGGAGCGCAAACTTAACTGTAAGAGGAAATTGTGTTCATTTTTTAATAAAAGAGTAAAACAATAGCATGTTATGAAGAAGTTGCAAATATTGTTGATAAAAAAAAAAAAAAAAAGGATTGAATATAGTAAGCAAACGCATTTATTCCAAAGGATGAATGGAGATTTACAAAACTATATAGAAAGAGACAAAATTGTAAGATAAGGAGTTTTGGGCTGTAAATTATATAAAACATAATACAAATTCTGAAAAATTACAGTTCTTCTTTTAAATATATTAAAGCAATACTCCACGCACCATACCCAGTGCAACCTGCCCCTTACGGAGAAATGGCATCCAGGACCTTCAGGCAACAACAATTTCAATGAGGCGGTCATTATGGTGCCCATATGTGGTCCTTTTTTTATGAAATCAGTACATTTCTGTCAAGCCTGTTTCACTCCATATAAAGAAATTGCATCACTTGGAGTGGGACATCAGAATTGTAGGACAGGTTCAGCTATAAGACAGGTGAACAGAGCATTGTAGAGAGTGGTTTGGAAAATGTAGATCAGCATGCAACCCAACTGTTTCAAATTAAGGCTCATGTTACTCTATCCAGGGATGTAGGTCCCCAAGAAATGTCCCCCATAAGCACACTGTGAGAGCATCATTAGATGTGCTTGTGCTGAGTAAACTCAGGGTATTTAGCCTATGCTCTGAGCACTTCCACAGCACCGCCTGAGGGTATTTAGCCTATGCTATGAGAACTTCCACAGCATCGCCTGAGGGTATTTAGCCTATGCTCTACTTCCACAGCACTGTCTGGTCCGACAAACTGGCACAACCCTTTACTGTACAAGTCCACCCCTCATTGCTGGGAACATGTGTTAAAATTATTTTTTCAAAGTGTAAGACAGTTTTTTATTTTAATTTTTTTTAATTCTGTCTTTTTTTGTCGCCCTTACCAGACTTTCTGAATGTACATTGCCATAGTTTCGGTGATGTAGCTGATATATCAATATTTCTGTCAATTTTCCACCAGAAAAGTGTATTTTTACATTTCTCTTGTTTCCACAACTCTAAATTTGGCAATCTTTTCTGAAATTGATACTTCTTTAAAAAAAATGAGTTAATAAGGTATACAAAGTGTACACTAGATATTTTTAGAACAATTTAATAAATACAAAAAATAATGCACTTTTCAGAATGCTTCAATAAGCCCCCCCCCCGCTCCCCCTTGTGTTTTGCATATCTCAGTAACATACCATGTACTTTCCCAATAGTATAACCAAGCAATGGAGTGTCTCTTGCTTTATAAGGGTTCAGGGGGAGAGTGTTTTGTGTCACTGGACACTCTCCTATTGTCAAGATCTGTAGTGTACCCATAGTGTCCAGTACGGAACATCATACAGATATGTGCATTCAGTGGGACAAGTTACTCCCCCATGTCTCTTCCCATGCACGGCTCCACATGAGTAGTAACAATGGACTCAAGATATTATGTGACATTGCTTCAACTTTAGTTTCTGTGACAAACAGTGAGCACAGGTAGAGATATCTGTACTACTTTGTGAGAAATGAGCAATGGAGAAGCAGATACCAATGGAGTTGTTTTCCCCATTTGTTCTGTTTCCCTGCACTTAAGCCAGAGTTATGTGTTAGTCATTTACAGAAGAAATATGACAGTTCCCCAAATTTTAAAGTGTTTTATTGTTTCTATAAGAAGAAAGATGAGTTTGCAGATCAGTCCCAGCTTTAAGCGTAGTTATTGTATCACCTGCAGTAGCTAAAATAGAACAGAGCGGAGATGAATTTTAATGTTGTAGAGACAAACTGGAAGTAAGGGGAAGTACAGTGCCCAAAATATTTGTCTCATGTGGCCCAGCAAACATATCATAAGGAGATGGTGAATTTAATGTGGTAAATATAGTGATCAAATACATCATGGATCTTTGAGTAGGGTTTAGATTTAGATTGTTATTCACCTGTTTTGATGGCATAAGCTGCAACTTCCTGCATAATTTAACTGTCTGAACAACAGAGCATCTTGTACTGGAAGCCATATATCTTAATTTATATTAACTGATGCCAAGTACTCAATGCCCAAATATTATGGGCCCCTTCACTGCAAGATCTGCATTTAACTAAGTGTGGGGAGGTTGATAATGTTTTGAAAACATCTATTCAATTTATATGGCAAATGCTTTTATTTCCAAATGTTTTTGCACTCAGATGATTAAGTTAATTGCATGAAGTAATACAAACATGCATTTATCAGGTGTGGTGCTGCTGTAGAGACCAAAGGTAATATAAAATACAGATTAAAGAACATCACAAACACAAATACAGGTTTACATTTTATCTAGAAGCCAGCTAAACAAGTTAGGAGCCAGTTTTTTTTTAACTAAAAACATTTAATTTTCAATGAGAAAAGTGCAATTCTTAAAGGGACATTACAGTCACCAGAACCATTACAGCTTAATGTAGTTGTTCTAGTGTCTAAAGCCTGTCCCTGCAGGCTTTTAAATGTAAACACTGCCTTTTCCGAGGTGGGGTGAATATACAGACTGCATTGGGACGTGCCTGATGCTGCCTTTCTGGACAGCTGCTGTGACAGCTGCACACTGTGCAGCACTGAGATAGGAAGCACCTCTAGTGTCCGTCTGAGTGACTGCACCTAGAGGTGTAACTAGGCATCAATCTAAATACTGCCATTTTAAAAAGGAAACTTTTTCATTGAAAAGCCTGCAGGGATTAACTATAGACACCAGGACCACATTAAGCTGAAGTGGTACTGGTACCTATAGTGTCTTTTTAACATTACTCACTTTTCTGTTGTTTACCTGCTGTCTGGGGAGAGGTGAGAGTGGAGAGCCTACTGCTGTCACTGATGTCTAAGTGTTGATGAAGCAAGATAGCTGTGTTCTGACCTCCACAGTTTTCCCTCATGTTCTCTCACAGGCTTCAGATCTCAGGATTATTATGTGCCATCTTTAGCATTGGCTTCCACTGACATCTGAACTTAGGGGGCCCTGCAAGTTTGGTAGCTGCTACTCTTATAGACATCCTGAGTATGATGTCTGTGTGATAGCTGCATGATATGGTATCAGCATCAAACTTTGTGGGAACCCCCAAAGCAGAAGTTCAAGCGCCGGACCCTCACTTGCCCAATATAAGGATGTGGTTGGACACAATGGACAGTATGTTTTCACATGTAATGCAAATTTAACCATCCCCTGTGTTAGCAGCTTTTATTTAATTATTTAACATAAATTCTAGTGCAGTCAGGTTTTTAAGGATGCCTATTTCCATGCAATGAAAAAGAAAATGCATGGGCACGGTTTGACCATGCTTGGATTGGTGATCTCGTTTACACGGAAAAAAAAATCACACTTTTTTTTTTAGATTCCCCTTAGTGCTAAGGTGCATACCTGTAACCCCAGGGGAGGGGATGGCACTATTTATGCCTTAAGGGTTCATGCTTCCTATCATTGTTAGAAAGCTGGCACAATAAATGCCAAGGGGGCTGTGCATTCCCCAGCCCACCCGTTCAAACTAAATATTCCACATCCTCCCACTTCTGGAGCATCAGTATTGGAGTGAGCCTGTCCAATATGACATCATATGAAGTCCACCAAGCATTATTATTTAACCCCTTAAGGACCAAACTTCTGGAATAAAAGGGAATCATGACATGTCACACATGTCATGTGTCCTTAAGGGGTTAAACCAATACCTCCCACATATGGAAGGAGGGGACCATCATCTTGGTTGGTGATATAAGTATAATAAGTAGCCTGCTGATTCTTAACCTTTCACAATCTGCATATGGGTGAAACAGGACTTGAAGTCCTTTGTTACTAGACATTGACTTAAAACTTACTGCAACCATAGCATACTTACCAGAGGTTAATTTTTAGTTACCAGGACACATTTTTCACTTTCCAAGTGACGAATGGAATGTTTGAGCCCTGGGTGAGAGGGGGGAACATTTGACAAATCTTAATTAAAATACTTTAACTGCAGATATAAGTTTTAGTTCCAGCTAAGGTACAGATTGAGGCATTGAAGTACTATGTACATGTCTTATCTTTAACTGTGTATTTTAATTCTTATGCTATCGGCAGATATATACATTTGCAAGCAATTAATTTGCTTATTAAAAAAAAAACAAAAAAAAAAACAAAACTGTGTTCTCTGTCCCTGTACAGACAGTGCATTCTGGTCTGGACTACAGAGTATTTGAATAAATGACTAAATTGAAACATGCAGAGTACTTTTCATGTTTATCAGCTGTTACGTCTCCGGCATAGCCTTGAATTGTTGTTTGTAGCACAGAGTTAGTGGAATGCACATTCTCTTCCTCTCAAACAGGTCCTAGACATCTTAAAGCATCTCTTTTACTTAAACAGTATGTACAATGGGAGAGTACAAAAATGATTGATGTTTTGCTTAAGGGATTCAGACAAGAAACTATTTTTTTCTCTTTATTCTCAGAGTATTTTTAGTACACTTTGAATACTGCATAGTTGAAAAGCCCTCTAATTTCTGACCTGGTGTTATTTTAAAAGGAATCTGTTAAGGGCAGTTTTGCTAGCAAATGTAAAGATTGTGGGGGAACTATTTAAAAACAGGGTTTTTTTTCTTCCATCTGCTCCTCTTTAAACATTCGCAATGTTTGTCAGCATCATGCTGGGTGTGAAGATGATGAACATGAAGCTCTTTGAAAATTGACGATATTAGTGGCTGTTAGTCTGGCAGGCATGGTTTAGGCAAAATGTTAGTATTTTACATTGCCAAACAAGAGGGACAGGACCTATGCGCTGAATCACTTAATTAATATGAAATGGTTTTGGTGCATAAGAGTTTCCCTTTAAATTACTCTAATCCACACATTTGCTGTGTCCATTCCTCCTCATTTAGAAGCCTAAGTGATGTCATATCTTCAGGAATCTTTGTTGATACTGTGAAGGTTACAATGTATCGGCTCCAGTTCTGAGTTACATAGTAAAGAAGTAACATACTTGCACCAGCATCCAATAAACCTATTGTTCAGGACAGTGACATTTTCTCAGTCAGAGAAATGCCAGCAAATCATGGGTTACTAATGATGAAGGGCTTTGACAGCCTCTGTAATCTTAAAATATAACCATTTCTAGGAATAACATTATGTAATACACACTGAGAATCATCTATAAATTGTGTTTAAACATTTATTCCTCCCATTAGTGATCAATTTTATTTTATTTGAAATAAGGCTCCTAGTAATAAAATAAATAATTTACTTACCTTTGTATCCCTTGGCGAATGGGCACTCCTCAACTGGCTGTTATCAGCAATACTGATGATCTCAGCCAATGTATGGAACCTTTGGGGGGGACCAACGCTCATACGTGGCAATCATCGTGCTGTGCCAATCAGAATCTTCTCATAGAGATGCACTGACTCAATGCGTCTCTTTTGGGAAATTATGCATCTCCATGCCGAGCGAAGGCACCAAACTTCAGTCCTGCAATTTTTGCAGAACCGCAACTAGGAAGATTTTCTAGTTGCTGTCCAAATTACAGCCACTACGGGTGGTGTTAGGCAGTGTTTACACTGCTGAACCTGCAGGGACAGTATCATTAGGGTTATTCGCTGAAGTGAAAATTCAAACTAAATTTAAAATTTAAGGTCAAAGTAGCCAAACTGGGAAAGTTTTCTAAACAAAATATGCTTTTATTTTGACTACTATGGCGTTAAATTTCAAATTCACTTTGAATTCTCACTTTGGTAAATAACCCTGTAGACTGTAGTGGTTCTGGTGCCTAGAGTGTTCCATTAAATATTTAAAGAGGCTACCGCTAGTCCCTAAAAACAAAAATAAAGAAGACTTGTCACTCAGGACCATTAACACCAATCTGTTTGTTTGTTTTATTCCTCCTAGGTTCAGAAGCAAAGCTGCCCAAGGAAGACATTAGGATTCAGTTTTCAACTGGAGCAACTGTATACTGCTGTAACTGCAGTGGAGGGACCTCCATGTTCTGTGGATGGAGGTGAGATTGTGGTGAATTGGTAGGAAAATGAGGATCGGGACACTTTATTTCTGTATTGTGCTATACTAAATAAAGTGCTGGTACTGGATCGGAGGTTATAGGAGGTGGGAACAGCTGGGGAGAGCATTCTACACAGGTAGGGTGGGAGCTTCCCAGAAATGCTCTTATGCACAAGGCTGGAAAGATGAAGAGTGCGTTGGGATTCCAGTGATAGCCAGTTTAGCTCGTTTAACATGTCACAGTAGTGGTTTAAGTAATTACATTCTAGTACAATATGTATAATTAGATATCACCCATATTTCATTTGTGCTGCTAAGTTATCATAAATTACATGAAACTATTTAAATCAGCAGTTACATTCTATTTAAACACTAACCAAATAGTGAGCCAAACCTTTCCCCCTCACAATATGCTCCAACCCCTTGATCACAAACAGTCCAGCAGCAGAGTATATGGTTTTCTGAGATCCAAGCATAATTCAGAATGCCTTTTCTATCTCCTTTCTTTGCTGGACTCTTTCTATCTCTGTGTAATTTCAGGATCCTCAGGGTTACACTAAAAATTCACATGATGTATCACTAAGCAGTATGCAAAGTTTTACTCTGAGAATCAAGGTTGACCACTCGAGCTTGCCAATCCTGTTATAGTTAGTGATTTTCCATGTTCTGTAGATACACCTCAGCAGTGCGGTGTAAGGTGTAATAACTTTTTAGTCCATGTTTGAGAAGATTAGTCTTCTGACTTTTTGTGTTTTTCAGATCTAACTCACACTGCTGGTCTTTCTTCTGCTCAAGAGTCGGCTGTGGAAGGTAGCAATGGAGTGTCTGAGAAAGCATCCACAGCAACACAAAAAGACATAGGAAGAGAAGACAGCCCAAAATTGTCACAGGTACACAGAGTTGGGCCATGTAATACATGTAAGGGAAGAATGTGTTGATTTATTTATGTTTTAGGATCTATGGAAACTCCGAGCTACTCAAGAGAGTCACTTGGACCATCCAATAGCAGCCTTACTTGGCAATGCATTACTTGGCAATGCATTAGTATCCATGTATGCAGGGCCGCCATCAGAAATTTTGGGGCCCCTGACAAAGCACAAGGTCTGGTCCCCCCTCCCCTTCCCTTCCCCCCTGGGCAGAGTGTGTTAATGTGTAGTGAATGCAGAGAGTGTGTTAATGTGTAGTGAATGCAGAGAGTGTTTTAGTGTAGTGAATGCAGAGTGTGTGTTAGTGTAGTGAATGCAGAGAGTGTGTTGTATTGGTGTATGCAGTGTGTGTGTTATATTGGTGTATGCAGTGTGTGTGTGTTAGTGTATGAAGTGTGTGTTAGTGTAGTGAATGCAGTGTGTTGTGTATGCAGTGTGTGTGGTGTATTAGTGTATGCAGAGTGTGTGTTGTATTGGTGTATGCAGTGTGTGTGTGTGTTGTATTAGTGGATGCAGTGTGTGCTGTGTTAGTGTATGCAGTGTGTGTTGTGTTAGTGTATGTGTTGTATTAGTGTATGCAGTGTGTGTTGTGTTAGTGTATGCAGTGTGTGTGTTGTTAGTGTATGCAGTGTGTGTTGTGTTAGTGTATGTGTTGTATTAGTGTATGCAGTGTGTGTTGTGTTAGTGTATGTGTTGTATTAGTGTATGCAGTGTGTGTTGTGTTAGTGTATGCAGTGTGTGTGTTGTATTAGTGTATGCAGTGTGCGTTGTGTTAGTCTATGCAGTATGCGTTGTGTTAGTCTATGCAGTGTGTGTTGTGTTAGTGTATGCAGAGTGTGTGGTGTTAGTGTATGTAGTGTTTTTTGTGTTAGTGTATGCAGAGTGTGTGTTGTTTTGGTGTATGCAGTGTGTGTGTGTTAGTGTATGCAGTATGTGTTAGTGTAGTGAATGCAGTGTGTGTGTTGCGTTAGTGTATGCAGTGTGTGTGGTGTATTAGTGTATGCAGTGTGTGTTGTATTAGTGTATGTAGTGTGTGTGACTGTGTTGTATTAGTGTATGCAATGTGTGTTGTGTTAGTGTATGCATTGTGTGTGTTAGTTTATGCAATGTGTGTGTTAGTGTAGTGAATGAAGTGTGTGTGTTGTGTTAGTGTATGCAGTGTGTGTGTTGTGTTAGTGTATGCAGTGTGTGTGTTGTATTAGTGCATGCAGTGTGTGTGTTGTGTTAGTGTATGCAGTGTGTGTGTAAATGTGCAATCTGGGGTGGGGGAGGGGGATGGAAGGGGCATTTTCTCAGTAATTTTCTATTAAATTTAATTAAATGTTTCTCCCCCCTCCCTGCTTCTTACCTGCGTCCAGAGAGGGGGGAGATTCCATCCCTGGTGGTCCAGTGCCATGGGGGGCCCCTGGCTCCCTGTTACCGCAGAGGGGGCCCAGCACACTGCCTCTTCTCCTCTCTTCTAATAACTCTCGCGAGACCCGCGGCCTATGTGGGTCTCGCAAGAGTTATTAGAAGAGAGGAAAAGAGGCAGTGTGCTGGGCCCCCTCTGCGGTAACAGGGAGCCCGCGGCTGCACACATAGATAGCGATATTCGATACCTATGTGTGCAGAGAGGGAAAGTGGGGCCCGGGACTGCCAGAGTAAACCGGGTCCCCCAGGATCGCCGGGCCCGTGACGACCCTGATGGCGGCCCTGCATGTATGCTGTATTGGTGCTTGGAGTCCATTATTATCTGGACACTGTATAGCTACAGCATGCAATATTATCACTAAAATATGATCAATTTTAGAACAGATTTGTGAGTGTGTTTATCTGATCTATATAAAGAATTACACAGCAATGCAATTTTGGTTATTGGAGAAAAACCTTACAGGTTACATTCTGTTTAACCAACTTCCTCTGCAGAATTAATTCTGCCTAATGCTTTAAACTCTACACTGGCCTGTGCAGTTTTCTTTGTCCTTGAGGAGTGTTAGTATCTTATTAAAAATGTTACAGTTGTTTTAAAATCATATTTCACTTGAGAAATTGTGCTGTTTTTGAATCAATCTGTAATCAGTTGTTGTGAAAAACAACTCAAAAGACAATGAAGAGTTATGCCTTTGGATGCAAAACCTGTTACTGTCCATAGTTTGTGTCACATGACATAAAGGCTGGAATAAATGTAAACCAAAAAATAGTATGATGCATAATTTAGTTTGCACGATGGAGTACGTGCAGAATAGCACAAAGGGTGTTTATTTGGAGGTGGTATATACAGAACTTCTACAAATTTGTGAATAAAAATATTTTCTTTCATTTGGTAAAGCATTTGCACTGTTGCTATTGAATGCTACATTTTGTCGCTGTGACGCCGGCTCTGTTTTTTGTTACACAAACTACTGATGTGCCATTTGTTAAGCTCAGAATACCTTTAAAATAGATTGAACATTATTTTAGTTTTTACTTTAGTGTCTAATCGAGCGCTCAATATTCTCTAATCTGGAAACCTAGCAGTATATTATTCAGGTCTTTTCCCTGACAGCATGCAAGTGTAAACACAATGTTAAAAGTAATATTTTTTGATGGTATAAAACTTGAAGCATTGTATGCCTTAAAGTGTACTTGTCATGGTACACACAAATTGGTCTTAAATTAAAGAGCATTACATATTATCTCTACATTGTCTTAACAGAAATGTTAGCAAACATATAATTTCCTATTTAATTACACTTAATATTGGGTCCCTTCCCACCTTTAAATCAAATCTTCATCATTAAGCCCTGTGTACAGAGTGCTATCACACCCTTACACCTCCAGCAGGTATCACTCACAATTGGTGAGAGAGTATGGGCTGCACTGATGCCGAAGTACTGGTAATAAAGCCAGCTTCTTATTGGAGTTTAGCACAGAGAATGGACATGGTTGACAAAGTGTCCCCAGGCAGGACCAATCGTAGCTGGTTGGGGGAGGCAACAGAGTGCAGGTTTTTCAGTACTGTAACACCCACGGACCTACAAGAAATGGTGGCGCTGGTGGTAAGTGATGCCAAAAGCACAAAAATAGATAATTTATCTGTATGACAAGTATCGTTGGGTAATTCCAACTCTTTACGTGCAGCCATTTAAATGATAAATGCAGGAGAAGACAAGTCTTTGGAGCACTGATACTCTTAGTCAGAAATACTTAAGTTTTGCACCAGTGCTAATGAGATCACTATAAAACTGTAGCAATGTGATAAGTATGACATGTGGTTAGTTTTTTCTTATGAACACATATTGCACATATGTGGAGAAGAGGGTGAGTGTTTGAAGGTATTAATGCATGCTGTTGCTGCTTTGTGCACTACTGATCATCAGCAAAACACGTCAGGAACACACCGACCCAAACGGTCCTTTGATCTGTTGCCCGCTACTGTCCCATGACCTACTAGCTCACTCTGTTGGGCTCGTCAGGTCATCGCGCTCAGGAGAGAAGAGATGAGAGACACACAGGTAAAACCAGCTGCAGACCAGCCAAAAACAGTTGAGGAAAAGCATTGCTTATTGCAAGATTTAGTGGTGTAGGTTAATAAACACTGTTTTGTGAACGTCTACATGATTTTCTTTAGCATATTTATGCCACAATGTAAAATATTTTTATGTGACAACATGGCACAGATCTTATGCATAACCGTGCAGCGTTTATAGAAAATAATGCCATTGAGGGTTTCTGGAGACCTTGCATTAAAACCATAAGACCGAAGGTTATTTATGAATGTTTGTAATAATGGAAGGTGGAACTATTTTCCTTAAAATAGGTTTCAGGATTACGTATCTTTTACATTACATGACTGTTTTAAAGTTAGGTTGTTTTACTCTTAGCACAGCCCTGAGGCATACAGGTACCAGGCTGCTTATGATTGATAGTTACACTCCCGATCAGCAGCTGCTCTAATTTATTCAGCACCTCTCCTGGTTTGTTGGGAGAGGATCCTGGGATGTGAAACTAAACTGTTTCTGTCTCCCCAAGAGTTTTTGGCATGTCATTATTAAAAGAAGGTGAACTAGATTTCACTACTTCCAAGTTAAATCTTACTACACTTTCCAGTATGGACGACACCTATTCCACAGGAATAGAAGACTTGAAGAATTATGCAGGGCACGGATACACCTATATAAGGGAATCTCTGTTCTGTACACGCTGCTCCAGTCATTCCAACCAATCCGAACCCGCAAAACATACAGCGCGCTGGGAAAGAGCCACAGGGGTCACGCTCTCCTACCCTCAGTGGATGGAAATCTACATTGACACACCAGAGCTCCATGTGTTTCAAACAACAAGAACTCAACTACAAATTATTTATTGGACGGTACAGAACGCCAGTGAGAATACACTGTGTGCTTCCCGAGGTCTCTGAGATCTGGTGGAGATATGAGGAAGATGTGGGCTCTGATCTCCATATTTGGTGGTCTTGAAGATAACTGAGACAGTGTGTGAGGCACACTCCCTCCATCCGTGGTGGGTCAGGAGATACCGGGACGGCCATCCCCTTTCCTCCCCCCCGTCTCCACACCACATCATGCCCTCCCTCCCCCCATTCCTTTTTTTCTTCTTCTCTTCGTCTCTTGTTCTCTCTTTTGTTTTTTACCCCTCTACCCTCCTCCCTCTTACATACTCTCTCGCCTCCAATATTCTTATGCAAGCTACTATTATGACTCCTCCTGCCTTTGCTGGAAACGTGGTAGCTCACGAGACACCAGTATCAATCGACTCAAGGTAGATCGATGAGAACGAGAGACATAACCGGTCCAGATAACTAACAGACATCCGTATAGCCAATTGACACAATCTACGCAACCCCACTAATGTTCGCTGTCAACTTAGAACAATAGATCGAAGTCTCCTAATTTGCTATGGGCCAAGATTATGTTGCCTACTGTTGAATGTATATCCTAGCAAACAGAGCACTTGTATCCTGATCTCTTCTATAATTGCATTGTTCTTTATATTTCTTAACTCTGTTCGGAATATAAACTTGTAAATAAAGACAGAGGGTGAACTAATAGCAGGCACTACCCAGCAGAGTAGCTCCCTCTAATATTGGGCAGAACGGAACATATATGTCATAGTACTGCACTGAAATTAGGGGCTCTCTTTCTGTGTATTAGTCACAACATGTATTCATCATAACCTACACTAAGTTTAGCTTGCTTAAGTGCTTTAATTATGAAGAAGTTTGTCCTCTTTTTTTATTTTACAAAAATTACAGATTTCAATAGAACCTTGTTACACCCCCAGGGCTCTCAACCAGACTCCAGAGCACCTGCTTTGCAAAGACTTCTTATTGAGCTGCATTGGCATATCTGGGATTGGACAGCCACAGAAAGTCTGGGCTTGGGAAGAAGGGGAGGGCTTGCAAAGGCTGCAGATAAGAAGTCTACAGCTTTTACATGTTCTTTGGAAAAAACAAAAATGCATACTTAAATGCATGCACATTTTCATTGGGGATATAGCTACTAAATAATGAGCTATGTTTTGGTTTTTCTGTTTAGCCAGTGGAGTGTCTCTTTAGGTTGCCTGGGGAGTCCCTATATTGTCAGTGTGCAGTACGTTTGCATTTAAAAGTAAATGTTTGTCTTTTTACCCCTCAGGTGACACTGATGTCTCAAAAATCGATTGTTCAAGTGTCTAAAGCCAAGAAAAGAAAGGCAAAGGGACTCTTCACATAACATCTCTAGCTTGGAAACAGAGCGAGAAGACATGGAAACCTCTATCCTTAAATCTCTCTCTCTCTTTTTTTTTTACCCAGTGTTGGTATAATTTAAATAATTGAAGATAGTAGCATTAATATGGTGCTGAGGTTGTCTTTCATTCGGTCATCTGTAACACAAGGTAGAACTTCTTAAGATGACACCCTCCAGTTGAAAGCACATCTCCCATCATCTCTATCCAACCACAGAGTGACTGTGAATGAGTCGTAGTCTAACAACAACTGAGGAAGACCTTATAATTGTAACAATATTTTGTCAATCTATGTAACAATGCATGTTCATTGCAGGAGGCTTTATGTACGTGTCTGCAGCGTAATTTTTATCACAATTTGGGGTTTTTCTGTATTACAGTTTCTTGGGTTTAAACAGACTTTGCCTCATTCTAAATTATATTTTTTGATGATCTAATTTTTGTATTTTCTGGATATTTTTGTGTCTGTTACAAATACACAGGCTTTCTGTAGATGGGCATTAAGTAATTATTGTTTGAGCGTGTATGAGCAAAGCGTTATTTCTTGATTAATACATATAATAGAGCTTTTTGCTTAACAAGGACGAAAATGTGTTGGAGGTTGAAGTTTCCCTTATATTGTTAGTTTCACAAAAATTTAGGTTGTTCACATGGCACAGTTTAGAACTATCACTTAACGTTACTAAAACAAAGTTCAAAGCATAAATGCTCTCGCAACTTAATTGGCACTTGATGTAAGGGTAGTCATGCTCGCAACATAATAGCAGGTTTAAGGAGTATTAGGGAAGCCACAACATATAATAATTATGTACACTGATGTGTTTAGAACTTGAGTCCTCTTTTCTTTCTTTTTTTTTAGCCCATAAAACTGAAAAATCTGATTGTCTGCCATATCTATAAGCAATATTATTTTAATTAGATATCATGCCTGCTACTGTCTTGTGCTGAGTTTCTTAACTACTGAGTTGGGGTCCATATTTGGGTTCTTGTACTATTTCTGTGAGTCCCCAATGGTTGGATTATGTATTCAACAAACTGGTTACTGTAGCAGCTGTCCCTTCCAAATGGGCCAATATGCTAATTTAAAAATTGAGAGTTTAAAAAGTGCCATAACCAGTACAGCCCACTCTAATGGTTATTTTCAATTGAGCTGATACCACTCCCATGGTCTGGCCTCTCTATACAGATATTGCTCAAGCATAACTTCCCTGCTTTGGTATTATCTTAGAGTCCTCTGACAACAAATTACGTCCAAAGACAAAATTGATATGTTAATGAGGAAAGGAAACTTTTGCTTTAGCAGTATCTGCAAAGAGGGATCAGACTGCAGGCAGCAGATAAATACAACAATGGCATACCCCCAATTGTAGCGTCCTGCGAATCAAGACTCCAATGGGAGATAGGTAAAGAGGGTGTGCCAGTGATGCGATCAGATCACTAGCTCCACCCCTAAAGTGGCATACTTACCTGGAAAACAGGTGGGTCCACCCAAGTTAATGACACGTCAGCTAGGCATGAATGCATGCCAGGCTGCTTGTCAATCATTTTGGCCGGCACACTGAGTGCTAAGCAGCAGGAGCAGGCTCAATAAAACCTCCAGGGTCCTAGTGATAATCATCACGCATTCATGGTTTAAATGTTGAGGATAGCTGGTGTCCCTAAAATTGGACATGCTGAATTCTGGACAGTTGGGAGGCATGCAATGGTCCAATCCAATCGTCCTCATAGAGTAGTATTGAGGACTTGATGCGCATCAAAGCATTCCCATAGGAAAACATTGTTTGTAATGCTTTACAATTAACTAATGCGTCAAGTTTTACTCTGTCAGTGCAGCAAAAGCGCTTCTAGTGGGCGTCAGGAAGACAGCGACTACGAGGTGGCTTAAACCCTGCGTGCAAGCTTTGCAGTTTCTTAGAAAAAAAAAACAAAGAAAGAAAGAAAAGGGACAGGGCCACTCCACTCAGACATTTTCATATAAATTAAGTAATCTGGCTGATTTTAGAGTCCCTTTAATTGCCATTCCTTATCAATTTCCCAGCCACAGAGAAATACATGCACTATCTCAACGGCATGTGAATGGGTTAACAGAGCAAAAGTTATAAATACATAGTTTAACAGTCAGTGAACATCTCCACAAGGGTATAAAGGTTATTTACAACAAATCTTAAAAGGGACCCACGCAGACCCCTCAAGCCTCATGCTCAGCCTTTCTTGATAGGCCCCGCGTGCTTAGAGATTCATCTTCCTAACCACAAAATGATTTCAGTAGCTGTAAGAAAGATATTATAAATATGGTTCATTGTTTCCCCATTAAAGTAAAAAAAAAGTTGCAAATGTACTTTTATTTTTCTAAGCCAGCATCCATTTTTTAAAATTTTATTTTTAAAAGCGGCTAATAATAAGTTATACAGGAGCTTAAAACCTTTTAACGAAATGTGTGTTCCTTCACAGCGGATACATATATTTAATTAACATGAAAAATTAACACAACCTGGGACCTAAGACGGTCTAGTATGTTCCTAGCACTATGCAGAGAAACACAGTGTTCTTTATAAAGAAGGAAACTTTGTCAGAGTGTTGGGTTGTCTACGTGCCTTTGTTGAACCCTGTGAAGATGTCAAAGTTTCAATATATTTCAGTTCTAATGGTTGAGAACATACATCTTCCATGCAAAGGGTAAGTGACCACTCCTGGAAACTAACATACGCCGCAAGACGTGCGCAAATGTCACCGAAAACCAGGGAAATAAATAAAGTAAATTACTGGAGACATTCAGTAACAAGAGAGATGTAAATAAATGTGTGTAGGGTGTGTTTTGGTTTCTGTGTGTACACAGTGAATCCAGGGCAGTAGTTGGCTCTGTTAGCTGTGGTTCCATGGGGTGTGAGGTTGAATACACCCTTCATCAAGTAGTTTGTGGCCGATTTTCAGAACCAGTTTTTTAAGGCCAAAAATACTGAGCATTGTTCATAATAAAATTTAACCGCAATACAGCACCAGCCTGTAAATGAAGTCATAAACCCAAAATATCTATATCTCTCGCTCAGGAACAGGTAGCCTGCAGTTCATACACTGTTGATGACCAACAACTGTCCTAAGCATCTGCTAACCATAGCCTGGAACTAGTTGAGCATATGTGACAATGACAAGTACACAGGGCAAATACAATGGGAGATTAATCTTATCGCAAATTGCAGCTTTTATCTATATCACATGGACAAGAAGTGAGTAATTTGGGCAAGACAGTTGTCAAACTGCAGCTCCTACATGCATCTAAATGCAGACTGCATGGGACAAATTCTGGAAATAAATCTACTGGGAGGGAGATGGATGACAATGCAGACTGCTGCTTCAATCTATCACATGACAAGCACAGAAGGTGGATGTAATGGCAATAAGACTGATTTTATCACAACTGCAACTTTGTATATATCATGTACCAATGCAAGAAGTGGCTGTTTAGGGTAAAAATCTTATGTTATAGAATACAGGTCTGACATAAGTCATATGACAACACAGAAATTGGTCATATTGAGGAGGAAATCATATGACAGGCACACTCAAGAATTTGGCACATTTGGGAAAAAATGGGAGACCATATTTTGCAAAAAGCTCATGCAACAGATGAAAGCTATGATTCAGTTAATAAAACAAGTTCAAAAGTGTATTATCTTGGGAAGAGGGTTTAGAGATTCAAGGAACAGCTTGCAGGTTCATCATGTTACAAACTGTTGTTCATGTCTTTGTCAAACCACTGTGTCTAAATTTGGGCTAAATCACAAGTCTAGCCTAACAGCATAGGGCTAAATACATTAATATGATACTGTAGTTTCGCTTAAGCTTATATATAACTAGTGAAGATATTAAAGTGATAGATGTAAAATAAAAGGTTGTTATTGCATTTGGTTAAGCCACTAAATAAAGAAATATTAATTTACTATTTTTAAAAATATCCTCCAATACAAACTAAAACGTACCTCTCAATGACGTATTGCCTTTATTTTGCCCAGCACTTCCTAGTTACTGCTGGGTATTGTCCAATCAATTAGTTTTTATAGAAAAGCATCGAGGACAAATCGTGCATGCTGAGCGAACCTCAAAATGAACTTACCCAATGGTTTTCATAAAGAATCATTGGATTTTATGTTGCTGGCAAGGAATAATCATAAAGGAAGGAAGGATCTAAAAGGGACAAACTCTTTGTGTATAACAAAAAGATAAACTATGTACAGAAAAAAATTATATAATTATATGATATTAAAAATTATATAAAAAAAAGTTTAGTGCAATTTACAAACTTCATACCGCACTCTCTTTTATCTTCTACAATCCTAACAAACACAATACCACACTATCTTTACATCGTAAGGCATCATCACATGAAAGGTCTATTCCAGAACAAGTTCACATAGGTGCCTTTATAGTAGTGCCTACCTGGATAGATACAACTGGCAATAAAGTCATACTCAATTTACATCTTTTAATGCACTACTGAGCTCTAATGGTTAGTAATGCATTCTGTTGTAGATTCCAGTCGGTTATTATGTGACACTAGTCACATCCTAAAATGTGTAGCCATACAGTATTTTGTTTAATCAGTATAACAGAGAATATAAGATCAAGGAGGATTTGTAAAAAAAAAGGGAGGCGTGAGGGAGGTTAGATCTATTATCTTCCCCTTGTATGCACTAATGCAGTGCATGCTAAGAACATATCTAATTAATGCACAGAATGGACAGAGTTATGAATTGCCTAAATCATGTGTGCAGGGGGTGCAACTAGCCCTTAGCACACAATTAAGATTATCTAGGTATGTGCAGTGTTTCAAGCTTAAGTGATCATCGTGGTTGGAGTAACCCTTTAATGTGTCACTTTTTATTTCATGTACAGTTACAGGAATTAACAGAAAAAAAAAAATGATGAGTGAGCGCTATAGAATATAACACATACAGTATGGCAGCACTCCACCCCAGTGATACAGAAGTATGCACAAAATACAGATAAACCAAAAAGAGCGCGCTAAACTGATGAATAGAATCTATAGATATAAAAACACATAGAATAGTGCAGACTATCTGTACCAAAATATATAATAGGGGAGGGAGGGGGGGTAGTGGGGAAAAACTCACATTTACCAGAGCCCTATCACCCCTGGCTCTGGGTTTGAAATGCTTGACTGGAGAGGGAAGACTCCCACACTGGTAAAACTCCAAGTAGTAAATTCACTGAAAGCAGGGGCGTACCTAGAGCATTTGGCACCCGGGGCGGATCCTGTGCTTGGCACCCCCCCACCCCCCTCCCCCCAAAAAAAAAACCTGTAAAAATGTTAAAGGTTTTATTTCTTTTATTTTTACAATTTGTAAACTTTGCAAAACCGCTGTCAGCCCCTCCTACAAAACCCTTGTCCTGCCCTGCCCCTCCTACAAAACCTCTGTCCTGCCCCTTCTACAAATCCTGTACTGCCCCATCTACAAAACCCCCGCAACCCCCTTCCACAAATCCCCTGCTTATCCCCCCTTATAAAGACTCCTGTCCCAATACAAAACCCCTACCCCTTCTACAAAATCCCTGCAGCCCCACACACACATTTACAGGCAGACAGTCAGACACTCAGTTACAGACAGACAGTCACACACTCAGTTACAGGCAGACAGTCACACACAATCACAGGCAGACAGTCACACATACACATTTCCTCCGTGCGGCCAGTTTATCAGCTGTTTGCTTGAGTGAGCTGTACTGGCCGCACGGCACCCTAACTACCATGGGACACTGTGCGGCCACAGCTCACACAGCCCCCTCCAGCCAGGGCCGGTACAAGGATTTTTGCCGCCCAAGGCAAAAGTAAAGTTTGCCGCCCCCATGTGACATCACAATGCCCCAGCCATATGATTTGCCATGTTAACTAACGCCAGTGCTGCAGTGCCGCCGTGTTTACATTAAAAGGCCTGCAGGGACAGGCTATAGACACCAGAACCACTACATTAAGCTGAAGTGGTTCTGGGGACTATAGTGTTTCTTTAATGTGAGGTAAATTAGAGCTTAGTGCCACGAATAATATACTAGATTGCCTACTTACAACCAGATGAGGATGATGATGGGCTCTAGCTGCAGTCTGGCTCCACTGGTCTGGTGTAGAACAGGATCTCTGGAGGCTGTTTGTAACTGTGGTCACAAAATCAATGTTCTGGGAGAACGGGAAGCAGCTCCATTTTTGGGGGTCCTTTACACAGCTCAAGGTCTGGGTCCCAGGGTCCACCTTCATGTTCCACCAATGAGTTTGTTCACAGGGGGTGGAGTGTGTAGGGGATGTCCTGATATGTGTGTAAGGAATGCATTGTGTGAAATTGTGTTTGTATGTGTAAGGACTGCAAGGTGTGTTTCTGTGTATGTATGGGATGCATTGAATGTGTGTAAGGGGTGCATTGAGTGTGTGTAATGAATGCATTGTGTGTTTCTGTGTGTGTAAGGGATGCATTGTGTGTAACGGTTGCATTGCTTGTGTATGTGTGTCTGTGTGTTTTTCTGTGTGCAAGGGGTGCATTGTGTGTATGTGATGAATGTCAATCTCTCCTCCCGCTCCAATTTCCTTCTCCTCCTCCCAATTTCTCTTTCTCACCCCCCTCCTTTCTTTCTCACCCACCCCCTTATTTCTCTTTCTCACCCCCCCTTATTTCTCTCTCACCCCCCTTATTTCTTTCTCACCCCCCCTTATTTCTCTCTCACCCCCCCTTATTTCTCTTTCTCAC
>OW240918.1:12681915-12875130 GCA_933207985.1 Pelobates cultripes | reverse complement strand
CCATCCTGATCACGTGATCACTTCCAGATCCGCCTCTCTAGTGAATTGTTTTTTAATAAATTGTATAAGATACTATTCAATTGGAGATCCTTCCTCTCTCTCTCCAATACTGCACAGCACTACCAGCTTCCAGTGAATTTACTACTTGGAGTTTTACCAGTGTGGGAGTCTTCCCTCTCCAGTCAAGCATTTCAAACCCAGAGCCAGGGGTGATAGGGCTCTGGTAAATATGAGTTTTTCCCTTCAGTTTTCCCTTCAGTAATCTAATGTGGTTATGGTGCGTAGACTGACCCATTAAATTGTATTCAATAAAGCAGTGGTTACCAGCCTTTTTGGGGTCAATGCAAACTTTAATAAGAAAACAATTCCCAAGGCACACCTACGTTTTGTTTTCCTTTATACCTACATCAGCAGTTTATAACAGTCACATTTACTTGGAGGTATTTCTATCCCAATTGACTTAATAGATGCAATTATTTGCCAGATGTGAATCACAATTTTGATGTTGAAATCTTTTAAAAATACATTTCATAGACATTCAACCTATCACCCTGAAGTCAATGTTTTTTTGTGGCACACTTTGAGGTGGCTTGAGGCCCACCAGTATGCCACAGCACTTCTGAAATAAAGAAATAATCATTATTTATTTGGCTTTTGACATATTTGAAACTTCCATCCCTAGTACTGGACTAAAGTAAAGCGCTTACTCTGTAAATTTCCCTGTTATTCTTGTATAACCTTGATTATAATTTCAGAGATCTGCTAAATTCTGTACTCCATGTGATCACTGCATGGGCACATGTGATTCAACTCCACCCCATTCAGGCTCTAATTTAAAGCCCATGCTTCTCTAAGTGAGGGATCACAACCCCATTCACAAAAATGAAAGAGGGCTCTCTGTAAAATAATAGCAAGTTCTGCTTTATTATTATTATTATGTTATTATTCATATAGCGCCAACAAATTCTGCAGCGCTTTACAGTGGGTGAACGAACGGACATGTAGTTGTAACAAGACAAGTTGGACTCACAGGAACAGAGTGGTTGAGGTTCCTGCTCAATGAGCTTACATGCTAGAGGGAGTGGGGTAAAGTGACACAAAAGGTAAGGATAGTATTAGACTAATGACAGTTGCAAGAGAGGAATCAGTCGGGAGCTATTAATAGTTCAATTGATACGCTTTTATGAAGAAGTGGGCTTTTAATAATTGTTTCACTTATAATGAATGGGACCAGGTGTTGATATACATAACCATTAAATCCCTGTTGGATCATTCACAAGGCTCCTGATTGGCGGGCTTCATACTGTTCTGGTCAGATGGCACTGTTGCTACTTGCCTGTGACATTCAGCAGGTGCAGTTACTTTGAAGGTAACATATTAATCTAAGTGGAAAAAGTCCACCAAGCTTAACCTTTAAAGGTGAATATCTGTTTTTTATTTTTTCATAAAGTTACTATTTAAGGCACTAAAAAGTGGACCTCACCAAGCTAGTTTACAATCTCCCAAATCTTTCCAAGTGATTGGGCTATACAGAATTGGGACAGGTAGAAGCATTCAGCAAATCTGCTATACAGCAGAAATGTCTTGAAACTTTCTGGTTGTATAGGGAGAGGTATTAGCAGTAGAAAGAGGGAAGTGCTCATGCCACTGTACAGAACACTGGTGAGACCTCACTTGGCGTATTGTACACAGTACTGGAGACCGTATCTTCAGAAGGATATTGATACCTTAGAGAGGGTTCAGAGAAGGGCTACTAAACTGGTTCATGGATTGCGGGATAAAACTTACCAGGAAAGGTTAAAGGATCTTAACATGTATAGCTTGGAGGAAAGACGAGACAGGGGGGATATGATAGAAACATTTAAATATATAAAGGGAATCAACACAGTAAAGGAGGAGACTATATTTAAAAGAAGAAAAACTACCACAACAAGGACATAGTCTTAAATTAGAGGGGCAAAGGTTTAAAAGTAATATCAGGAAGTATTACTTTACTGAGAGGGTAGTGGATGCATGGAATAGTCTTCCAGCTGAAGTGGTAGAGGTTAACACAGTAAAGGAGTTTAAGCATGCGTGGGATAGGCATAAGGCTATGCTAACTATATGATAAGGCCAGGGACTAATGAAAGTATTTAGAAAATTGGGCAGACTAGATGGGCCGAATGGTTCTTATCTGCCGTCACATTCTATGTTTCTATGTCTCTTGTTAAGGAGGTATCCCCCCAAAGTGACAATGTGTTTTCATATCCAATAATCTATAATCTAAGCTATGTTTCTGCCTAGCCTAACTTGTGCAAAAGCAGTTATTACTGGCAATTTGGATGCACCAACATGATTTAGATACTGTTCTACTATTTGTATGCCACTGCTGCTGTGCACTAAAACAAAACAAATTGTTAATTGAGATCTGCAACTTGCCACTTTTCATATGCTGCCAGTATCATTGGCATAGTAGGATTATAAAAACCACATGTTGCCTAGCCGATCGCAGAATTTATGTGAATTTCATTTAAAGTCCATCCATGTTGGTTCAGGTTCTCTTGGAATATAATACATGGCTATGTAGTAGCTATTCGGTTTACATGTATTTATTCATATTCTATATCATATTGTGTCAGTGAGACAGTGGTCCCCCAACTGCTCGGTGCAAATTATTGCTGGGTTTTAATTGACAAGGCCTCTCTAGAAATGAATGGGAATGAATGCCGTTTTACCCTGTGAAGTGTGTAGCATGAGTGATAGAATTCCTGGAGGACTGCATTATTAACCCCTGAGGGTAGGAAGTGGAGAACCTCTGAGTGAAATTTTAACCCCTGAGGTTAGGATGTTTTGTTTGGCAGTCTACATTAAACTTTATACTAACAGGAAAGTTCGCCTCTGGTTGTAAATAATGGCTTTACTGGTTTTCTGTTTAGTTTGCACAGTATTCCAATAATACCGTCCTGCAGTAACCCCCCCCCCCTTCTCTGCTGCGGCCCCACCCTGCTAATTTGTCACTTTTTTTTTTTTATCGAGTGGTTTTGGGGGAGCCGAGCTTTTTTAAAGGCCTCTTTGATTGGTTAGGGAGTATTTTTAGATTGGGGATAACAAGGGTAGTGAATGAACAAGGCTTCTGGAGAGTCAGTCTCGCTGCTGGCGGGACCTGGTGTCCCCATCTTTCCGGCTGCCCCTCATTAGAGTGCCCCCCTCCTCCCCAATCGGAGACAGCAGGACTAGCACTAAAGGGTTTGCATATAAGCATGGAAGAGGGTATTATACAGGAGCACCAAAGTATATGGGTCAAGGAGGCTTTTATTGGGGTTAAACCACACACAATAATGAGCTATTTATTTACCTTTTCCCTCATTAACCTTTTAATGGCCATAATTTCCTACTGTTTATCTAAAGTTGAAAACATTGATCGCACTCGGCAGGCAAAAGGTTAAATCATTTGTACTTGAATATAACTCGGTGAAAATGCTATTTGCTCCTAGATGGGGTAGCACATTTTGTGGACCCATTAATGTATATATAATTTATGATACGGGGCAGAGTTAATAAACATTAATTTATATTAATTACTATTGTCCATAGTCATGTTCCTCATACTGCCCTGGGATGGTAGTCTAGTTTAAAATGTCTAATATTTCTATAATATTTTGAACACCATATTTTTTGTATTTATTTTTTTTACTGTACTGTGTGGTTTATTTATTTATCAGAGAATAATGCAGAAATGGCAAGGAAATTACAACATTTTGGCCAAAATAGTGATATAGCGGGATTCAAACTCCATTTTGACAATTAAACCCCTATGACCGAAGTCACACAGACAATCTCTTTGTCCAGTGTTATCCAAAATCTTTATTTTATTATTATAGTTTTCAAAAGGACCCCTGCCCTCACAGTTTCCAATAATGTAGTTTGCCCATTTCTAAATTAAATTGGACTTGGTATTTGATATCACCAGTTATATGTCAAACACTACAGTTTCTTTACTTTTGAAATTAAATTTCTCTGTTTGCTTCATGAATTTGATGACTTTATACAAGTAATATTCCTTTCAGTAACATGATGTTTCTGCAACTGAAAACAGTTAAATATGTCTACTTATACAAGTCCACCTTCTTCTTATTTTTTTTATATATTTTAGGAAATCGTTTTTATTTCCCTTGCTTTTTACAGCAAATATTTGTTTTAACTCCATCACTGCCACCTGCCTTTATTTCAGAGTCTTACGGTGTAAATAGAATATTAATGCTAGGTATATTGGAGCTGTACACATTTGCTCTGGACACAGATGAAGATATACCTTTTGTTATGTGAAGACTCTCATATTATGGACAAAAACTGTGTGGTATAAATTGATTTGTGATGTTATGAAAAACAGACATTTTTTAGCCAAGATTTATTTTCCCATTTTTGTCTTATTTTGCATCAACAGCTGAAGCAGGAATGGATGGACAGTGGAACGTGCTGGACTTGTTTTAAAAACAAGATTATTCTCTAAAGTTATGATTTTTACAGGGGAATTACTTTCCCTTTTTTTTTTTTTTTAATGCAGATTACATTTTATTGTGTAGTATAAAGGAAGCACAACTGAAATGTATCAATGAAAAACAGAACACCATCAAATTTTTATGTTTAAAGGCAATACATGTTCAAAACATAAAATAAAGCTTAATAAGGGATAATAAAAGATATCAAAGAATGAAACATGTGGGAGAAAGCATCAGACAGTTAGTGACATGGCAAACCCTAAGAAAATAGCAACACATTGCCACTAGTAATGAACATATACTCTGCAGCAGAAGCTTTAACCATTATTCATAAGTACTGAAGAAGTCATGTAAAACAGTCCCAAGCAGTCATTGAGTGCCATAACAGCTGATCTAAAAGGGCTCCTGTACTCAGTCAGCCTACACCAAGAGGAATAGACGGGTTATGAAAAAGCTATGTACCAAGCACAATTGATAAACCCCAGTTATAGCTGAAGGAAGCCTTTGAATGAGGTATGTATAGGAGGCACCCATGGTGAACATGCCACCTGTACTGGACAAACAATTTGACTGGTTATTGCTTGATATTGGTACTCCCTTTTGATTTGGGTTGTACCAACCACATCTGTATGCCCCTAATATTCCCAAGGCACAGTCCAGCTTGAGAAGAAATGTATCAGAGTGCCACGGATTTAACAGGAACTGAGCTGCTGCCATCTTGTTTATACCAAGGGGTGAATTGGGTGAGCTAAAACAGGTAAGTCAATGTGATATATCTCTGGGACTATACAGAGTACTATTTTGGCTAGGTAACTCCCATAGTGAAGAAAGAGGGTGAGATACAGTTGTAAGGGCATGTTGCTCCTGACCTTAAAGTCAATATGGCACCTTAGATCAGTGGAAGAAAATAGACTATTTGCTGGGGAGTGGGGATGTGGGGGGAGGGTTGTCGTAGAGAGCAAACATGGAATTGCTTTGTTTATATTGCTGTATAATTATTCATTATATGATCTTGCCATTACATCAACAAAACCTCTATTTAATAGCTGTAAAGAACATAAGAGAATGGACCAGGAGCCTAAAAGCACATCTGTGTGAATTGTCCAATGATATAGGTGACCAATTACAATTACCACAGCCTAAAATGAAACCACTCTACCTCTTTATATTAAGACATATTGGACAGCATTCTTCATGGAACTCAAATCGGACATGCGACGGCACGAACACCGCTGAAAACTTACCTTCCATGAAACTTTGACAATTCGAACGGCGTTGGGTGAGTCGAAGCCCACAACAAGGGACATACATTAACTATGGTCATTCACCATTCCGTTCGGTAATTCGAACAGTACTTCGACTGTTTAAAATAGATCAGCCGCACAGCCTAATTCTCTGGAACTGTGTTGGGCATGAAACCATGCGTGCGGTCGGTCAAAAGAGACTTCCAGGAATTTCCTGAACCCCTGCTCTAATCTGGGTGGTATTTGGATTTGTTGTTCACCCAGATCAGGGCCATCAGGGGATGTGACTTTTATGGGGATATGTTGTATTTTGTGGCTACTTATTGGACTTTATAAAAATGTGTGGTTTTCTGCCTGGGGATAATTAAGTTAAAGCATTATCTGCCTTAATTATATCACAGGCAGAGGGGAGGGATTGTGTACTGTATGTGGGAGTGTCGTTCATTGTTACATTGTTTTTGTTGGCTTATACACTTTGTGTCCCTGTGCCTAACAAGGTCCACCTGGGCGTCACCCTTGTTGGGAAACCTGCATAAAAGGCCAGTGTGCCTCCATTAAAATTGAGTTCCTGTTTGACCCTCACAATGTAGTCTTGTCTCGTGATTGGAGGGGAACTGCTATATTCACACTGGGGATTGCTATACTCTTTATACTCCCCTGAGTTCTAATCACTAGCTCTTTTAAGAGCTGTTCCTGCTACGCTCTCCTGGAGGAGAGGTCTTTCCCACACGGTCCTGGATGTCAGAGGTTGGTCCAGGGTGGAAGGAAGACCGCAAGATTCCAGTAAAGCTATGGCAGTTGTGGAGTCTGTGGTGCTGGTGGTGTCCAGTGTGGTGCTTTTGGTCCTCGGCGTCAGCTAGGAAGCATCTGTTGGCGGAGGTGCCCAGTCAGGGTGCCAGGTGATCCGTCACATGGTACATACTGGATATTCTCAAAAATATTAATTCGCTTTTTTTATGCTGACATAGCTATGTGAGGCAGTAGATGGCAATTATCACTGGCAGAGTTAAATGAACCAAGGAGGATATCTTCATGTTTATGCATTGGCAAGCTAACACCGGTCCACAACTTCTGAGGTTTCAGGAAACACAGTTTGTGTTATCCCTCCATTTGGACAATACCAAATGTACAGAAGAACCTCAAAGTGCAGAGCATAGGTGAGTTTATTATGAATGGTGATTTACAATACTTTATTTTCGGATGCTTTTGGCTGCCAAATAAACTTCAGCATTATTTGTACAAATCCATCCAAATGTGGATGGAAAAGATACGCTCAAAGCACTAGCTTAAGCCCCATAGTACTCACAATTAGTTATCGCTGTTTACATTTAGAAAAATAATGTAGAGAAAGTCTTGTTTTCCGTCACCCCTTAAGGCACAGCACCCAAGATACCGTGTACCATAACCACTATAATAAGCTGAAGTGGTTATGGTGCTCAAAGTTTTCTTCTTATGATTAATTGTTAGCTAATTGCAATGCACTCTGCGTATCTTTTCAAAACAGAACTGTAACCCTTTGGCCTTTGCATCCACATGTTCACTTTGTTACTAGCATGCTGGAGAAAGTAGATATACTAATTGACTTCTCTCTCTGCTCAGCCAAGTAGTTTTCCACTTTCCTCCATCTTCAGCTCTGCCATGAACCTGTTTAATTGATATACTCTTGTCCATGTGCAAGAGCAAAAGAAACGGGTATACGAAAGATCACACAAGACCTGGACTTCAACATAAATTTTGTGATATTAGGTCTGTTTGGGCAGGGAGGTGAATAGCATGTACCAATCCGAAGCCAGAGTGTCTGTGGTGTGGTGGTTTGTGGAGGAGCTTTCATCTGAAAGCGAGGAACACACAGAGGAAGGACCCATTTGCTGCAAGACCTGCCCGGAGACGAGGTTCGTGGGTGTTTGAAGGGAACTCCATATGGAAAAAGAAGGGGGTCCACTTGCGTCTGGGCATTAATGGAGTCAAATGGGTCTTTCCCAGCCCACAGACCCTCTCTAATCACAGACAATACATTATAAAATGAATCTCTAATGTTATATATTTATATATATTTATTTATCTATAGATTATAGAAGTAGCCTCAACAAACGAGGAAACTTAATAGATGATTGCACAGTTCACATGATTCCTTATTTGCAACATAACATGTGCCTGGTAGAGCTAGAATGTTCAGTGTTCTTCAAATTTAGTCACCATTATTACCATTGGGATGGTACCATGTTGTGTCATCATGTGACAAACATTGGTCAGCAGCCTCACTTAAAATTCATTGTTTCTTGAATTCTAGAACATAAGATCGGCTGATATATAGAGGGGGGTTATGTATAAAACTAAAAGTAACATTGCACTGATTTCCACGATAAAATTCCATGAACAGAATTACTCTTTATACATACTCCCATTGTGTGATTTTTCACACTAGACCAGAAGCAAGTCCCACACAATACGGGGACTACACATTTAAAGGGGAACTCTCACTTCCCTGGATTGTTATTTTTTTAACTTATGTTTTAACAAATGTAAGGTATGAAAAATAAAATTAATGGAAAATGATAGGATCAGGAACCCAAACAAATATTCCTGACCCTATAGTGTTAAAACACTATCTGCGCCCTCCCCTCCGACAAATATAGTAAAATCTTACTTTTATTCCAGTCTGTTGCTGCTGGCTCTGCCCCTGATCTGCCTGTTTGGCTGACATCGCCAGAAGTGTTGATCAAAAGCCAATCACAATGCTTCCCATAGGAAAGCATTGGATTGGCGGAGACTGTAAAGGAGGCATATTAGGGACAGAGCCAGCACAAGCCAAACACAGCACTGGCCAATCAATGCATCTCTATGAGGAAAATTCAGTGTCCACATGCAAAGGGTAGAGGCACTGAATGGCAGTCACACTGTGCAGCACTGCCCCAGGAAGCACCTCTAGTAGCCATCTGAGGAGTGGCCAGTGGAGGTATCCCTAAGCTGTAATGTAAACACTGCATTCTCTCTGAAAACACAGTGCTTGCTGCAAAATACCTAAAGGGGATGATTATAGCCACCAGAACAAATACAATAAGCTGTAGTTGTTCTGGTGACTATAGTGTCCCTTTAAATGCAGAATCCACACCTTTTCATCCTTCAAATATGTGCCTACATCTTAGCTCCCAGCCCATCATTGTTATCAGATCTATCCTCTGCTCCAAACCAGAGAGAGAGCATACAGAGAAGATGAGAAATTAAATCCTGTTTCTAATTTTCCTTTTCAGTTGCAATGCAAATTCTGAATAAGTAGCATTGTTTCTGATGACATGTCACTAGAGTTGAGCGGACACCTGGATGTTCGGGTCCGGCGGGTTCGGCCGAACTTTGAAAAAAAGTCTGGGTTCGTGATCGAACTTGACCCTGAACCCGAACTCCATTGAAGTCAATGGGGACCCGAACTTTTAGGCACAAAAATATCTCTAAAAAAAGTCCTGGAAAGGGCTAGAGGGCTGCTAAAGGAAGTAAAATGGGGGTAAGAGTAGGACTAATGCCCTGCAAACAAATGTGAATACGGAAATCACTTAAAATAACATAAAAATTAAAAATACAGCTGAGCCATAAAATAGCACTAGATGGAATCTTTGATTTTAGCTTTGGAAGAACATAAATCAAAATCTAAAGCATGGCTGTCAAGAGGATCAACAGAATTATCCATTTGAGAGAGGGTTGGAGTGCAGGGTATTCTCTTTCATTGTTCAAACTGAGCTCAACTCCTGATGCATAGAGAAAAGGCCTCTCTGCTATTGTGTACATAGTTTATACTAAGTGACCCATAGGTTGAGGAGGCGGTGACTGTGGCGGTGTAGGTGGAAGCAGCGGAGGAGGAGGAGGTAGCCAACACTGTTTTTTATATATATATATATATATATTTTATTTTAATTGGGGTATACCCCAAAATATTGGGACATATACAAAAAGAAACATTTGCGGCCTGCAGTGCATTTCTTGCAGTCCTGATGCCTGGAGAAATGCTCAACTCCTGATGCATGGAGAAAAGGCCTTCACAAGCCTCTGCTATTGTGTACATAGTTTATACTAAGTGACCCATAGGTTGAGGAGGCGGTGACCGTGGCGGTGTAGGTGGAAGCACCGGTGGAGGAGGAGGAGGTAGCCAACACTGTTTTTTATATATATTTTTTTATTTTAATTGGGGTAGCCCCCAAAATATTGGGACATATAAAAAAAGAAACATTTGCACCCTGCTCCCTCTTATGCTGTGCTGGTGCCTCTGTGCGACCAGCGCCTCTTCCTCCAAACTGCACACATCACTCGCATGACCTTGATTCCATGTGGGGTCTAGGACCTCATCATCCTCCACATCATCTTCCACCCAGTCCTCAACCCTGCCCTCCTTGCCGGTCTGCACACTGCAGAAAGCCACAGCAGTTGGCAGCTGTGTTTTTTCCAGCATGTAAAGTCTGCAAAGGACATATGGAAATTGTTTGAGAATTTCCTCCAGGCAACAGTTTTCCCTATAAAATGACCTCTCAGTTTGACTTGTGAGGGTATTGCCCCAGAATTACAATATTGTTTAAGTACCTCTTAGCTATTGATAACTGGTTTAAATATAGCAGCTTGTTATCTGGTAGTTTCTAGTGTAGAAAATATCAATCTGTTTTCTATCACTTAGATCTGTGTAACAAGTGTTGTAGGTGTGAAACAATATTACAAGTGACCGATGTAGTAAATTCGAATCAAAGTTCCATTTGCCAAAAAAATATTCTCGCCCATCTTCTGTGGGTTATTGCATTTTTAAGTAGTAGACCTATTGTATCACACTAGCCATGCACAGGTAGATTGTCTGGCACGTTGTTTTGGTGTTTGGTTTTTAATTTTGTACTAGTGTCTTTACACAATATAGAAATGTATATTAATGCTTCTGTATATAAAGCGATCACAATAACACTTATTTTTCCCTTTAAAAAAAAAAAATCAGGCTAAATAAAAATTGGTAATTAACAATATAACATCTGAAAAGCACATGAAAGGATGCTGTATGATTTTAAAAAAAAAAAGAACACACTACATGAAGGTCCTGTTCACTAGAATGTGTAGTCATGAATGTAACCAGTAAAACTTTGTTTTTACAGCCACTGGTTGGCCCATACATATTTTAAAACGTATTTAGTTTTGTTACAGCATGACTTGTAGTCTTGTTTTTAACTTGTCTATAATACATATTTTTGTATGACACTTAGTGTTTTTCCATTGATTATTGAATTTTAATGGTCTAAGATAATTAACATGTCAACAGGCAAACGTAACCCGAATGATTTGTCTCAGTCTTGCCTTCTATACTACCTGCACCATAGGCAACATTTATTTGTCTTTAGACTTTCTTGAGAAGCGGTAACTAGCCAGTGTTGCACACATACACCAGATATGAAGTGCACACCCCAAATGTACTATTTAGTACCCAAAAATTTAGAATTTTTAAAACTGCGCTGTAAGCGCACTATTTGACGCTTCTATTTGACTCTCAGATATGAAGAGCGGGCCCCAAAATGTACTATTTAGCAGTTTAGCACCCAATAAAATAAGAATTTTTACAACTGCGCTATAAGCACACTATTAGATGCTTCTATTTGACTCTCAGATATGAAGAGCAGGCCCCAAAATTTACTATTTAGCAGATTAGCAGCAAAACAATTAGAATATAGACGCTTCTATTTGACTCTCAGATATGAAGAGCAGGCCCTGAAATGTACTATTTAGCAGTTTAGCACCCAGAAAATATGAATTTTTACAACTGCGCTGTACGCGCACTATTAGACGCTTCTATTTGACTCTCAGATATGAAGAGCAGGCCCCAAAACTTAGCAGTTTAGCACCCAGAAAATAAGAATTTTTACAACTGCGCTGTAAGCGCACTATTAGTCGCTTCTATTTGACTCTTAGATATGAAGAGCAGGCCCCAAAATGTACTATTTAGCAGATTAGCACCCAGAAAATAAGAATGTTTCAAACTGCGCTGTAAGCGTACTATTTGACGCTTCTATTCCACTCTTAGATATGAAGAGCACCCCACTAATGTACTATTTAGCAGATTAGCACCCAGAAAATAAGAACGTTTACATTTGCGCTGTAAGCACACTATTTGACTCTCAGATATGAAGTGCACCCCACTAATGTACTTTTTAGCACCCAACATTTTTTTAAAAACTGCAATGTGACAGCAGTATTTGACTCTCAGATATGAAGTGCACCCCACTAATATTTAGCACCAAAAAAAATTGACTTTTTAAAACTCTGATGTAACCGCAGTATTTGACGCTTTAATTTGACTCTCAGATATGAAGTGCACCCCACTAATGTACTAGTTTGCAGAATTCTTTCCTAAGCTGTCCCTCACAGCGGCAGCATCCTCTCCCTACACTAATAAGACCTCATGTGCGACGCTACGCAACTCCAGCTTATATATAGAGGCTGGGTCACATGCTGCACTGGCCAATCACAGCCATGCCATTAGTAGGCATGGCTGTGATGGCTTCTAAGGGCACACGATTCAAACGCTTGTTGATTGGCTGCCCTGTAGCCTTTCAAAATGCGCCATTAAATCGCCGAACACCGAACTCCAACCCGAACATACAGTGATATGTCCGTGTTCGGGTCCGGGGTCCAAAAAACGTAATGTTCGGTACGAACCCGAACTTTACAGTCCGGGTTCGCTCAACTCTAGTTGTCACCATTAAACAGAGTACATTAAATTCCAATTGTCAGTTCTTTAGACAGTAAAGTAAATTGAACAACCCAGTCCCAACAACAGTTCTTCTATCTTTGCTTTAAATTCCACATAATCCAAGACATTATCAGAGTCTTGCTACAACTGATCTCCGGTGTTCACATAGGGAAAATAGAGTGAGCCAGGGGGAAACAAACTTCATAGAGTTGTGTGTTCCAACTTAATCGGGTTTGAACAGCACAATGTCACAGTCTTAGTATCTTACTCTACACCGTATATATTCTTCTGAAGTCTCAGAATGATGAACGGGGATGTAGGTAACATCTTGACTTGGAGTCACATATATATATCTAACCTGGAGTTTAAGGACATCAATATGCAATAATGTATTAGTTTGTGAGGTAATGCAAGGTGCTCATTCAGGCTTTGCCTGTTTGTGTTTCAATATTCTATGACCTTGACACTTCAACTTCTCTGCTTGTGACTAACCTTTACACTGGGACTCTGCTTGAAACCGTGGCCCTCAGCAAAAGAGCTTAACCTGGAGTTGTTTGCTTTGACCAATTTGATTTTCCTCATTGTGATGAATCTAGCCCCGCATCATGTTGTATTACAATAACATGCTATATGTTGCTCCATCACTGTTCAATATTATTATTATTTATCAAGTGTCCTAGTTTTCTGCAACACTGTACAATAGGGTCACAAGACATGGCCAAATAAGTTCAACTCACAGGTTTGACTTACAGAACAAGTTTGACTTACAGAACAGGGCCCTGCTGACCTTACAATTTATAAAACATACAAACAAAAAGAATTGAACATGAAAGGAACTTCACCTGCCTGCTATGTATCTGGGGGTATGCTTTTTGTCATGTCTATAACTAGAGATGCATAATTAACTATTTAAAACATGGAAACCCAAAATCCACAAGCTGTGGATATCATGCTGCTGGCTTCTCTGTGGCACACTGCATGCTAGTTCATGGCTGGCCAGTCTGTGAAACACGGCAAACTAATGTGCTGTTGGCCTCTCTGTCATACACTGCAAGTCATTGTGCTGCTGGTCTCTCTGTGACAATCCAAGCTAGCAAGCGGCTGGCCTATTTGCAAAACACTGCAAGCTAGTGTGCTGTAACTTAGCGTGCTGCTGTCCTCTCCGTGACAAACTGCAAGCTAGCAAATAGCCAGCCTCTCTTTAAAACATTGCAAGCTAGTGTGCAGTTGGCCTCTCTATGACACACTGCAAGCTAACATTCAGCTGGTCTCTTTGTGGCACATCGCAAGCGAACATTCATCTGGCCTCTCTGTAGCACACTGCAAGCTAACATTCAGCTGTCCTCACTGTGGCACACCTCAAGCTAGAGTGTGTCTGGCCTCTCTGTTGCACACCGCAAGCTAGCATTCGGAGGAATTCTCTGTCGCTCACAGCAAAATAGCAAGCTGCCGAATTCTCTGTGACACACTGCAAAATAGCAAACAGCCGGCCTTTCTTTGACACACTGCAAGCTAGCATGCTGCTGAATTCTCTGTGACACACTGCAAGCTAGCATGCTGCTGGATTCTCCGTGGCACACTGAAAGCTAGCATGCTGCTGAATTCTCTGTGACACACTGCAAGCTAGCATGCTGCTGAATTTTCTGACACACTGCAAGCTAGCGTGCTGCTGGATTCTCCGTGGCACTCTGCAAGCTAGCATGCTGCTGTATTCTCTGACACACTGCAAGCTAACATGCTGCTGAATTCTCTGACACACTGCAAGCTGGCATGCTGATGACTTCTCTGTGACACATTGCAAGCTTGCATGCTGCTGGATTCTCTGTGGCACACTGCAAGCTAGCATGCTGCTGAATTCTCTGTGACACACTGCAAGCTAGCATGCTGCTGAATTTGCTGACACACTGCAAGCTAGCGTGCTGCTGGATTCTCCGTGGCACTCTGCAAGCTAGCATGCTGCTGAATTCCCTGACACACTGCAAGCTAACATGCTGCTGAATTCTCTGACACACTGCAAGCTGGCATGCTGATGACTTCTCTGTGACACACTGCAAGCTGGCATGCTGATAAATTCTCTGTGACACACTGCAAGCTAGCATGCTGCTTAATTCTCTGACATACTGCAAGCTAGCATGCTGCTGAGTTCTCTGACACACTGCAAGCTAGCATGCTGCTGGATTCTTTGTGACACACTGCATGATAGCGTGTGGTTGGCCTCTTTGTGAAACACTGCAAGCTACCCTAGTGCTTACATATTTGTGACACGCTGCAATCTAGTGCACTGTTGGCTTCTCTGTGACACACTGTATTTAACCACAAACATTTGACACAGTTTGACTACAATTAATGATGTAAATGATAGCAATAAGAATGGTGAAAATGATTTTGGATTTATTAAACAGTGGGTGTTTACTGAAATGAAAACCTAAATGTACAACAAACCAAAACAGGCAACGTTTCCTACTCAGCTATAGTCAGTCACTTACTGGCAATTTTTAGACTGGATTTTGCAATTCGGTTTTAAAGTACATTTCAGTATTTAGTGAATAAACCCACAGAATTTTCTTGGCACGTATCACATATTTATGCTGATGGAAGAAAAGTGCTACCCTGCAGCATGTAAAATTCCATACGCTTCAGCAAATCAAAAAATTCTCTAAGCACTTTTTTAAGTGGTCATGGTGCCTGAAATCTGTATGTGCAGCATTTTGCAAGAAAACTGCACATATTGAGTTTTTAACCCCTTTGCTGCTGAAGTTGTAACTCCACCTACAGCAGAATCAACTAGGTATCATTAGCGGGCCTTTAACAGGAGTTCAGGTGTTTTGGCTTTGAGGAGTCATGAATGGCTATGGCATCAGCATCTGGCTTCCGCAGCAGCCTGGCAGGAAAGCAGTCTCGGAGCTAAGGTAAGAGGGCAAACTTACCAGGGAACAGGGGTAGGGTGCTCCTAGCATCCTAACCACTACAGCCGGCTGTAAAGGTGATGATGCTTGGAGTAACCCTTTAATTAATTAGGATTTCCTTCCTGCAGTTTGTGAATTCTAGATACTTAAGGGTAGCAATGTCGAAGTACTGCAAATCAGAATAAGTAAGTGATAAAGAAAACAAGGTGGGACTGGCAAACTTACACATAAAACGAATTTATTCCTTAAGTGACAAGTGTTGAGACGAGCTTTTATACTAAATGGGAACAATACATTTTTAAAGATGTTTATACAGAATGTCTCTCAGGACAGATGTCTCTGCTTTCCAGGAGAAGCGTCAATCTGTATGTGAAATTTTTCTCACCATCATCACAATAGGCAGCTGAAGGAGCTAGATTTTGTGGGTTTACCAAACTTGGCAGACAGCACTGTGATGCAAGAGATTTCCAGATCTGTCATCAGATTGGCAAATTCTACACAAGGCAAATCTTTGAGGAAATAAATGGTTAACAGATTGAGCTGCCTTTCTGTATAGAACCAGGGTGTTTTAGTATTATTTTTTTCACGTTGGCAACTCTAAAGGGAAGCCCATCCCTGCCCAGTATTGTTATTTAACAGAGTTAATCAGATCATTTAATCCTGTTGTGGAAATATTGGGCCTCATATCAAAACAATAGGGACCACATCATATTCTGGTTAAATTTCAACCAGCATTTAACTGTGCTATTTGGTAAGCAACTGTAACCTTTATTCCACAGGGCCAGAGTCCTTCTGCATGTTATGACTGTCCAAGATACAGCACACGATAAGAGGGAGGGTGCAGGGAGAGGCTCTGCCAGGGCACACAGAAGCCAAACTTCAGACTGCTCCTTGATACCTCAACTCCCTTTAGACCTGAAATAAGTCATTCAGCTCAATGAGAATGAAATGAGTCATTCATAGTAGAATGTAGTGATATCAAGAATGGCATTTAAACTTAATTAGGGTCAATGTGCTCGGGAACAAGAGGTGAAAGTGAAATACAGAGATTGTTATTATTTATTGATGTTAGAGATGTGTAGCAGGACAAAATAAGGATATTGTTGTAAATCAGGGACCTCTAACACAAGCCTCTAGTACTGTTAGATTTTTTAAAATTCTCTAATTTGGTTAAATATATGGTGTATGACTGAGCAATGTGCTGTTATTCTAAAATCCCAGTTGTTTCTAGGCTTTGAAAGCGGAGGTTTGAAAGGCTTTTTCCAGCTCAATTGTTTTAGATTTAATATACCTTTGACATATAATGTGTAGAAAGATTCTTTATGCAAGGACATGGATATCTTAAATTTAATCTTGACTGTGCATAGTTATCTTTAAAATTACACTGTCACTAAAATGCCATTTGTATAAAAAAAATTCCCAAAAATCTGAATTGATGTGATTGTTGTGTAACTCACAGCTTGCCATGGTGCAAGAAAGAGGAAGGATTTGGTTAACCTCCTTTATAATCCTGGGTGCCCCCTGTGCCCAAAGGAACAATGTTAGCTAGAAATATTTAATTTAATTCAATATTGGCATGAACAGCAAATTTTAGACCTTAACAGCCAAGCTAGGCATATAGTACGCTCACAAAAATATCATTTTTTGGTTATTTTTACCAAACACTTGAAATTCCTTTTGTACATTTCCAGTAAAGTGAATTATATATTTGAAAACAGCGCACCATATATAATTAAATGATTAACATAAAATAAAGTGCTAAAGTAATACAACACAGATTTGTTTTATTTTCTTTGATAAAAGCTCTTGATTCTGCTGCTTATTCATTGAAAACTTTTAGCATGTCACAGATGGTGGATGAAGACTACTCTGATGTCTATCAATGAAACATTTCCACATAAATTATATTCTGTGTTTTGCAACTTTGGAGTTCGCTACAAGCCTGCGGAATAAATTTACACTGCCCCCTAGACTTACTCCAGCAACATGCTTTCGTGTGAACAACGACTTCCTTCACACAAGCTTCCTGAAGACAATAGGCGAACGCGTAGACACAGTGACGTAGCACCGTAAGCTACACGGTGACATTATCAAAGTGGGCGATGTTATTGGAAGCCCTGCGGATTTTAATTTCTGCGTTTGTACCCACGATCAAAGAAATATCTTGTAAAGAGCACAGTGCATATTCACAACAACCGGGAAGCTCGGTGAACATCTATCCGTGGAGGATTCAAGACTTCTGTAGTGTTCCAATGGGAACAAAAGGCGTGAGTAGCAGGCTTTCACTGCATATTCTCACTACAATTTTCCTGTAAGAGGCTCCATTAATTGTTTTTTATACTATGTATTGTTGTGTTTATATAATAGTGTATTGGATAGTATTTATTTTTATATGCAAATGTAATAAATGTATTTTTATTTTTTACTCCTTTTATTGGTAGAATTGCAACTTTCTATCAGTACTTCACTATTGTATCTCATTTGTTTATTTTTATTTATATGTGACTCTGAGCCAGTATATAAGAGTGATCTCAAGACAAACCAAGGTCATTCATCGTAGGCAGGTGTGAAGGGAGTCTCTTCTTGCAGCCTCTCACTCCTCCCTCGCGCGCCCTTTGTGATGCCGGGAGCCGGAATATGACATCATTCTGGCCCCCGGCATACTAAACAGCGGGCGGGAGGAGTGAGGAGCTGCTCCACACTGGACCCCAGGGAGGTGAGTGTTTGTCAGTGAGTGAGTGTCTGCCAGTGAGTGAATGTATGTCAGTCAGTGTGTGTGTGTGTCTTTCTGTCAGTGTCTGTGTGGTGTATGTCTGTCAGTGAGTGTGTGTGTGAGTGTATGTCTGTCGGTAAGTGTGTATGTGTCTGTCAGTGAGTGAGTATATGTCTGTCATTGAATGTGTGTGTATGTGTCTGTCAGTGAGTGAGTATTTGTCTGTCAGTGAATGTGTGTGTGTGTCGGTCAGTGAGTGAGTATATGTCTGTCCGTAAATGTGTGTGTGTGTCAGTGAGTTTCTGTGTGTGTGTGTGTCAGTGAGTGTGTGTGTGTGTGTGTGTATGTCTGTCAGTGAGTGTCTGTCTGTGTGTGTGTGTGTGAGTGACACAAAGGGGCTGCAAAATTGATCTTTTCCTAAGGCGGCAGAAATCCTTGCACCGGCCCTGAGTGATCCACATGCATCCAGTTGGCTATATTACAAGGATGCTTATACTTACACTATGCAAATTTACCATAAAGCTATCCAATAATATGTGAGATATGGTGGCCTTAATGGTACAGTACAGATAAATGTTTTGCATTTGAGCAGACTGGGATGTTTTAATGAAGTAAGCTTCATGGGACAACAGGTATTGGTGTTCTAGGAAAAACGGATCTAGCAGGTGCAAAGTAATAGAAGCGGAGGGTGTTAGAAGAGCTCTGTGAAACAGCAAGCAGAGGTGGGACTCTAGGGTAGGACAAGGTGCGGCCACAGCATGATCTTGAGTTCACATCTAATCCAGCCAGAAAAATCTGTGATAGAGAGTGAGATTTAACCCATGAAACCTTGGGATGGAACAAAAAGAAAGAACAAAGAAAACTAGATCGGATTTTTAGAAGCGCCACAAAAGTAGAGCAGTGTGCTAAATGTCTTTCCTATACTTTGGGGAAGGAAAACAAATGCAATCGCTATTAAACCCTGAACATTTTTCATTTACAGAGGATGGTATCCCTCTTCATTTTGTAGTGTGTGTGGAACTGCACTCACTCCCATCAATCTGAGCCAGGGTGCTTGCTGTACCGGAGTCAAACACCAGATTCCCAATTAGTAGAATAAAATGAAAGAGGTCCAGGCACTCCTTGGTTCAAGACAGGCACTTTATAGCTTGACAAAGACCTTTGGGTCGAAACGTTGCTGTTGTGGTTCCAAAAAAGTGCCTGTCTTGAACCAAGAAGTGCCTGGACCTCTTTCATAGTATCCCTCTTCAGGCCAGGGCACATGTAATTTGGGAAGGCAGTACCTCTCCAAATTGCCAGGATTATTCAATAAAGAATTTGCAAAGGAAATGCACATTTTGGGTCACAAAACTGAAGTAGAAAAATTCTCCAAAATCTGTAATTTCTCCTGCTTCAAAAATAGTCTACAATTTAGAGATATTCCTGATTAAGGGATATCCCCGCACTAAATATGGAACGGTTGTGAATTGGAAAATTTACAAAATTCAGGTTTAGTTTACCTATAGTTGGGCTTGATATTTTATATTTCAAATCAGTTATTTTGGTCTAAATTTTACTATTTGGTTTTCAGTTCAACACTATTAGCTATTTAGTGAATAAACCCCTTAGGTTAAAACCTCATGCCGTTAAGAACGCAGACCTTGCACAGCAGGATTAGCCGACGACTCCCCAAATTGTTTGCAAGTCTGTGGGTGCCTGGGTGTTGTGAGAGTGCTGAATGTAGGCTACCACTGATAAACATAGTGTTCATCGAGTCACATATCTGAGACTGTGGCAATATTAGGACAATTTAAAATGGAGTCCTCCTTTATTTATCTACTACAGAGTTGCTTTAATCAAAAACTATATAGAGAGTGGAACTGTTCACCCCAGGTATATGGAACTTTAGTATCTTTGTGATGTAACTGGAAAAGAAAACTTCCTTTCCTATAAAATGGGAAAAAGCACAGATAAATGGAAATACTTTTCCCCTCTTTAAAACAGAGTTACTAGTAGGACATAAGCCATGCTGCTCATACACTTCACTGCCCCAACTGCTTGGATTAAATGCACTGGGTTCATTTACTAAATGAAGAATTGTGGACAACTGGTGAAGGAATAGCAATTTTTAGATCAACAAATAGTTTTCCAATTTTCCAACTCCATTATGTTTCCATTTTGGCCTAACATTTGCAACAACCTCTTGTCAAATCACAGATTAGATAATAAAACCCACCCTTTACCAATGCATTACACAAAGGGTAACAGGCAAGGTTTTATGAATTTTTAAAACATTCTAGTGAAAAAAGAACAATGTGGTAGATATGTAGGTACCTATTGTGCAACCCCTTATATTAGAAATAATCAGTGATTTTGGAAATCCTAACCTAGTGTGATCCTTGTCCAGTAAAGGTTTCCGGAGTTGACTATTTTTTTCATGAAAACATCTGACAGTAACTGACAACCTGTTCATTAATATACGATGTAGAAATTTAAGTATGGGCAACGATTTTGATACCTGGACATTAAGAATAATGTCCCCCCATTGTTAGGCTATAAAGTGTGTGTATTTGAATATTCTGTGTTTGCAGATCATATTACAGACACATTATAATAGAATGTAGTGAAAATACTGCATGGAAGGGATACAAACTATCCCACATATGAGACATTACAGTTTGCCAAGCTCACAGGGTATATAACTGGCTGACAGACATACAGACAGAGGACAGGACATTGCCCAAGGAAAGCTACCTCCAGATCAGATGAACACAATCCCTAATCCCAACATTGCCATGAGCTCACAGTGCACAGGAAAGACAAACATCTCTGGAGAGACAGATAACGAGCAGTGAATGTCAGAGGCAGTCTGAGTGACAGCACATTGTGACAGTCCATGCGTTCTACAAACGGACATCCCCACTTTTAGGTCGAGACACGGTAGTAAAGTACAAAGAGACAATGTCACCGTCAGACACAGTTCCACATAAGAATAACATCCAGCATCACTGTCACATTCCAAGACTTTGCCCCACACTACATATCAGCACATAGCGAAAGCAAAGTGACTGAGTGACTTGTGCCATGAAGTGGGCGTGAGAGTGAGTGTGAGCTCCTGAGATCCCGGTATATGGTCCCCCCTCCTTCCACAAGCCATGTGCCAAAACAAACCGCCTTTCCTATTTATTGCCGGCTGACAGTGGAAGCTCAGAGACAGCAGACCTGGGACAGCTCTCATACTGGGCACCAATATAGACCATTACTCCGGTCATTGGGCAACAATTAAAGCAACTCACTGGGAATGTTCTGAGAAGCTTTGACACTGGCACAGACTGGGACTACCCGGCATTGGCACTGACACTGCATTATTGAACCTGTCCGTTGGTGACAGGGGGATCCCCGGGAGCAGTGGGGACTCCAGGCACCTGTAAGAGCAGGGGCTGACTCGGGGGTCAGTGAGTGCTACTGGGGGAACAAGTCCGGACTTCACATCAGAGCCCCTTCCCCCGGGCGCACAGAGAGCCGGGGCAGAGAATGGAGCTCCCGTGATCCGCGCCCCCTACCCGGCCGCCCCATGCAGCTGCCCCGGCTTGTGCTGCTGCTCTGCGGCGCTGCGCTGTTCCTGCTGCCGGCTGCGGTGCTGGGCTGCGGGCCGGGCAGGGTGGTGGGCAGGAGGCGTAAACCGCCCAGGCTCACCCCGCTCTCCTACAAGCAGTTCAGCCCCAATGTGCCCGAGAAGACGCTGGGGGCCAGCGGGAGGTACGAGGGCAAGATCGCCCGCAACTCGGAGCGCTTCAAGGAGCTCACCCCCAACTACAACCCGGACATCATCTTCAAGGACGAGGAGAACACCGGGGCCGACCGGCTCATGACACAGGTAAGGGGCAAAGCACATGGGGCATAGTGTGTTACTGACCCCGGGAACGGGGGGCACAGTGTTACTGACCCCGGGAATGGGGGGCACAATGTTACTGACCCCGGGCACAGTGTTACTGACCCCGGGAACGGGGGGCACAGTGTTACTGACCCCGGGAACGGGGGGCACAGTGTTACTGACCCCGGGAATGGGGGCACAGTGTTACTGACCCCGGGAACGGGGGGCACAGTGTTACTGACCCCGGGAACGGGGGGCACAGTGTTACTGACCCCGGGAACAGGGGGCACAGTGTTACTGACCCCGGGAACGGGGGGCACAGTGTTACTGACCCCGGGAACAGGGGGCACAGTGTTACTGACCACGGGAAAGGGGGTGGGCGGACAATATGCATTACTGACTTCGAGCATGGGGGGCACTGTATGTGTTACTGCCCCCGGGAATGGAGGGCACATTGTGTTACTGCCCCTGGGAGTGGGGGTCACAGCTTGTGTTACTGACTTAACAGAGGGCACAATATGTGTTACTGACTCTGGGCATGGGGGGCACAGTGTGTTACTGCCCCGGGAATGTTGGGCACAGTGTGTTACTGCCCCCGGGAATGGAGGGCACATTGTGTTACTGCCCCTGGGAGTGGGGGTCACAGCATGTGTTACTGACTGAACAGAGGGCACAATATGTGTTACTGACTCTGGGCATGGGGGGCACAGTGTGTTACTGCCCTCGGGAATGTTGGGCACAGTGTGTTACTGCCCCCGGGAATGGAGGGCACATTGTGTTACTGCCCCTGGGAGTGGGGGTCACAGCATGTGTTACTGACTGAACAGAGGGCACAATATGTGTTACTGACCCTGGGCATGGGGGGCACAGTGTGTTACTGACTGAACAGAGGGCACAATATGTGTTACTGACTCTGGGCATGGGGGGCACAGTGTGTTACTGACTGAACAGAGGGCACAATATGTGTTACTGACCCTGGGCATGGGGGGCACCGTGTGTTACTGACTGAACAGGGGGCACAATATGTGTTACTGACTCTGGGCATTGGGGTCAACGTGTGTTACTGACTGCACAGAGGGCACAATATGTGTTACTGACCCTGGGCATGGGGGGCACAGTGTGTTACTGAACCGGGGCTCAGCATGTGTTACTGACCCCGGACATGGGGGGGGGCAGTATGTGTTACTTCGGGCATGGGGGGGCACAGTGTGTGTTACTGACCATGGGGGCAAGTGTGTGTTACAGAGGCGTAGTGTGTTACTGACCATGGGGGGGGCAGTGTGTGTTACTGACTATGGGCCATGGGGGCACAGTCTGTGTTGCTGACCATGGGCCATGGTGGGCACAGTGTCTGTTACTGACAACAGGCATGAGGGGGCACAGTGTGTGTTAGTGAGCCCGGGAATGGGGGGCACAGTGTGTTATTGACAACAGCCATAAGGATGTACCGTGTGTTTGTGACCACACGCACGGAGGGCACAGTGTATGTTACTGACCCTGTGCATGGGGAGCACAGTATTTGTTACTGAACATGGGCAGGGGGCACAGTGCATGTTACTGATTTTGGGCATGTGTGTTACTGACTCTGGGCATGGGGGCACAGTGTGTAACTGACTCTGGGCATGGGTGGCACAGTTTGTTACAGAATCTGGGCAGAGGGGCACAGTGTGTGTTACTGACTGGGCATAGGGGCACAGCATGTATTACCGAACCCAGGAAGGAGGGGGCACAGTGTGTGTTACCGAACCCAGGCATGTGGGGGCGCAGTGTCTGTTTCTGACAGCAGGGCACAATATGTGTTACTGACCCAGGGAATGGTGGGCACAGTATGTGTTACTGAACCTGGGCATGGGGCTACAGTGTGTGTGTGTGTGTTAATAGACCCCGGGCATGGGGGCACAGTATGTGTTACTGACCGCACAGAGGGCACAATTAGTGTTACTTACTATGGGCACGGGGGACACAGTATTGGTAACTGATCCTAGAAATGGGGGCCAAAGTGTGTTACTGACTCTGGATATTGGGGCATGGTAAAGGCTATGAGTGGGAGCCAGATTCAGGGAATAGGGAGCACAGTAACTGTAAGCCTACTAGGCGCTTGGAGACAGAGCCTTAGGAGAGTGTGCTCCTGACACAGATATAAGCCATATACACGGGAGTCCACATAATGTACATAGGTGGGGACACTGAACAAGACACAGTGTAACAAATGTTCATGATGTTTAGTACAAGGCACAGTGCAAGAGAGCTGGAATATGATGCATATGGCAAGGCATTGTAACAGGACGTATACAAGATGTATAGAGCAAGGCAAAGTGTAATAAGACAAGAGTATGATGTCTAGAGCAAGAAACAGTGGGGAAAATGTATCAAAGTATTCTGAAAAGTGTTGCAGTGCTCTTAATGTAGACCAATCACTGTGGAAACCACTGGAGACAACAGGCACTTTCAGATGTTAATTACTCCACTTATAAAGCATTGAATTTCTGGTAATCTCCCCCGATGTGACAAGAGATGGAGGTGATGCACAGAGCATGACACAGTGAAAGGTGAGCAGGATAACAAATAAAGCATAAAGTCAGAAGCAGTGTAATAGGAGAAAAACATGATGCATAGAGCAAAACAACAGAAGAGGGATATGGGGCAAGGCAATATGATGCATGAGCAAGACATAATACATCAAAAAGATCAGATACATGATTTATTGATTGAAACATGGCATAACAAGTCATCGTACATTATTAGCAAGATGCCTTGTGATAGGGAGGTGATACAATGAGCATAAAATAGAGTAAAACTTGAGTGGGATTATGTATGAAGCAAGGCACATCGGATGCTGCACAGAACAAGACAATGTAATAAAAGACGATGTGTAGAACAAGACACAGTGTTTCAAGAGAAAGAAGAGTTTCTCTGATATCATTCATCAGAATGACATAGTCCAGGTGTAGGCAAACTTCGGCAGTCCAGATGTTGTGGACTACATCTCCCACAATGCTCTTAGTCACAATGCTGGCAAAGCATCATGGGAAGTGTAGTCCAAAACATCTACAATGCTGAACGTTGCCTATCCCTGACATAGTCTATACATCATAGTGAGGAGGGGGCAGACTTAAATGTAGGTGTGTGGGTTGAAATGTACCATTCGGACAAATGGTACAACAAATCTATCAAAGAAGAGCCAGCTATATCGCTGACATGTACTCACAGAGTTAAGAGTGCTCACAGAGTGCCTGATAGTGAAAATAAAAGGAAGTGGAACACACAGGTGAGGGTGAAATGGCCTGCATGGGTGATGGCGGTAACAAAAAGGTAATGAAAACATTTCACAATAAGGAGAAGCACTGGAATATTTTTATTATTGGAATATTTAACACTCTAAATACCATAGATATTTTTCATCTAATGAATGCGCTGGTAAATGATTGAACAAAAGTAAAGGCTATTATGTGTACAGTGAATCACACCGACTGATCATTTCCTCATTTCATATATACATCTCCAAATCAAGTCCCATTATCCTGACATAACCTGTCAATGTGATATAACTGCTTAGCAGGTATAAGTTTAATGAACAGAATTTATAAGCTATTTGAGGTAATCAATGTGAGAGATGGTGCAATAAGTAACAATGTGGTGTTCACATAGATGGGGACGAGAGAAGGATCTATTTATGAGGCAGAGACGGGTCATTCCTGTGACACAGAAAAAAAGATACTGACAGAAGGGGTGTTATTGATTATACAAAGAGGGGCATCTAGTCATTGGAAAGAAAGTTAGAGCCACTGATGGGACAGTTGGATAAGTAACCAGAGCATGAGATATAGGCGGTACTAACACAAATGTAACAGATAAAGAAAGCTACTGATTGGAAGAACAAACTACTGAAGAGAAACTAAAAAATTGCACTGTTGGGCCTTTTTTACTGGGTGAAAACTTTTCCAAAATGTATCTTTAAATAACTTCCTTCAGCTTCACCTTTAAAGACTTCAGTTAAAAACCTTATTTATCACTTTTTTAATATATAACATACATACAAGAGGATGGTATTAGCTAGGGGAAACCACTTTGTTAGTTAAAAGAGGAAAGTTACTAGCGCATCCAGTAACGTGATTTTCGAAAATCACAAATTGTACAAATTGTGCTTGCTGCATTACAGTGAGACATAGACTTGGTATCCATGTTTTCAATTGTAAATCATACAATCCAAAAATGAGATTAGACACTGTGGGAAATGTAGTTCACAAACATGTAGGGTACCAAGGCTATCATTCCAGTCTTATATTATGACATTCTGCTGTACCAACGTAAAATTCCATTCATTTATTTTGATCAAATGTCAAATTTGTCAGAGTTATTCACTAATGTATAAATTGATGGGCATTAACATGGGAATTATAAATTTAAGCCTGAAGTAGCCAATCTGTAAAAACAATCCTCAAGTTATCTATTCTTTCAGCTCTGCAACTGTGACCAAAATGTTAAATATCCTTGTCTGATGTCCATAATTCAGAAAGATTTTACATAACAATAAACTAACTTTAGTAAATTTTAAAATCGAATTGCAAACTGGCTGAAGTTTTCTTTCCAGCTCTTTTTGTGTACGTTTTGCAATTTGGTGTTAATTCATTTACTACAATTTGTTGTTTAGGTAATAAACAGCATATAGTTTTGCTCTTTTCTGACTGTGTAATTTGTGAGCTGCATTGTTGATCCAAAGTATCACGCTTTTTTTGCTTTTACTTTTTCAGTGTCCTTCCTCTATTTACACATATACAGTGTGCTGTTTTTCCTATAGATAGATATATACCCTGTTTGTTTATCTGGTTCTCGTGGTTTCTGGGACACTCAGAGATTTGTTCTGTAACTCAGTGTGTACACTGCCTGTGTCTACCTGCCGGGAATGTGGGATTTTTCCTGATCGTCAGGGAGCTACAGCTCACAGCATGAAGTTTATTTCCACTGTCACAAAAAAGAAGGAAAAAAATCCACATTGAATAGGTGTGATCACAAACAAAAGCCAGTGAGATATGTTCACACTTTAGAACATTATCATATCTTTATATTTTCATCACACTCCCCCCCACTGCACCAACAAATTTAAATGAGTTTGAATGTTTGGTTTTGAATGTGAAATGATTTTAGCTGGTGACATATTTAACTAGTCAGTGGACGTTTGGCATAGAAATGCATACAGGGACACTCCACTGCCCAAATACAAAATAAATAAAAATCACTGTTTAGTAGATATACCCCAAATGAAAATCTGTATGCATTTAATTATGCATTTTTTCATTGGGGTTATATATAAAATAGTTTGCAAAAACTGCAGATAGCTTGTCTGCAGCCTTTGCAACCCCTCCCCTTCTAACCATGCCCAGACTTTCTGTGGCTGTCCAATCACAGACTCCCCAATGCAGCTCAATGAGAAGTCTTTGCAAGGCAGGTGCTCTGGGCAATTGCTGCCTCTTGAGTTCATGAAATAACAGGACCCCTCGTCTGCTTGAAAAGCCAGAGGAGTGTAGCCTGTACAATTCTCAATTTCTGTTGAAATATCCACTTTTTTTGCAAAATGCAAGAACATTGACACACTCTTCACACATAAAGCATTTCAGCAAGTTAAAGTGCTCTGGAGTATCCCCTTAACAGCATCATATCTCAGAATAAATTAAGTTGGATACGCTGTTTTTAAAGTTATTACAAACACGTTTAAATATAGAGAACCTATAGCACTCTATAGTTGGCTACACATTCACTGTAAGAACAAGTTTGACAATCTGCTCAGCTTGAATCAATCTGAACCTGTAGAATTCACAAATTTGCACCTTGCCACTGATATCACTATTTAGGTAAGCTTTCAATGCATTTCCTTTTAAAGATGAGCTGCTGAAAGTCACCAAATTAAAATATATGTGTACTTTTCAATTAGTATTATACTTTTATAATGAGACAGTACCAGAGCCGATAGGGATATTTCATACTGTTTAGGTACCAATACAGTTTTCAGCAATTCTTTAACTTAGTCTGTTTGTGTCAAAGGAGCACTCCAGACCCCGAAAGCACTTTAGCTTGCTGAAATGTTTTATGTGTGAAGAGTGTGTCCTCCTTTTTCATTCTGCTAAAAGTGCAGATTTTATTAGAAATTTACACGATTATAAACCTTGTTACACGCTCGGCTTTCAAGCAGACAACCAATCTTGTTACTTCCTGGTTTGGTTAGCTCAGTGGAACTAAACTCAAGGGGCAGCAATTGCCTAGAGCACCTGCCTTGCAAACACTTCTCACTGAGCTGCATTGGGAAGTATGTGATTGGACAGCCACAGAAAATCTGGGCAGGATTAAAGGGGAGGGCTTGTAAAGTTTGCCGAGAAGAGATCTGCAGGTTTTGTAAGCTGTTTTTAGAAATAACCCTGAATGAACAAAATGCATAATTAAATGCATGCAAGGTTTCATTTGCTGTAAATCTACTAAACAGTGATTTTTATTTATTTTGTATTTTGGCAGTAGAGTGTCCCTTTAAGTACACTATATGGCCAAGTGTATGATAAAACTCCTAATTACTGAGTTCAGTCTCATCCATTACTAACAAGTGCATAAAAAAAATTCATCACATAAACCATGTATGTAGATACAAATTGAGCTCAGTGACTTTAAAAATGGTACTGTCATAAGATACCACCTTTGCCACAAGTTAGTCTGTGACATTTCTGCCCTCCTAGTTCTTACCTGGTCAACTGTAAGTGCTATTATTGTGAAGCAGAGGCACCTAGGGACAACAACATCTCAACCTCTAAGTGGTAGACAACACACACTCACAGAGTGGGGCTGCCAAGTTCTGAAGTGCATAAAAACTGTGCATCACTCACTGTAGAGTTACAAACTGCTTCTGGAAGCAACATCTGCCCATGATCTTCATCAGGCTTCATGAAATAGATTTCCATACCGAGCAGCTATACACAAGTCTCACTTCAGCATGCACAATGCAATTGCACAGCACCACTGGACTCTTGAGCAGTGGAAACAAGTTAAGCTCTTTCTGGGAATGGCAGATGCCAGGAGAATGCCGTCTACCAGAATACATAGGGTCTACTGTAAAATTTGGTAAAGGAGAGAATGGTCTGGCGCTGTATTTTAAGGTTTGGGTTAGGCCCTTAGTTCCAGAGAAGGATTATCTTAATTCTACAGGTGCTTCCAAAAGTTTAGGAAAAGCCATTTCCTGTTCCAGCATGACTGTGCCCCTATGCACAGAAGTCCATGAAGACATCATTTGATGACTTTCGTGTGGAGGAACTCTAATGGCCTGCACAGAGCCCTGACCTCAACCCCACTGAACAACTTTGGGATGAATTTAAACAACAATTACAAGTCAGACCTTCTTGTCTAATATCAGCACCTGACCTCATAAATGCTCTTTTTTTCTGAATGGGAACAAATTCTAAAAGACAGAATCCAAAATTAAGTGTAAAACTGTCACATTAGTGCTATAGCTCCAAAAGAGGGGGTGGATGGTTTGGGATGGAATGTCCAACAAGCTCATATAGGTGAGATGGGCAAGTATCCACATATGTTTGGTCCTAGAGCGGGGTAGAAAGTGTTTGGCACTCCAAATTTTGCTAATTACATCTCCCCTGATGCTCTGCCAGAACTATTTCTCTAATAGCTTTATAAGAGATTTAGTCCACAACATCCTACCCCCTACCCCTGTCCTAGGATTGCTTTCAAGACTACTTTAAAAGAACACTGAACGCAAAACAATTTTGAAAATAAATATATATATAAATAAGAATACAAGACTTTATTTTGTAGGTGTAAATGTTATCGGTTATCGGCAGGTGCTTTCTGTTTGATTGTAAGAATCTATCAATTACTGTGCTATCTTCTTTCATTTTTAAGATTTTTACAATGCAGACTGTTTTAAAACGTTATAATTATATCCTTCTTATAATGTAAAATATAATAGATGTTGCCACTTAAATTAAATGTTTAAATTTGTAAAAATTGTGAGAGCAACCCTAATCTAATAAAAGCGAAACAGAGATCCAATCCTGGCTAAATTACACTGATCATAGGGGAAAAGATGAGCATAAAATCCAACAAATTAGATGCCCTGGCTCTGATGAGGGTGTAGTTGGGAGTGTAAATCACTGAATTCATTTGAATAATTTTAAGACATTTGTATTCCAATCATTTTGTCTAGTGAGTGAATCTGGTTCTCAAAAGGCAAAAGGTATACTTCAGGTTTGAGGTAATGCATTGAAAAAGTTTTAATAAAAAACAATTATTGGAAGAGTAAAAAAAATCTACTCAATTTCCTTTGCATGTTTCAAATTTGCAGCTTCTCCAGATAATTGCAGCTGGGGTTTCTCAGCCAGTCCTACTTGTTATTCTTGATTAGCATTTGTATACCCCATAAAACCCGTCTTCAGGATTTAAAAAAAAGTCAGCTGTAATGGTTATAGTTCTTGGAGTGTTCCTTTACAATTTAAAAGGACACTATAGTCACCCAGACCACGTCAGCTCAATAAAGTGGTCTGGGTGCCAGGTCCCTCAGGTTTTAACCCATCAGATGTAAACATAGCAGTTTCAGAAAAACTGCTATGTTTACATTGCAGGGTTAATCCAGCCTTTAATGGCTGTCTTCCTGACAGCCGCTAGAGGTGCATGTGCGATGCTGGATGCAAAAATCGCATTCAGCATGCAGAACGACCATAGGAAAGCATTGAGAAATGCTTTCCTATGGACTGTTTGAATATGCACTCGGCTCTTGCCGTGCATGCGCATTCCGTTCCACTCTGGAGCTGACGGCTGCGGGGGAGGAGAGGTCACCAGCGCTGAGGGAGCCCGAAGTTGATTAAAGTAAGTAACTGAAGGGGTTTACACCCTTCAGCGCCAAGGTAGGGGAGCCCTGAGGGTGGGGGGGACCTAAGGCTTATATAGTGTCAGGAAACGAGTTTGTTTTCTTGACACTAAAGTGATCCTTTAAAGTTTGTAGAATTGAGTTTTCTCAATAAAGTATGTAAGCATTTGTAATGTAGATATCTAATGTAGGTTTGCTCCTCAGATCAGTATTTAGCAATCTGTATATTGTACAGGTTTTGATGTAGGTTTTTCTTACTATTATTATTGCCATTTATATAGCGCCAACATATTGCGTAACGCTTTACAATATTATAGGAGGGGGGATTTAACAATAAATAGGACAATTACAAAAAAACTTACAGGAACGATAGGTTAAAGAGGACTCTGCTCAAACAAGCTTACAGTCCATAGGACGTTATTAAACATTTCATTTTATACCATCATTTTTGAATATTCGTAGGGATATTCCTTTTAAACATACTGGTTGTTCATTATAAGAGAAATTTCACAATATTTAACAAAACAGACAGTTATGGCTTAGGTGTGAAACATAACAAGTGCACATTCATCTCCCAAAATACAAATTTTAAGATCACACTATGGGACTTACTTCTACAGGGTTTAGGATTTTGTAAGTAAACCACTAGAAGAATTTTCAAAGTTTATATCCTTGTGGGCCTAATGTCCTATTAGGATGTTGCAATTTTGCATATATTGTTTTATAACTGTTAGTAAATCAGTGACAGCATCTCAGGAATGCAACTTCCTTCAACATAGAATGTGGGAGTTTTCTCATAAAAAGGGACTCTGCCCACTGAAGGAACAAGTTGAAACTGCTAAGACATAGGTATCTAATACATAGCAGACCATTGATATATCCACATTCTATATGTATAATATACATAAAACGTTAAAAACATTTAATTAAATGGACACTGTAGGTACTATAACCATTTCATATCATGTCCCTCCATTTAACTATAAAGCTCTAAACAACTCTAGCCCTTGTTACATTTCTTCACTTATTCGTAGGTATGCCCCTTCTCGGTCTCTCCGCTCTGCCGGTAACCATCTCCTGTTCGCTCCTCACACCCTCACTGCTGACTCGCGCTTGCAGGACTTTTCACTGGCAGTTGCTTTCCCTTGGGAAAGTCTGCCAACCAATCAGACTCTCTACTAGTCTTCAATCTTTTACGAAATTAATCAAAACCCATCTGTTTAGAAATGTTTATGGCCTCACAGAGTACCTTCTATGTCACAAATCTGCCTTCGGCTCTCTCCTAAAGAGTCACACTAAACTCTCTACTTTCTCACCTTGTTTGTTTTTATTGTCCCCATTGATGCCCTTCCTATTGTGTCCTTATATTCTACTACTCTAGACTGCAAGCTCTTCTGAGCAGGGTCCTCATCTACCTATTGATCCTGTAAATTTCACACTTTCATAATATTGTAAAGCATAAATATATAAATACTACTACTAATAATAATTAAGAGTTAAACTATTTTTAAACAGCTTAACACTGAATGAGGGTCTCTGGCCACCCATAGCAGTGCCCCTTTGAAGGTGCGACTAAGGCAAAGATTACACACTTTCTTGTAGCCATAATGATTCATACCTGCAATTGGCACTGTGATAGACTGAATGTGCTTTGCTGACACTTAATAGATCAAGCAGCACAGAGGAGATTTAGCATTAAAAACGGTTTAATACTGAATTGAAGGATAGCGCCAAGGGACTCCAAACACTATAACTATTTCAATGAGATGAAGCAGTTATGGTGCCCACAGTGTCCCATTAAGAAGCCTAATGAATACCGTACATTTTATCCTTTATGTCAGTCCAGATAGGTTCATGGGTGGAAAGAAGGCACTGAATGAATTATTTATGCAAGGTTAGGGATCCCTCCTTGATTAATGAGTTGGTTTCCCTTCTTTAGAATATGAACACTAGTATACTATGCTGCTGGGCTTTACTATTCACTTTACTGCACATGACCATGAAGATATTATACATGTCCAGAAGAACATGGTCAACATTGTATCTAGACATTGCATTTAGAAGCAGTATTATTAGCTATTGTTTTTATCTGGAATGATGTCACTTCTTACAGTCTTTCCAAAAGGTGTATCATCCTTAAAGGAATAACATTGGACCTCCCTGCAGCTGTATTCACAAAAGAAAATGTGGCTAATCCAGGAATTCCCCTGATTATCAGAGCAGTATTGGAAACTGAGGGCAGCTTGTATCAGGACAATCACTCCCATTCGAAGGAATATTAGTGCTACATTTTTTAATGTTTTGTTGCTGTACAAAATGTAGGGAGCGGCAGCGCTCTGCATGTCACTCTCCAGAAGTGAGGTGTGTATATTTTGGAGGGGGCTCAGAAGCTGTTCTACCAAGAGAGGTATGTGAAATATGTATCTGACACTTGGTAAAACCCAAAGGAACAGTCCCACAGCATTTCATCATTAACCCTTCGAGTGGCAGGGCAAGTGCATAGTGCAACATGGTGTTTCCCCTTTCTGGAACACCGAATGTCTTACCAACAGTGAGTAAAGATGAGTTGTGAGAAATGCCAACTGGATACAAAAATCTGATTTGAAGATTTATTTATTTATTTGACTCAGTTTAGTGATTGCACAAGACCTTCCCCAACCCCCGATATGGTTCTCACTATCTTCTGGTCAAGTCACAGTGGCTAAATTTTACACAAATAAGTCTTTAAAATAATTGTTATTGAAGTAAATTGAAGGTAGTTTGTAAATTAAGGTCAAATGTACTTTATGCAAAACAAGTAGAAAAAACAAATTTACACTGCTGCAGGCTCAGGTTGCCAGGGGTCATTCTAAGGCAACAAGAAATGTTTGAATATATACAAGTGTTAGAATACGATCTCATAAGCAAGGAGGAAAAGTTACTGACCAGGATCTGTGATGTGATGAGCAATCGGCTGACTTTAGATGGAAATCTGATGATGATGCAAGGCCAGCAGGATGCACCTAGTCTCTCTTAGAACCCCTGCTTCTAAATATATTGCTTGTGCCTAACAAGAAAAATTAAAAACGAGAATATGTTATAGTTACTGCACATAATCGATATAGCAATTACAGTTTTAAGTAAAATTCTTGTAAACTTTTGCAGGGTTATTTACTAAAATGAGAATTCAAAGTGAATTTCACATTTATGATCCAAACAGCAAAACTGGTATAATTCTGCAACTATTTAAAATCTGCATTCTGCAATTGATTTTAATATAATAAAAAATGTAATAGTTCTTCAATTTCTTCACTTTCAAACTAAATTCAGTTTGAGCAAAATAGCTATTTAGAGAAAGTAAAACATATATATTCAAGTTATTATTAAAGGAGCACTATAGTGCCAGGAAAACAAACTTGTTTTTCTGGCACTATAGGGTTAATATGTACCCCCTCCCACTGGGGTGAAGGGGTTAAAACCCTGTCAGCCACTTACCTAAATTCAGCGCTGGGCTCTCTCGGCGCTGGTGACCTCTCCTCCCCCTGTAGACATCAGCTCCTAATGCATATGCGCGGCCAAAGCTGCACGCGCATTCCAGCCGCCTATAGGTAAGCATTACCCATTGCTTTCCTATGGACATCCAGCATGCGTTCAATGCGATTTTCGCATTGAGGATCGCGGAAGCAGCCTCTAGTGGCTGTCAAGTAGACAGCCAATAGAGGCTGGATTAACCCTCAATGTTTCTCTGAAACTGCTATGTTTTCAGCTGCAGGGTTAAAACTAGGGGGACCTGGCATTCAGATGTGGAACACTAAAGTGTTAGGAATACAATCGCTATAGTGCCCTGATGGCCGTTTAGGTGACCAGCCCTCACCTGCAAAGAGAGAAAAAAAAGAGTATTTGACTTACCTCCTCCCCTGCACCGCCAGTCTACATAGCTGCCCCAGTGTTCTTGGCTGAGAACATCGGGATCGATGATCTCCATCAATCTAATATTTTCCCATATGAAAGCATTGAAAGACTAATGCAAATGCACTGCACCAGTTAGATGGTCTCTCTGAGAGCATATGCAAGGATTAGCAGCGATTTATTTCACTGGACGTGCCTCTAGTAACAGTCTGAGTGCCAACCACTAGAGGGGGGAGAGGGGGCATTTAAGCTGTAATAAGCTGTAGTTTTTCTGGTGACAATAGTGTCCCTTTAAGGTGTATGATTTTTTTTAAAGTAAACAGAAGCCTGCCATTTATTTGCACCTGTTTATATTGAGACTGCCGACTATTGGCATTATGCATTCAAGTAAGAATTGTTGAGAGTTTAAATAAATTTTCAAAATTAAGGCCAAAGTAGCTCAATTGAAAATAATCTCACTTTGGCTACTTTGGATTAATTTTGAAATTCACTTTGAATTCTTACTACATATCTCCAGATAGATTGAATTAATTTACTTTCAGGAGCCAGGGATAGATCTCCATGGACATAACCTGCAACATTAGTATTTGTATTTGGTTTTGAGATTTTTTATTTTATTTCCTGGGTTATTGATTAACCCAACAGTCATTGTCTAACATGTAAATCCATAATTGTAGAAAGAGGAAGCACATATATTTTATGTAAACTAAGGTTAAATATGTTATAATGATAATTCAAGTGTCATAAACTGCATTGTTAAGTATTCAAACCGTATTAAAAACAGTTTGACATCTTACCTGGGTTTGCTGGACCCTGCAAGGCTTAAGGCATTAAGTATCGGGCTCTCCGTCATTATAGTGGAGGCATGGAACAGAGCCTGGCGGACCCCAGGTTAGAACTCAATCCATTTTAAAATGATTTCACTATTTACAGTGGGAAAAGGGTGCCACGGCACTCGTGGGACTATGACCACTACAGGACACCGTAGTTATTATGGAGCTTGGAGTATTTCCATAAAGCAGTGGTTCCCAACCCAGTCCTCAAGTACCCCCTAACAGTTTCAGAGAAAGAAAAAAAAAAACACTTTAGACACAACAGGGTAATCCCTAAATCCTGGACTGTTAGGGGGTACTTGAGGACTGGGTTGGGAACCCCTGCCATAAAAGAACACTCCAATGAGATTTATTTTTAACAATTTAGTAGACATAACTGAAAGCTAGGTAGTCTTCCAACAGACACATGTTCCTGGTAGAGAAGGCAGACGCCTTCCAGCATAGCATGCCTGCAACTTCTGTTAGCTCTGTGGAGCTAACAGTATTAGGAAGAAAACCTGGGAGCCTTGGGCATGTAAGGGAGTTGTTTAAAGTACTTACTAAAGTGTAATTTCAACTAGAAACCACTACTTTTATACATTTCAATTAAGAGGAGATGTTCCTAACACATAAAGCACTTCAGCTAACTGAAATGCATTGTGTGTGGAGTGCCATTTTAAGACCAAAATAGTGAAGTTGTAACATATTTTCCAGCTTAACTCATTTTCACAAATCAACAAATATGGCCTAAAGTTTTTCAATCCCTTTGTCACATAAACAGAATTCCCAATTTAGTAGATAAACTATATTTATTCCAATTTAGAGATTATTTTACATAATAACAAGATAAGTAGAACTTGCCTAACTCACCCAGCATCTCTCTCTCAAGGTGCCATATTTTATAAACTAATAAAATCACTCACAGGAGCAGACGTATGATAGACGAGCTCCGCTAAAATCAGCAATTATATGACCCAAATTACACTAACTTTATCCCACACCGAGCTATTACAAGATGGGGAAGAAATCTAAGCATCAGGGAATGGTCAAAGCAGCAGGGTCCCGCGATATCGGAGACCTTAACCTTCGTCCCACTATGGCCTCAGGAACTCCCGCGCCAAAAGAAAATGGTGACTCAACCTCGGCCTCCTCCTTAGACCAAGCGCTGAATAAGCTAGACGAGTTCCCAAACACAGGGGGATTACCCGGGGCCATAACACAGAGCCAGGGAGCGGAGCCTGGGGCCATAACACAGAGCCAGGGAGCACAGCCCAGGGCCATAACACAGAGCCAGGGAGCGCAGCCCAGGGCCATAACACAGAGCCAGGGAGCGCAGCCCAGGGCCATAACACAGAGCCAGGGAGCGCAGCCCAGGGCCATGACACAGAGCCATGGGTCATAACACAGAGCCATGGGGCCCGGGGCCATAACAGAGCCAGGGAGCCCGGGGCCATAACACAGAGCCAGGGGGCCCGGGGCCATAACACAGAGCCAGGGAGCCCGGGGCCATAACACAGAGCCAGGGGCCAAAATACAGAGCCAGGGAGCGCAGCCCAGGGCCATAACACAGAGCCAGGGAGCGCAGCCCAGGGCCATAACACAGAGCCAGGGAGCGGAGCCCGGGGCCATAACACAGAGCCAGGGAGCGCAGCTCAGGGCCATAACACAGAGCCAGGGAGCGCAGCCCGGGGCCATAACACAGAGCCAGGGAGCGGAGCCTGGGGCCATAACACAGAGCCAGGGAGCACAGCCCAGGGCCATAACACAGAGCCAGGGAGCGCAGCCGGGGCCATAACACAGAGCCAGGGAGCGGAGCCCGGGGCCATAACACAGAGCCAGGGTGCAGAGCCCGGGGCCATAACACGGAACAAGGGAGCCAGGGGCCATGACACAGAGCCATGGGTCATAACACAGAGCCATGGGGCCCGGAGCCATAACACAGAGCCAGGGGCCATAACAGAGCCAGGGAGTCCGGGGCCATAACACAGAGCCAGGGAGCCCGGGGCCATAACACAGAGCCAGGGGGCCCGGGGCCATAACACAGAGCCAGGGGCCATAACACAGAGCCAGGGAGTCCATGGCCATAACACAGAGCCAGGGGCCATAACACAGAGCCAGGGGGCCCGGGGCCATAACACAGAGCCAGTGGGCCCGGGGCCATAACACAGAGCCAGGGCCATAACACAGAGCCAGGGAGTCCGGAGCCATAACACAGAGCCAGGGGCCATAACACAGAGCCAGGGAGTCCATGGCCATAACACAGAGCCAGGGGCCATAACACAGAGCCAGGGGGCCCGGGGCCATAACACAGAGCCAGGGGGCCCGGGGCCATAACACAGAGCCAGGGCCATAACACAGAGCCAGGGAGTCCGGAGCCATAACACAGAGCCAGGGGCCATAACACAGAGCCAGGGGCCCAGGGCAATAACACAGAGCCAGGGGGCCCAGGGCCATAACACAGAGCCAGGGGCCCAGGGCCGTAACACAGAGCCAGGGGCCATAACACAGAGCCAGGGGCCCAAGGCTAGCTGAGTAACCTGAGAGACTGCACAACGAAAGGTGCGGAGCCCACTTATTCTGGCGGGGAAAATGTCTGTCAGCTCTCTCACTAACAGCCCCGCCCCCTCACACTCAAGAAAATTAACAGAATCTCCAGTGTTAGTCTTTAATCATATTAACTAGTCACCATACATGTTAACTAGGCTTCAATCGTGTTAACTAGTCACCATACATGTACATTAGCCTTCAATCATATTAACTAACCTTCAATTATGTAAGCTAGTCACAAATTTTAGCTAGCCTCCAATTGTTAATAAGTCACCATAAGTGTTAACTGGCTTCCAATTATTTCAGTCATATATAGGTTAACTAGCCTCCAATCATGTTAGTCACCATACCTATTAACTAGCCTCCAATCATGTTAATTAGTCACTATACCTGTTAACTAGCCTCCAATCATGTTAATTAGTCACTATACCTGTTAACTATCCTCCAATCATGTTAGTCACCATACCTATTAACTAGCCTCCAATCATGTTAATTAGTCACTATACCTGTTAACTAGCCTCCAATCATGTTAATTAGTCACTATACCTGTTAACTAGCCTCCAATCATGTTAATTAGTCACTATACCTGTTAACTAGCCTCCAATCATGTTAGTCACTATACCTGTTAACTAGCCTCCAATCATGTTAATTAGTCACTATACCTGTTAACTAGCCTCCAATCATGTTAATTAGTCCCCATACATATTAACTAGCCTCCAATCATGTTAATTAGTCACCATACCTATTAACTAGCCTCCAATCATGTTAATTAGTCACTATAACTGTTAACTAGCCTCCAATCATGTTAATTAGTCACTATACCTATTAACTAGCCTCCAATCATGTTAATTAGTCACCATATATGTTAACTAGCCTCCAATCATGTTAGTCACCATACCTATTAACTAGCCTCCAATCATGTTAATTAGTCACTATACCTGTTAACTAGCCTCCAATCATGTTAATTAGTCACTATACCTGTTAACTAGCCTCCAATCATGTTAATTAGTCCCCATACATATTAACTAGCCTCCAATCATGTTAATTAGTCACCATACAGGTTAGTCTCCAGCCATTTTTTTGTGTGTAATATCATACTATGTATGATAAATGAATCACTGTTCTGGCTATTAGCTGGTTATACCATGCTATGTGTCTTATAGCACGATACATGTGTTATAGCATGCTACATGTGTTATAGTATGATCTGTGTTATATTTGTGTTGTTATGTGTCATAGTATGATATGTGTGGTATATATGTGTTATAGCATGCTATGTGTTATAGTATGATATGTGTGGTATGCTATGCTATGTGTATTGAAGTATATGTGTTCTATAGTATTATATTCGTGTTACAGTATGATGTGTGTTATGGTATATGTGTGTTATAGTGTGTGTTTTATAGTATGATATGTGTGTTATAGCATGATGTCTGTTATAGTATGTGTGGTATAGTATGATATGTGTTATATAATGTGTATATGTGTTTTATAGTACGTGTGTTATAGTATGATATGTGTGTTATAGTATTACGTGTGTTATAGTATATGTGTGTTATAGTATGTTTTACATAATATGTGTGTTATAGTATATGTGTGTTATAATATGTTATGTGTGTTATAGTATATGCTATGTGTGTGTTATAGCATGATGTTTGTTATAGTATGTGCTTTATAGTATTATATGTGTTATAGTAGTGTGTTATAGCACAATGTGTTTTATAGTATGTGTTATAGTATATATGTTTTATAGTATGTGTATTATAGCATGATGTTTATTATAGTATGTGTTATAGTATGATATGTGTGTTAAAGTCTGATATGTGTTATAGTATGTGTGTTATAGCATGTGTTATATATAGTATGATATGTGTGTTCTAGTGTGTGTTTTATAGTGTGATATGTGTGTTAATGTGTGTTATAGTATATATGTGTTATAGCTTGATGTTTGTTATAGTATGTGTTTTATAGTTTGATATGTGTGGTATAGTATGTGTTTTATAGTATATGTGTTATAGTATGGTGTGTTATAGTATTACGTGTGTTATAGTATGATGTGTGTTATAGTATGTTTTACATAATATGTGTGTTATAGTATATGTGTGTTATAATATGTTATGTGTGTTATAGTATCATATGCTATGTGTGTATGTTATAGCATGATGTTTGCTATAGTATGTGTGTTATAGTAGTGTGTTATAGCATGTGTTTTATAGTATATGTGTTATAGTATATATGTTTTAGAGTATGTGTGTTATAGTATGTGTATTATAGCATGATGTTTATTATAGTGTGTTATAGTATGATATGTGTGTTATAGTATATGTGTGTTATAGCATGTGTTATATATAGTATGATATGTGTGTTCTAGTGTGTGTTTTATAGTGTGATATGTGTGTTATAGTATATATGTGTTATAGCTTGATGTTTGTTATAGTATGTGTTTTATAGTTTGATATGTGTGGTATAGTATGTGCTTTATAGCATGATGTTTGTTATAGTATGATGTTTATTATAGTATATGTTATAGCATGATGTTTTTTATAGTAAGATATGTGTGTTATAGTATGATATGTGTGTTATATAGCATGATGTGTTTTATAGTATATGTGTATTATAGTATGATATATGTGTTTTATAGTATGATATGTGTATTATAGTAAGATATGTGTTATAGTATGATATATGTGTGTTATAGCATGATGTGTTTTATAATGTGTTATAGTATAATGTGTGTTATAGTGTATGTTTTATAATATGTGTTATAGTATTATATGTGTTATAGTATATGTGTATTAAAGTAAGATATATGTGTTATAGTATGTGTGTTACAGTATGATATGTTTTATAATATATCTGTGTTATAGCATGATGTGTTTTATAATGATATGTGTGTTATAGCATGATCTGTTTTATAATATATGTGTATTATGATATGTGTATTATAGTATGATATATGTGTGTTATAGAATGATATATGTGTATTATAGTATGACATGTGTATTATAGCATGATATATGTCTGTTATATAGTATGACATATGTATTATAGTATATGTGTATTATAGTGTGATATATGTGTGTTATATAGTATGATATGTGTGTTATAGTATATGTGTATTATAGTACGATAGGTGTGTATTATAGTATGATATGTGTAATACATATAGTATGATATCTGTATTATAGTATGATATATATGTGTTATATAGTATGTGTGTTATATGATATATGTGTATTATAGTAAGATATGTGTTATAGTATGATATATGTGTGTTATAGTATGTGTGTTATAGCATGATGTGTTTTATAATATGTGTGTTATAGTATGTGTGTTATAGTGTATGTTTTATAATATATGTGTTATAGTATTATGTGTTATAGTATGTGTATTAAAGTAAGATATATGTGTTATAGTATGTGTGTTACAGTATGATATGTTTTATAATATCTGTGTTATAGCATGATGTGTTTTATAATGATATATGTGTTATAGTATGATATATGTGTGTTATAGCATGATCTGTTTTATAATATATGTGTATTATAATATGATATGTGTGTTATAGTATGATATATGTGTGTTATAGTATGACATGTGTATTATAGCATGATATATGTGTGTTATATAGTATGATATGTGTATTATAGTATGTGTGTTATAGTATAATGTGTGTTATAGTGTATGTTTTATAATATGTGTTATAGTATTATATGTGTTATAGTATATGTGTATTAAAGTAAGATATATGTGTTATAGTATGTGTGTTACAGTATGATTTGTTTTATACTATATCTGTGTTATAGCATGATGTGTTTTATAATGATATGTGTGTTATAGCATGATCTGTTTTATAATATATGTGTATTATAGCATGATATATGTGTGTTATATAGTATGATATGTGTATTATAGCATGATGTATGATATGTGTATTATAGTATGTGTGTTATAGTATAATATGTGTGTTATAGTATGTGTATTACATATAGTATGATATCTGTATTATAGTATTATATATTTGTGCTTATATAGTATATGTGTATTATAGTATGTGTGTTATAGTATGATATATGTGTGTTACAGTATGATATGTGTGTTACAGTATGATGTATGTGTTATAATATATATGTATATTATAATATGTGTGTGTGTGTGTTGTAGTATGATATTTCTATATATGTGTGTGTGTTATAGTATGATATATGTGTGTTATAATATGTGTGTGTGTGTATTATAGTGTGTGTGTTGTGTATGTGTATTATAGTATGATATACATGTGTATTATAATATATTTGTATGTGTGTTATAGTGTGTGTGTGTGTATTATAGTATGATATATTTGTATTATAGTATGATATATTTGTATTATAGTATGATATATTTGTATTATAGTATGATATATATATATATGTGTATTATAGTGTGTGTGTGTGTGTGTGTGTGTGTGTGTGTGTGTGTGTGTGTGTGTGTGTGTGTGTGTGTGTGTATGATAGTATGATATATATGTGTGTGTATTATAGTATGATATATGTGTATTATAGTATGATATATGTGTATTATAGTATGATATATGTGTGTGTATTATAGTGTGTGTTATAGTGTGTGTGTGTGTATTATAGTATGATAGTATGATAGTATGACAGGTGTCCCTGTGCTGGCTGCAGTCTAGCCTCCCTGGTGTTTTACCATAGTATAATAACATGCAGCAGTTGTGTCTCCAGGTAGCTGGCTGGCCATGTTACTCTCTGACTGACTGACAGATATTGACCTATCTCTTAGCATGGCCCTGGCCGCACCCACCTCAGACAGGAGACACTCTATCTCCATGAGTCTCTCCACTCTATGGTTTACATAGGCCGCCCATGAGGAGCTCGATCAGCCAATCAGCGGAGGCGTCTGATATATGTGCCCGGCTTGGTAACCAATGAGGTGAATGATTAGATATATAGCCAATGATGGGCCATGCTGCAGGTGCTGAGTCCGCCATCTTGGTACCTGGCAGGGAGCTGGGTTATTTAGTGAAGGTAGAAGCAGTAAGCAGGTGATGCGTTGTGTTAATAGAATGGATTCCCCCAGCTATAATGTACACAAACTGCCATGTGATAAAATCAATAATTCAGTATAATCCTATCAATGTGAGTGGTATTATTAATTATGAGCTGATACTGGGAGCCATGGGACCTGTTTGATGGGGATTGGGACATTTCTGCTTCACACTTTGCATGTTTTGTGACCCAGATCCAATGGTTGGGGTTTTATTTTATTTTTATTTATTTTTTTCTAATAAACTCTAACATTAGCCCACAAGTAGTAACCAATCATTGATTTCCATAAATCCCAAATAATCAGGACTATTATTCTGACCTACACATTCACATTCATTGCCCTGTCAATCTGTACATCTTAATCAAAAATGCTGTGTTTACTAATGCGTCCATATAATTATAAGCAGGGCTGGAAATTTCCACTGGTTCACTGGCCTGTGACAAGTTAGAAAATCCTGGTTTACACCGTATGGATTAATAACTATCCCGCTCCTAACTGCTAAACGTCTTTATAATGTATCCAGGCTTGGTGATGTAAATTACCTGTATTTCACATGGTATTATTTGGAATTCTCCTGTCTAATGTTTTCTCGCGTATAGTGTTTCCTTCTAAACTACCCAGTATGGCTTTCATTCACTGAGAATAATTGCATTTTTGCCGAAATTCTCCAGCTCAGCTTTTAATTACACTTAGCCTCATAGTTTGGCAAATCCCAGTTCAGTGAATAAAACCCAGTGTGTGTGGTAGGGGCACGGAATATGCTCCCAGCAAAAATCATAGAATTTTTTACCACAGGAGCCATTTACACACTGTCTCGGATGCGTATCTGTGCAGTGATGTAATCAGAATTAACACTTTAAAAGCCTTGGAGGTTAAAAATAAATAAATTTTAAAAGTACTGTTTACCGTATGTGTTCTAGGGATAGAGCTTGGGTGGCTGTTGGGGCTTCAACTCTAGAAGTTAAAATAAAGGCTTTAATTGCATCAGACAGCATAAAGTTAATTTCTAATCCAGACTGAGAGGTTCTATGTGCAGGCTAAACATTTATGTTAGGTGTAGTTCTACAATGGGGTAAGTGCACTTTTGGCCACCTTGTTCTACTAGAGCAGTAGTTCTTAACTCCTGTGTTGTGACCCATAATTTGGCACCCATGCTATTTTATTGGGTCCTTAACCGTTGGAATATGCACGTCATACAGGCATTTTTTTTTTTATTGGGTCCTTAGCCGTTGGAATATGCACGTCATACAGGCAATTTTTTTTTTTTTTAATATTTCAATTTTAGTGTTTTATGTTAAAATCTTAAAGTGGATCACCAAACTAATTGTGTAAATCATGAACGTTTAAATACAGTTGTAAATGAATGAATGTAAAGATAGTTTGTGTCCCTTGTAGGAAAGGTTAAGAAACCACTGATCTGAGTTATAGAAAGGAATAAGGTATATTGTGCATGCTGCACCTTGCATTACAATGGACTCAAGTGCTATTTATAGTCTGCAAACAACATTAAAGCCATTTTTCCATGTAAAAGGTGTTCAGAAAAGGTGAACATATTTTTTTTTTTTATGTTTGCTTTGTTTTAGCTCAGAATTAAAACAAAAAAACTGAATTCTAGTTGAAAAGCGCCAAATGTCAATATGTTTACCTTCTGGGTCTGGTTCCAGGTCATCAAAACACAAACCACCCTACCTGACTTTTACTGCTTCACTTCTCAGGACTGCTGGGTGCCGCTGCTGTCATTAAGTTACAATAAGAAATCACTGACATTTCAACTGTAAGTGATTGCTACCATTTAAAGCAACAGTAAACATAAACATAATTTTCCATTTGTGTCCAGGAGTCAGTGAAGAAACTTATAAATTGCTGTAAAGCTCACAGATTTAATTAATTAACTTGTCATTCAAAGGATGAGGTGAACATGCACATTTTTGTGTGTGAGTACAAGGTACGTTCGCTCTCGGTTGCGTTCTCTGTCTGTTGTGATCAGAATTAAACCCATGTGGTACCCAATAAATGACTATTATATGGACCAGTGTGGCAGGCTCTTCACATATGTAGTAGTATCCCTGGTCTCACTCTACCAATGTCTACAGTACAGACCCACGTGGCAGGTTTCCACAACTATGGTATGAATCCTTGTCTTGCTCTATCCATCCCTGTGGTATGAAACTTGCTTCAGAGTGCGTGGAGTGCCCATGAATGTTCGTTTTGGATCCATTGTGTCTTTATCTTGTTTTACAATCCTTTAGTTTCCTCAGAGTGATAAGAAAATCTTGTAGATTGGGGATGCAGTTCATTTGTCAGAATAACAACAAAGAGACATTTTAATATTGCATTTTCATAGTAAAATAAGCAAATATAATTACCCATGATACTGCATTCTAGAGCTGTCTTCTTCTAAAATATAACTTTTGATGAACCTGTGTATTAGCTCTTCAGAGTTGAGGCTGGTTCATTCGGTGGAAAGTGTCAGCTGATTGCTTTCAGCCAATGCGCTAAGCCCTGCACTGCTAGGCTTACCTTATACAGAGAGCTTTAGGCTCTTTGTCTGCAGTAGTGGAGACAGGGAGCAGCACCTGGAATACCCAAGGTAAGCTGTCAAAGTGCTCTAAAATGGTTTGACTGCTTACAATTGAGGCGCCAGGGCACTATTAGCACCATAACCACTATAGCACACTATGTTGTTTATGGTATTTAGAGTGTTCCTATAAGACAAGCAATATGAGAGAGTAAGGTTAGTACTGATGGGGTAAACTGTATCAGTTACCCATGTCTTTTGTTTCTTATACACCCTTTTCACTAAATGATGAGTTTTAGCAAATTAAAACCAAATGGCAAAATGAATGCTAAAATAGTATATTTAGATAAATTCTCCAATTGAGCCATGATGAGCCAACATAGTTGTGTCTGCTCTGAAACATGAGCTAAAATGTAAGCCACCAGCTTTGGCATATTTTCATGTCAGGCAACATTGTGACAACAGACAATACCAAAATCAAAATATCAAGGATAGGTGAAGGCATTACAATCAATAAGTGATAAATAGAAAGTTCTAGTGACTCCTATAATTCAGATCTAATATTCAAGGCATAAACTGGACAGTACGAAATGTTGGTATGGTGCACATAAAGTACATAGGGGCTTCAGCACAGATGCAACATTATAGTGAATTAAAAACAATATTGTTTAATTGAGGCTGAAGTAGCCAGATTGTGACTCTAACTTGTTTGCTTAAATATTGCACGGTTTTCAGTTGTATACATTTCAGTGTTTATAAATCCTAAATTCTCAACAGTACCAGTCATTGATGAGTACAGTAAGCACCATAACCACTACACAGTGCATTAATATTGAGTGAGTCACTTGCTAGTGAGGCTACATAATGGGTAACAAGAAAAGGCTGGGTTATTACAGTGATTGCAATTATTGGAGGTTAGAAGCTAAATACATTTCCTGGGGCTTGCATAGAGTGCGTAGAAACACTGTTAGGGTTTACACAGTAAAGGTTGAAATGTTGATAATAAAATGTTTTGGAAGACAAATAGAGAAATAAATCCAATGATTCAGTCAGAGAGAACAAAGCAAAAAGACTAGATGGACTGCTTAGTTCTTATCTGCTGTCGTTATCAGGGTTTCCATGTTTAGGTTTCTATGCTACACTAGATTCCTACTAATACTATGCTCTGTGACATAAAATGTCTGTGAAGTGTGCCTCCAGGGCATTTAATGGAATACCTTCACTTTATAGATAGTAAAAGATCACAGTTAGATATATTTTAGACATTTATGTATGTTTGTATATTAAAGGGACACTAATGTAAGGAATACAAACTTGTATTTCTCCTATTAGAGTGTTCTACAGGCTATTTAGATTTGAGGGCCACCCCAAAAGTCGTAAAATAAAACGTTTTGCTTACCTTTAGGCGCCTGATTATCTCAATCAAACGTTTCCCTAGAGGGAAGCATCGGTGGGGGCTGGTGCGGAATGATGTTCAGTGTTTTCTTGCAGACCATGGAGATGCTGGACCTTGCTTCTGCAAAGATTGCAGGATTGCACCAGGAAACCCTTCTAGTGACTGTCTGAGTGACTGCCACTAGAGGTGGCATTAAGCAACAATGTAAACACTGCCTTTTTTCAGAAAACTTGGTGTTTGCACTGCTCAGCTTGCAGGGACAATCTATGCGCCCCACAACCACTACATTAAAGGAACACTCCAGGTGCCATAACAACTTCATTGAAATTAATGGAGCTTCATACACTAATCTGCCACAACATTAAAGCCACTGAGAGGTGTAGTGAGTAACATTTATTATATCGGTACAATGGCACCTGTCAAGGGGTGGATATATTAGGCAGCAAGTGAACAGTCAGTTTTTGAATTTCATGTGTTGGGAGCAGGAAAAATTAGCACACTGAGACATTGACTGACAGCTGGGAGAAAAGCATATTTTGAAAAAGCTTTTTCTCCTATTCTGTACATTTGCCAGCAAGACTGCTAGCACAATACAGGGAGAGAATCGTATGCTCAATCAAATGAGCATACGTTGTTTGGGGCATGACAGTGCCCTTTAAGCAGTCTTTAAGATAATCCTATAGGAATTCAGATGTGTGGTGATGTTACTGGCCTGGAGGGGTCAACCAAGTGAGCAATTGACCCTGAAGCTAAAGTATTTGAAAGGTTTGATTGTAACTGTATGCAGTCACAGGGGGAATCGAAAAATATAACCAGGCCTTTATACATATCCACCTTCACTTTATTTTTCTGTGATCCTTTTTGAGCTTAGAGCAGCGGTAGCATCCCTCACCTCTATGGCTGGTGTGGAACGGCAAAATTAACAAGGCTTTGCAATATTGGGGCTGTAGGTCTTGCAATGTTGGGGCTGTAGGTCTTGCAATGTTGGGGCTGTAGGTCTTGCAACATTGGGGCTGTAGGTCTTGCAATATTGGAGCTGTAGGTCTTGCAATGTTGGGGCTGTAGGCAGGGCCGGACTGGGAAAAAAATTAGGCCCGGGCATTTTTCAATCAGAGCGGCCCCCTAAGAAGGGGGCGGGGCCAGAGAGTGTGTGTTTTGTCATCACTAATCTCAAAGTGAGCATGTTGGTTCAATGCCCAGAGCCCCGCTGAAGAGCTCTGGCATTAGAAAAAGGCCCCCAAATTTGTTCTGCGCAGCGCAAGCAAATTTAATAACATGCTTGCGCTGTGTTTGCTTTTAAATTGTCTCTGGTGTCTCCACAAGTGGGATACCAGAGGACAAAAGGGCCAGGAAAGTGCATGGTGCATATGTTTGGAGCCTGCTTGTGGGATTGCGTGTGTGTAGAGTGTGGTGTGGTATTGTATAAATAGGTCAATATAATTTGTGTTTGTGGTGTAATATGTGTGGCTAGGGGCTGTAGAGAGTGTGTGTATAAGGGGCATAGTTTTATAGGGGATGCAGCGAGTGTGTGCATACAGGCTGAAGTGTGTGTGTATAGGTGACGTAGTGTGTGTAGGGGTTGCAGAGAGAGTCTGTTTAGAGAATGTTGTATGTGTTTGCTGACAAGGAATGTAGTGTGTGTGTGTAGGAGATCTACTGTGCAAATGACCCAGTTTGTGTGTGTGTGTGTGTGTGTAGAGGATTAAGAGTGCATATAGGGTAAGGGATCTAGTGTGTATCTGGAGCGTAATGTGTGTAGTGGTGCAGTGTGAGGGGTGCTGTAGTGTGTGTGTGTGTGTGTGTGTATGTATATATTTATATATATTTGGACTTATTGTATGTGTGAAGGGCGCAGTGTGTGTATGTAAGAGGGGTGCTGTGTGTGAGGGTGTTTTTATCTGCTGTCACATTCTGTGTGCTGTGTGTGTCTGGGTGCTGTGTGTGTCTGGGTGCAGTGTGTGTCTGGGTGCTGTGTGTGTCTGGATGCAGCGTGTGTCTGGGTGCAGCGTGTGTCTGGGTGCAGTGTGTGTCTGGGGGTGCAGTGTGTGTCTGGGGGTGCAGTGTGTGTCTGGGTGCAGTGTGGGCGCGCCTGTGTGTGTCTGTGGTGCTGTGTGTCTGGTGCTGTGTGTGTCTGGGTGCACTGTGTGTGTCTGGTGGTGGGTGTGTGTCTGGGGGTGTGTGTGTCTGGGGCTGTCTGGGGTGCTGTGTGTCTAGTGCCAGTCTGGGGGGGGTGCTGTGTGTGTCTGGGGCTGTGTCTGGGGTGCTGTGTGTGTCTTGGGGGTGCTTTGTCTGGGGTGCTTGTGTGTCTGGGGTGCTGTGTCTGGGGCAGTGTGTGTCTGGGGGGGCTGTGTCTGGGGGTGCAGTGTGTGTCTGGGTGCAGTGTGTGTCTGGGGGTACCAGTGTGTGTCTGGGGGCTGTGTCTGGGGGTGCTGTGTGTGTCTTGGGGTGCTTTGTCTGGGGGTGCTGTGTGTGGTCTGGGGGTGCTGTGTCTGGGGTGCAGTGTGTGTCTGGGTGCAGTGTGTGTCTGGGGCACCCTGTGTGTGTGTCTGGGGGTGCTGTGTGTGTCTGGGGCCAGGGGTGCCTGCCTGTGTGTGTCTGGGGGTGCTGTGTCTGGGGGTGCTGTGTGTGTCTGGGGGGCTGTGTCTGGGGGTGCTGTGTGTGTCTTGGGGGTGCTTTGTCTGGGGGGTGCTGTGTGTGTGTCTGGGGGTGCTGTGTCTGGGGTGTGTGTCTGGGGGCTGTGTGTGTGGGGGTGTGCTGTGTGTGTCTGGGGCTGTGTCTGGGGGTGCAGTGTGTGTCTGGGTGCAGTGTGTGTCTGGGGTACTGTGTGTGTCTGTGGGGCTGTCTGGGGGCTGTGTGTCTGGGGGTGCGCTTTGTGTCTGGGGGTGCAGTGTGTGTCTGGGTGGTGCTGTGTGTGTCTGGGTGGTGCTGTGTCTGGGGGGGTGCTGTGTGTGTCTGGGGGCTGTGTCTGGGGGTGCTGTGTGTGTGTGTCTGGGGTGCTGTGTGAGTCTGGGTGCTGTGTGTCTGGGGGTGCTCTGTGTGTCTGGGGGGTGCTGTGTGTCTGGGGGGTGCTGTGTCTGGAGGCTGTGTGTGTGAGTGAATGTATTTTTTATTTAAATATATTTTTTTTACTAATAAAAAAATAAAAATAAATTATATCCCCCCCCCCTCCCTTCTTACCTTTATCCTGGGAGGGGGGAGGGGGAGGAGGAGATTCCGTTCTGCCTGGGGAGGGGTGGGGAGCCGTGCTGCCTTCCCTGGTGGTCCAGTGGTGAGAGTGAACTCTAACCTGCAGGTTAGAGTTCACTCTCGCGAGATCTGAGCGTTGCCGCGGCAACGCTCAGAATCCCGCGAGAGGACCGGCGGAGCTGCTTGTTAGAGCTCCGCCGGGTCCTCCCTCCCTCCCTCACCCAGCCGGCGGCCGCATCTCCCTGTCTGTGGGCCGGTGAGGGAGATCTTTGATCTCCCCACCGGCCCATGGAGGCACTATGCAGGGCCGGCGCTCGGATAGCGCTGGCCCTGCAGGGGCCGGCCGGGGAGATCCTGTGATCTCTCCTGCCGGCCTGGCCCCATGGCCATCGCGGCCCACCGGGCATTTGCCCGGTATGCCCGATGGCCAGTCCGGGCCTGGCTGTAGGTCTTGCTATGATGGGGCTGTAGGTCTTGCAATATTGGGGCTGTAGGTCTTGCAATATTGGAGCTGTAGGTCTTGCAATATTGGGGCTGTAGGTCTTGCAATATTGGGGCTGTAGGTCTTGCAATGTTGGGGCTGTAGGTTTTGCAATATTGGGGCTGTAGGTCTTGCAATGTTGGGGCTGTAGGTCTTGCAATATTGGGGCTGTAGGTCTTGCTATGATGGGGCTGTAGGTCTTGCAATGTTGGGGCTGTAGGTCTTGCAATGTTGGGGCTGTAGGTCTTGCAATGTTGGGGCTGTAGGTCTTGCAATATTGGGGCTGTAGGTCTTGCAATGTTGGGGCTGTAAATGTTGGGGCTGTAGGTCTTGCAATATGATGGGGCTGTAGGTCTTGCAATATTGGGGCTGTAGGTCTTGCAATATTGGAGCTGTAGGTCTTGCAATATTGGGGCTGTAGGTCTTGCAATATCTTGGGGCTGTAGGTCTTGCAATGTTGGGGCTGTAGGTTTTGCAATATTGGGTCTGTAGGTCTTGCAATGTTGGGGCTGTAGGTCTTGCAATATTGGGGCTGTAGGTCTTGCTATGATGGGGCTGTAGGTCTTGCAATGTTGGGGCTGTAGGTCTTGCAATGTTGGGGCTGTAGGTCTTGCAATGTTGGGGCTGTAGGTCTTGCAATATTGGGGCTGTAGGTCTTGCGATGTTGGGGCTGTAGGTCTTGCGATGTTGGGGCTATAGGTCTAAAAGTCCATCTATAAGTCCAAATCCAAAGATGATTACGTGTTTGTGCTTAAATTCCGCAAGTCGGTGGGAAGTGGAAAAAAATCTTTGTGACATGCTCTGATTTGTGATTGACAGCTCTGATTTCCAAGAGCTTCTGCAGTAGTCACATTTTACTTACAAATTTGTTTAATTAAAATCTTGTATCTTAAAGCCAACTCTAATTCTGCCTTGTTCACAGACCTGATCAGGTCCCTTACTACTATGGACAAAGTCTCCTTAAAATGTTTGGCTGTGCATGATGGGAGCTGGCTGACCTAGGTTGCTTTATACTGCGGTATATTTCCAATGAGTTAATTGTTTTTGTAAAGTATTGGTTGTTGCTGTCATTTTCTCAGCATAGACTTCTTACGGAGCTTGTTGGACTTTTGAACTTAAACGAAGCATGAATGATGGAGACGGGAGTTGTGTGGCTCCGGGGTTTCTAGGTGGGTCTTTGCCTTTAAATATAGAACAAACATAAGGGCTGCATTCCACTTGCCTCAATCAGCACAGGGGTGAGAATGAGGTAGGAGTTGTTGAGTTAACCCATTCTGTGCCAATAGGTCAGCAAAGCGTTGAACCGCCCCTCCAAATAGCTAATGTAACCTGTACATTGTATCCCAGTATAAATATCTATTACTTGGTCATATGAATTCAACAGAATAGTATCTGTAGTTACAGATCTTTTTACCATGGTTTACAGAAGCAGCATTGGGAGATGCTGTTTGTGTAATACTTTGTTGAAGACTATAAAAACTACACAATTTATAGAAGGTGTAGGGAACTTGTGATTTACTCAGCAGCAGCTGAACTTCAACACCCATCATTCTCACATTGCCTGGGCCTGTTACCAGTCTCCGTTCAGTGACTGCTATGTTGATGCACACAACCTCACAAGCTCAGCACGAGAATAGTGTGAATTATTAACACTCTGTATTGCCTCTGTTGAAGGATGTCAGGGTGAATGGTCAAATGTATGTGCAAGGGCGTGTGTAGCAGTGTAAGTAAATATATATTTTAATAAAACATGTAGAATCGCAAAAAATCCTCTTTAAACAGCTTTTGAAGTCTGAAATATGTGGCAAGTTATGTACGCCAGTAAGCCAGGGGTATTTAAATCTGTCCGCCTTTTGGGGTGACTGTGGGCCCACCTACCACTCTGAATCTGTTCAGTGAGGTTCTCTAGGATTCTGTGATGGAGCAGTGAGCAATATGGCATGTATATTGGTATGCACAGATTTCACTCACTGGCACAGCAGCCATAGGCGATACTGCCATGCTAGTGTCATTGGAATACAAGCTAGAGTCACTTTACACTGATTACCAACCTTGCTGTACATTTACTAGCAATTTGGTTTACACAATGCAAAGATGAGATGGAATGATGTCTTGCCTTATAACTATCAGTGGTTCATAAATGGACCTCCACCAAATCTCCCTCACTGTATCAGACCCCTGCCACATTAACTGAGAAATAATTACATGCAAAACATGCTGTCAAACGGTACTTTTAAAATCTTGCAGCCCATGTATAAGAAGCAAATGTCAACACAACTTTGTTCAGAACTGTTTCCTTTAAAGTCATGCCAGTAGCTTTAGGTAGGACTGTGGGTATTCTGAGAGCTCTAGTTATTCTCACACTGCTCACTGTTTAACACAAAACGCTGTGACGGTGCCTACAGACTCTTTGCGCCATAACAACTACAGCGAGCTGTACTGGTTAACGTGCTTCGAGTTTCTCTTTAAGTTCCTTGAAATCCATGCATATTTCCATTCCCTTTAGATATTTAGGTTGATCAATGCATTAGGTGCTCTGGCTCTCAAAGTGTTAAGTCTTAAGGATCAGGCAAGACATTCTCTGCCCAGAATTTGTATCTGTTAGTTGTGCAGTTTATGTTGGGCAGGACACTTAGTATCTCATGTCTTATCACATTGCAGAATGCCATTCTGCTGCAGCTGTGTTTGCACAGCGCTGCTGTACTTTGCCTAGCTCCAGATAAGATTGTGAGCAAAGGTGAGGTTCAGATCAGAACCTTTTCCTTAATGTTTCCCTTTTCTCTACCCACTTCCTTCTCTTTCTGCTGGCACTGTTTATATCTTTTTCTGGGCACGAGAGATATAGTTTGTCACAAATGGTCTCTATCCTTTCATATTTTGTGAGACATGCAAATCTGTAAGGCAAAAGATGGCCAAAAGGTGTCTAGTGACACCTATAATTCAGATCTAATATTCAAGGCATAAACTAGACAGTACGAAATGTTGGTATGGTGCACATAAAGTACATAGACTAAATCTCCTGTGCTACCTGTCAGCCTTTAAACACCTTTGTTCTATCACTTGGCTAATGCCACAGACACATTTTACATTCAGCCTCAGGGATTATGAATTAATGCTCAACATTAAAGAGCCATATATATGTACCATACATCTCATTGAAGTGGTTTTGGTACCTGGAGTCCTCTGGTGCTGCCTCACAGTTTGTTGTTAATATACCATTTATTAATCTGTTTAATTCTGAAAGAGGGACTCTGGGTGTTCGCAGCCCAGCCCCTCTCTGCTGCTTATGCTGACACATCTGCATTAGCCCTTGCTGCGATAGGTTTAAAGGACCACTCTAGGCACCCAGACCACTTCAGCTTAATGAGGTGGTCTGGGTGCCTGGTCCAGCTAGGGTTAACCCATTTTTTTATAAATGGGTTAATCCAGCCTCTAAAGCCTCTAGTGGCTGTCTCATTGACAGCCAGTAGAGGCGTTTGCGTGCTTCTCACTGTGAAAATCACAGTGAGAAGACGCAAGCGTCCATAAGAAAGCATTGTAAATGCTTTCCTATGAGACTGGCTGAATGCGCGCGCAGCTCCTGCCGCGCATGCACATTCAGCCGACGAGGAGGATCGGAGAAAGGTGAGTGTTTAACCCCTTCCTCTCGCCAGAGCTGGCGGGAGGGGATCCCTGAGGGTTTCCTGGCACTATAGTGGTCTTTCAAGTGATTGGCTGAGAGCATCATCTGACCTTATTTAGTTTACTGACGGCTAGAGTAAAACTCAGTCATGTGACACAGAAGTCCCACAGGAAATCATTAATTCAATGCTTTCCTTTGGAAGCTTGGATGTGCATACGGCACATGCACACCAAGTACCCAGTGCTCCTCTATAAGGAGTATTGAATTGGACATTGGCGGAGGAGGCCATTTGGTGGAGAAGCTCAGCGCTGGAAAACGGTAAGGAAAATCATTTACTTTATTTTTTTATATGTTAAACCAGGGTGTGGGCTGTTGTTAAATAGAGACAGGGACAGGTTTGTATTCCTAATGCTTTAGTGATCGTTATATTGGTAACATTCTCCAACATTTGATTTTTCCTTCTCTTGTACTGACCACTCCGTTGTCACCACGTAACCAGTTTAGCGAATAAACCCTTAAAATATACCCGGAGGGTAGTTAATGCATCTCTTGGGTGTTCTAGAAACAGGCGTTTCCATTAGCAGTACTGGTCAGGTCTCATCATTACTGACAGTGTGAAGAATTAGGGATGTTTCTTTCTTCCTTTTCTGTTTCTTTACCATGTTTTGGTTTGTAAACATCACCACATGGGATGAAATATTAATATGCTCTTTAATATTTAATACGTTTAGCTGCATGAGGACAGAAGAAGGCTCGTGGATTGGCTGGCATTGGCTCAAACCAAACATCCCTTGAGCCAGATAAAAAAAGAATGCACATTTTACTGTAGACATATTCCTTCCAACTGATCTTTAACACTAGGCCATGCAATCATAAGATATCATCTGTCTCAGCGATTGCCTTCCTGCTCTACACTCGCTGAATGCCATCAGAGTTATGGTCCAAAAACAACTGTAACACTTTGTAATATATTCCTATGATATCGTATTTAAATAAGGATTAGGATATATAGAAACACTTGTATTTAACTAAGCAATTATAATTGTACATACCACTACCTGTGTTTGAGAACGCTGTTTTTGTTCTGTGATTTGTGGGCCCCTGGGTAATGGTTTAGTTCTTTAGGGAAAGTGGTGATTGCTTGCAAACAGAATTGCCCATAGAGGAAGTGTGAAATATCTTTACTAATGACCAGTTTACATTCCTCGTTTGTGTCCTACAGCAGGTTATTTTCTCTATTATAATTACAATTATATAAATATTTTAATTGTTCAGAAATTGACAAGAATGTTTTAAATGCATACCATGTTTTTCTATTTGCCAGTTAATTTTGGATGGAAAGATTATTATTATTATTATTATTATTATGTTATTATTTTTATAGCGCCAACAAATTCCGCAGTGCTGTACAGATTATTGTGGTTCTAGTAATTTCACAGACTCTTTTTTTCTGATTACAGCGCTGCAAGGACCGGCTGAACTCTTTGGCTATTTCTGTCATGAACCAGTGGCATGGTGTCAAACTTCGAGTGACTGAAGGGTGGGATGAGGATGGACACCACTCAGAGGAATCCTTGCATTATGAAGGTCGTGCTGTGGACATCACTACCTCCGACCGAGACCGCAATAAGTACGGGATGTTGGCAAGGCTGGCCGTGGAAGCTGGCTTCGATTGGGTGTTCTATGAATCCAAATCGCACATCCACTGCTCTGTCAAGTCAGGTAAGATCAGCATATTCAATATGCCAATCTCTTGTTTAAATTGATGTTGTTGTCCAGTGAGTTACATTTCTTCTCTCTGCTGTAACACTTTCAGCCATCTCCAATGTATCTATCCATGGCTGCACATCGTAAATGCTGCCAAGAAAATATTGAAACAAATTAAAATCCGAATCCATTAAAATTTGAAAATTTTCATTGAAATGTTACCATGCTTCTGAATTCCATTTGCACCACTGAACTCTCCATTAGGCCCTATCTATCAAAGCAATTAAATTGTTCTATGTAATATTACTAGCCATACCTTGTACACACAGGCACATGTAATGTAGACAATGGCACACAAACCTTGCCATTAACAGGCATGAGCTGATTGTGTCAATCACCAAACTAATATTATGAATTATCACAAAAATTTAATTATTTATATCAAAGTATTTGTTGCAAAGGGAAGCAATATCTAGTTTGTATACAATGTAAATAAATAACATAAGCAGATTGCTCTGGCATCACCCAGCTTTCTGAAATGCTGGGATTCGATTCTGATTGGGTAGTTACATTGGCTCCAGGTTGGTATTTTCATTAATGCTATGTAAACATGTAGCATATACACATGGCTATGTACAAAATGTGTAGGTTTATATTAAAGTTATAACATACTACAACAATATTTGAACTTGGACACAGATTGCTCTGAACACACTGTATATGCTATTACATTATTTTAGTGGTACTTTGCCTTTGACCCGATCTTACTTCAAACAGTGACCCTTGTGCCAGATCATGACACTTAATGGGCGTAATATTTTCGTACAGTCCTTTAACCTTTCACTCATGTGTAGAAGGAATCCCACAAACCTGATATGCAATATTGACCATTCTTTCCAAATAACCTTCTTCAAGACACAGATATATGATGCTATAGCCAGTTTCTTAAAGGAACACTATAGTCACCAGAACAACTACAGCTTATTGTATTTGTTCTGGTGAGTAGTATCATTCCCTTCTGGCTATTTGCAGTAAACACTGGCGTTTCAGACAAAATGCAGTGGTTTAAATTACAGCCTTGAGATAACTCTACTGGCCTGCTAGAGGTGCTTCCTGGGGCAGTGCTGCACAGTGTGACTGCCATTGACGATCTTCTCCTGCATGGAGACACTGAACTTTCCTCATAGAGATGCATTGATTCAATTCATCTCTATGGGGAGATGCTGATTGGCCAGGGCTGTGTTTTACTTGAGCTGGCTCTGCCCCTTATCTGCCTCCTTGATAGTCTCAGCCAATCCTATGCAAAAGCATTGTGATTGGCTCAGATTCCCAATTTTGATGATGTCAGCCAAGCAGGCAGCACGGACAGAGCCAGCAGCTGCAGACTTGAACAAAAGTAAAATTTTCCTACATTTAGGAGGACATGTGGGGCTAGATGTTGGTTTTTACACTATAAGGTCAGTAATACATGTTTGTGTTCCTGACCCTATAGTGTTTCTTTAATAATATCTTTATGTAGTGTAATGTACTTCACCTGAATTGGAGAATTGGCTACATTTGGAGCTGCATATGTTTGAAAACTACAGAACAAAAAGGTTGGATAAGGAGTTGCAGATTTTAGAATTAGTTTCATGGGGAATATAGTTGATAAAAGTTAGCGTTGTCTGTTCTTTACCCATGTTAGTCTGCACTAAATCATGTAATGTTAATGGAAATTAGTGTAAGATGATATGGCACTAAATACTAATCACGTTTTATTTGAGGGGTGATACAGTGCTTTAATTTGAGTCTTTATAATTGTACAGCCATACATTTCTGATGTTTGATAAAACTAGTACCCATTCATTTATCCCATTTATATGCAAACAAAAAGTTACCTGCCGTTTTGGTTCTGTATAAGTGTAAGATAGGTTCTAGAGCACACAAGACATGTAATTTTGTAGCAAAGCCCTTCAAACTCTGTGTCACACTGTATGAATGTGACAAGCACGTCCTTATAACAGAGCCAATCATTTTACTGGCAAGATGCAGAGAGATGCGCCGCTTGGCTTAATATTTAGCAATTCGGAGAAACTGGATTTTCAGGCACATTTCACTTTTTTTTTTGTTCTAGGGCTTTTTCAGTTTCATATCTATAATACAGAATACAAAGAAAACGGGGACTTTGTGTTTAGCAAACATAAAAATACCATAGAGCAGCACCATAGAGACAAAATAAAACATGTGTCATCTGTAAAGCAGACATTAAGTCAATAATGAAGATGGACAAGGCAATAGGCAACCCATTGTATTCCAGAAAACTCTCACTAGGAGAACATGGATTCGTCATAGAACCAATAACTTGGGAGGGGATTCTGGTACCGTTTCTACGTATAAGCATCTGACTATGGTTTCATATTTGCGTCGCAGCACGGACAGCCCTGAGGGGCTAAATATGACTTGTGTTCCTCTGTATGAAAGCTGTTGAAGTCTCTGATTGTAAAAGCCACTTTTGAGTTGAAACCCTCACTTTGCAAGCTAAAGGTTTTTTTTTTGTGAATAGGTGGTCACTTTCTGGTTTTCATCCTCAAATTATCTTAATCTGGTCGACTTTTACAAACTTGTCGTTTAGTTAGAAAATACCAATCAGCGGTAACTATACCTTGCTGAATCAGCAATGTTCAAAGTCTCATGGAAATTACATTAATCTGCCCTCGATTTGTGAATTTATGATCTTGTGGGGCTTGGTATCCAGCAAAATGTCCATTAGATTTCTACCTGTTGTATCTCTACTGGAGTTTTTAGGGTTTACTGGTACCCTAATCATTGGTTAGGCTGGGAAATCCTCTATCCTCTCCTGTTATCTGGTTTTACATAGTTTTATTTAACCATTACAGACACACGTTTGCTTTTTATCAACTACACTGCAGAACAAGGTCATAGTAGGAAAAGAAAGCTCTATTCTCCCCCTCCCCACCCCTCTCCCCCCAAACTCTAGATTATCAATGAAACTAAATGCAAGATGGAAGAGATTCCATAGTCCCAGCAAACCCAGTGTCCTCTGCACCAGAACAGGGCAGTGTTTGCATCCAGCTTTGGTATTTATGTTATGCAGAAACAACAGTGAGAAATCTAAGGATGGATGTGCTCTTCGGCTACTCTTTAATGTATGTGTGAATGATTGAGCATATATGTGAATAATTGTGTATATGTGTGAATGAGTAAATGGCATCAGTGTGTTAATTCAGCTTTGTCTGTGGGACTCTGATGTATGCATTCTTGAGTGATATTCCATGTGTGTCTGTATTTAAAATAAAGGCCTATTCACCTGCCCACAAAGACTGCTCAGACAGTAAAGACAAGTTTCAGATGAGTCAAGCATAATTAGACAAAAAAGGTTCCTGTTTGCAAAAAGCTCATTTTGTGTGTTGCTGATTATTTTATTTTGATTATTATTTCTTTTATACGATGTATGATCATCACACACTGTGTGCTTTCTATGGTCTCGCATGAACGCCACTGTTGTGGCTGCCTAACGGACTCAAGAGCTGACATTCCAGTATGTTGGTTGACTATGGAAGCTGCAAAGAAATTTGCTGAAATATTTAGAGGGAGGTAATCCCTGTTCATCTAGGGTTGTTCTTGTAGTTCCTCTCTTATGATGATCAACTCAGGGGTGCGCGGGTGAAGATCGGCCCCTTTTATTGGTAAGTATGTTTCAGTTCAGTGCTTTACATATTCTCATTTAGGTTAGTTGACTGAGGGTAGCTTATGCCTGTCTGTCTGCTTTCTCATCAGACTCCTCCGTCAGTGGTGTCCAAGCTGCCACACCCCAGAATAATGCCTGGAAGCCTCCTGCCAATAAGAACAGACCTGAGAAAGCTGAAGATGTGTCTGCTGATTGGAGGATGCAGGGGGTGTCTGATGTACAGTCAGAACGTGGGGATGGGGACCACTGGGATAACTACATGAGGTGAGTGACATAACTGCACAAGTAGTTACAATGTATCAAGCTTCTACAACTGTTCTGAAGCAGACACAGAAACCACGCAGATTGCTACTTTGTAATTACAGTTGCTATGGACTCCATATTTGTACTTTTTACTATAATACTGATGGTGGAGGTGAAAAAATGAGAAGGAGAGTAGCACTTATGCTCATTGTAATAAGTCTAAAGGCACGTTACTGTTTCCAACAGGTTCTCCTCTGATTCCTAGTCCAGCAGTTTTACAGCCACATTGATCATGCACTAATCACATTTTCATATTACTAAGCAAAAATCTGTCCAACATTAGACATCATTGATCGGCTGAGGACAGGGATAACCACATCTGTAGTGGCTGTCGGGTTCTTCACTAAAGACTTTCAATTATTAAAACTCTTCACATTCAGTGTCACCACACCCAGCATTAGGCTGCCAAATGCAGTGAATGCTGCTCATTGGATTCAGTGCATTAAATGAGCACAGCAATTGCAATACATGTGCAGTAGTTCCCAAGTTATTCTCTACGAGTACCATTAGGCGGGACAGTGATCTGAAAAATGGCCAGTGCAGCGCTACCAGTGGGTTAAATGGCAGAATTTCGTTTTAAAAGGGTTGGCATAATCTAAAAGTACTAATGAACACACTTTAACATTAAATAAAATTAAAGCATTTTTCATGTTTGAGTGTTCATTGAAGGAAGTATCTGATATTGCTCCTTGTTAATTAAGATATTTACTTTCTGCAACATAATTTTTATATTTATTTTAGAGCGATGTATGCCAGCCACATTTACAGGGCTATTCACGAAAGTGAGATTCAAAGTGGATTTAAAAGTCAATTTCCAATGTAAGGCCAAAACCATTGAATTAGAAAAAAAATCTAAGTCAGCTATGCTTCATGTTTAGTTTATTTGGCATAAAACTTGATATTCACTTTGAATAACCCTATTATGATCAAACAACATAGATACAAAATATATCTGCCTTATCTGCCTCAGGCCTTGCTAAGTAGTGCATGATCAAGGCTGTATACAAGACTGATGTTATGAAAATAAGAGAATGAGAAAAGCACTATATCCCTGGATTAACCTCCAGGTCGGAGTAGTGTAGATTAATACTGTAAAGAAAATGTATTACTATACAAATATAAATGTAAGAATTATGTTTCACAAGTGCAGACTAGATGGGCCACATTGATCTTACCTGACAGTATATCCTTTATTTCTATAGCACTTACAGCTGTGCTTATAAATTATGTTGTTTTTTTAAATTTCTTATTTAAAAGTATTTATTTTCTCATACATCTTAGTAACACTGGCAGTAATTAGTCCAAGGATAAGGGGGATATCTATCCCACATTGCTTTGCCAGAATCTCACAAACTGTACTGATTGTATTTATGATTATTAGAATGTTTCACTTTCTTAGAATGTTGTAAATTGTCTGAATTTGTGTTTGATCAATAAAGAGAGAAAGGAGTGAATTCTAAGATCTAAAGGAATTTTCCTTATTTTGACATTGATGGAGTTTAACTATAAAAAATAATTTAGTACTTGAAAAATGCTATTATGTCTGTTTTTGTCTTTTAAGGTATTCAAAAAGCAAAACCATACATAATAGCCTTTTCCTATTCTAATGAAGTATTCGGTCAAATCACTAGTTACCGGAAAAAAAACAATTGTTAAAACATTGTTGCACAGATGTGTCATATAATGCGGAATTCTACAATTACATAAATATTTATCTTTAGTAATTAAATAGAATACAGTGAGAAAACTGCTATTCAGTTGCCAGAGATAAACAATTCTCCACTCATAGAATCCAGTGGGCTTACCTGATGAGTATACTTTTGCTAATGCTTAGTCCCTTCACATATATAAAACTCTGAGCCTGTTGTATAGGCTTTCATATTGATACATTGTCTGCTTGCTGCACATTCAGCATGACACTGGTGATATTTTTTCTGTTAAAAAAATGGTTTTCTTTTCATTTAAACAAATTCCATTTAATACACATATGAAACCAAGTGAATGTATCCTCTTGTTTACGGCAGTTTGCTTGTTCATAAAGCCAGCCTAATTTGTATCATTGCTTGTTTTGCTTCAGTGCACAACGAGTTTAACTCTTTGAGTACATTTGTAAAATCTGCTAGTTATAATTTGGTATATATTTGTCAACTCGGTTTATAAAAATGCCCATTAGATTTAAAGTCCTTTAAATTCCCATTAACCTGCTGAATTAGTCAGGATCCTGTTAGACAACCATTGCAAGATTTAGAATTCGCTTCTCACTTAAGAAACTTTAATTCAGTCGTATATTGAGGCAAACACATTTACAATGACTAAAGCCTTAACAAAATAATAGAATATTGTACCTCTGATATAACAGATTTTTTATAAATTGTAAGAATACGTAGAAACAGGGTAAAATAGTACATTCTGACATTCTTATCCCCAAACAGAAGATGCTATGATAGTAAAGTGATGTTGGTTATATTGAGAGATCAGTGAAGGCTATATGCCAGCTGTCCATCTGGGTACACAATGAACATAAATTCTGTGGCCGCAGTCTGCCTAAAAGCTGCATACATTTTATCTTACTAAATTATTCTACTAAAATGGTCCACCCAGACACCAAATATGTATTAAAAACAAAGTTAGATCACTCTGTGCTTGATACGTAAATCAGATTATCTGTAAAGCCGCTGCATATTATGTAGCACATAAAATCATAATAATTGTTTACAGGCAGATACATATATGTGTTATGGCTTCAGTTAAGTAATCCGTTAGGGATATGCCACTATGTAAAGAAATAATGTTTTATCAAGGGTTAGAATAAAAAAGCATTATTTGAAAATATAGTTTAACTGATGGCGTGGGGGATCATTTTCACCTGTATTAGGTAATGTGAAATAAATGATTTTGTATGAATTGTTTTATGAAATGTTTGGTATTAATTGATTCTCATTGGAAATACAGTGGAACATTAAGTCATTTTACTGAGCTTGCCATTATTTGATTACACTTTTGTGTACAATCTACTTTCACTCAAAAAGCAACGCACTCAACTACTATCCACAGAAATAATATATTTTAATGTTTAGTGTTGACATTATAGTTGTTCCCCTATAGATGTTAAACATATGGGTTTAATATATTTATATACAATACCACTTATTTTCTTTTTAAAATGCTTAATCTCTCCTGATTCAAACATAACTAAACCTAGTGTGGATGTTTTCATGTATACACTAAAACATGAACGTATAGTTAACTCAGTTGGTTAATACACCACTGATATTCAAATCTCAGGGCTGCAGGTTTTACAGCCGCCAAGTCCAACTCTTTGAGCTGGGTAATAATAACATCTATAACTCAAGATACATTTGAATATTTGAAAACTAAACACAATCTCACGGTATCTTGGTAATGCTTTGATTATTAATCTGTAGCTTTGTTCCTTGTTTCAGGGGTCCTGGGACAGAGGAATTGGGGTCCACTGCTTGGAAAGCTAAAAATAAGAAGAAGAAGAAAAAAGATGGACAAAAAAAGAGTAAAAAGGAATCAAAAAGGAAAATGACAGATGCAGAAGGGAAGAAATTAAAGAAAAGGAAAAAAAAGGGGGAAATGGAAAATATGAAAGATAAAGCATTGGGGAAAGAGGAAAGGAGACAAAGAAAGGCTGTAATGACTGGGGAGCAGAAAACAGTAGGATTAAAGCCAGAGTAAGAGATATTATTTTATGGAGTTTGGAGAGAGTGGATGGAGGGGAGGCTGGACCTTCCAAGCACAGCACAGTGGATGCAGGAAGAAGCAGAAAGAATGGAAGAGTAAAGGGTTAAGAATAGAGAAGAAAGAGAGAGAGAGAGAGAGGAACAAGCATGAACTGAGAGAGAAGATAGAAAAAAGGAACTTGTCTTTTAAGTTGAGGTTGTGAGAGCTAATATAATAATGAGATCTTGATTGTAGGATAAAGATGCAAAGCATAGAGTAAAATACAATGTTGCAACATTATGCTTTTGAACTAATCCGCATAGTTGATCAAGACATAGATATGTGGGTGAAGCTAGGTAAATACGCTAATGGAAAAAAGGCAGCCAACTGTTCACTTATAAAACATTCAAATCGTTTTTCAAGAGAGAAAAATATATCACTGCAGTGAGCAAATTTGCTGCTCCCTTAAGATGTGAGTCTGTCACCAGAAGAAACCAAAAGAAAAATGACACATTTCTACAGCACAGAAAAATAACAAATCACAATCATTTGTGAAAAACAAACATTTATTATAGATTTTCCAAGTTATAAAATTCTAACACACTTCCAGTGCTCCCACCGCTGGCACCCAAATGACTATGATGATAAAAACCCATTGCAAAATGATCACGTTTGCGAAACATTCTCACATCCCTTGTAAGTGTCAGATTTGCTGTGAAGACATGAATGAAGTAGAAAGGCGATTCAATAAATTATTATTTTTTAGAGCAGGAATGTCTGTAGAAATCTGTCTAGCCATTGTTTAACTAAAACATAAGAATGATGGGATTGGCAGTCTGGAAACAGATGTTCGTGTAATCAGTTTACCACCCAGATAATATGGTGTCAAAGAATTGACAAACAGGGCTGTTCAACATGCTGTACCCCCGCTGATAGTGGAGATCTCTGGGTTCCATATTAGCTAATTGCTGAATGGTCACATGATACTCAGCACTGTATCACAACCTTTATCAGGCATCCAGACACCTGATTAGACAAATGCTATTATTGAAGACTTTAACGAACAAATGAGCTAATATATTATTGTGTGCAAGTGTATATTTGGATTTTGATGTTTCATCATTCGGTACTATCACAATCATATAATGTATATTTTGCTTCTGTAAAATTGTATAATGTATTTAAAATAAACAGATCTATGTGAACGACAGGCATTGTGTGATGTTTTTCTTCGTTGGTATCTCGAGGGGAGGGGAGGAAATCCTGTGTCGTTTGAGTGGTTGTGGACTATTTTCCCCACTTTCTTAGAGAGCAGAAAAAAATGAATTCAGTGACAAATGTAAAGTACAGTGCACAGAAATGTTTTTAAAAATGTTGTCTTGGTTTGCAACACAGTGCGTTTTTTTTCACTAAACAGACATTTGTGATGAGTTGAACTGACTTGCAATGTGATGGCAATGTAAAAATAACACAGTACAGATTATATGATAATACAGATTGTGAATGGTCCTTCGTGGGTAACATTCCCAGCCTAATCCATACTGCCTGCCTAATTTGTGATTACTTACTTTCTACAAGATTTGTGCATTACTGACTCAACAGCCAGCTGACAAAATTAAGGCACAATTAAAATGAAATCCAGCTATTGTGTCGAATTAGAGATTTTTTTTTTCTTTGGTTTGGTTTGCCTTAATGACACAAATTGGATGGCGGTAAACCCCAAACTAACTGTAAACGTACTAAAGTTTGATTGTGGGTCGTTTAATTGACCTGGGAATTTTAGACCAAAATAACCAATCAGAAATTCCAATGGCTTTTGCTTTGACAGATATTTGTTTTTCCAGGTAGTAAGACTTGGGACACTTTTTCTTCCTTTCATTTTATAGTCCGTTGTTTAACTATATATATATACATATATATAGTTAATGCATTGCTAAGCACAAATACACACACCAGTCAAGCCATAAGACTTGCTTTCCCCACAGAAATCTCACTTGAACAGTGCTCTCACTACTGCAAGGGATTCTGGGTAGGCATATGCAAATGAGCTCAACAAAGAACCACCTTTATCCCTTATTATTCCACTTTATACATGGATTCCTTGGAGTATTTGTTTGCTGTATACAACAGCTTTGAAACACAACTCAGGAAGAGGAGCAAAGCCAGTGAACCACTCATGGACAGCTGTTTCATTGTTAATGCAACTCATGAACATGAGGTTGGTTACTGGCTTGCATTGGAGGCTTAGTGTTCCTTGTACAGTACATGAAAACAGAGTTGTGGTGGGGAAAAAAGTGAGTTGTGTTTCAAAGCTGTTGTATACAACAGCCTCATTCTCCAAGGAATCCATGTTTAAAGTGGAATTATGAGGCAAAAATGTGGTTCTTTGTTGAGCTCATTTGCATATGTCTACCCAGAATCCCTTGCAGTAGTGAGAGCACTGTTAAAGTGAGATTTCTGTGGGAAAAGCAAGTCTTATGGCTTAACTGGTGTGTGTGTTTGTGTTTAGCAATGTATTAACTATCCACTTACCGTACTTCAGGTGAAGGGGTTTCATCCACACTTTTTTCCCCACCACAACTTAATTAATGTGTATATATATAGATATATATTTATATAGTTGAACAACTTAATATAAAATGTATATATACGTACATGTGTTTTGTTTTTTATTTACTTTATGTGTCTTAATCTACAATTACCATTTACTGATACTAGAAAGTCTAATAAAATATATTACTGAATTTCCTAACTAACCCAGGCTGGCGAACAGAACATAATCTGTAGATTGGAAGTGTGTTTGACCAAGGCCTCCTCCCTTTTCTTTGTTTGTACAGAGTACTGCATAATATGATGGCCCTTTGCAAGTCAGCCCCTTACCTGCAAACCTGAATATTCGACTCCTCATGTTTCCGTCTTTAGTCTTTGCCCCAAACTCCCTATTTATTGCCAATATGTTTCAGTATACTCAGGGTAGAGAAGAGTTAACAAATGTTAAAATATTGCTGCCACTTCTTGGCCTATCGGCATTCCTCAGACATTGGATCTGCAGATGTAACCCCATCTTTGCATATCTAGATATTTTAGCAATTAATGGTTAATGATTAGACCCGGCTTTCCTGTTGCTGGAGTGAGCTGGTCCTGACAGGTCCTATCCTGCCCCGCACTCCTGCTGTGATGTTATATGGCAGCTTCGGGTCAGGAAGGTACTTGCTCAGGTACAGGGATTGCAAACGCAGCCATGAGCATGTTAGACAGACACACAGAAGCAGGGCCACGCTCTTACAGCAGGGATACAAACACACATCTATAATTCTATGACATCTGCCAGGGATGAAAATAAAATATCACTGCTTTATACTGGGGACACCCCATACAAAGGCCTCTACTTTTAAACCACTTTAATATTTTTTTTAACAACAAAACTGCTGGTTGAGGATTGATACATTTATTAGTAATTTAGATATTTAAGAAATTTTGATACATGACTTTAAAGCACTAAATGTATAGACATGTAAAATAAAGATATGCTCACATTATTACTCTGATAGCTATACGGCACGTTTTATGCTTTCTGAAAATCTGAAAATTCCTCAGTTAGTCAATTCAATATTTCTCAGTTCATTACTCCATAGTAGATCAGGAAAAACAACTTTCAAGACAATTTGCAGTCAATGCTAATACTACGCAGGATCTAAAAAGCCTTCAGGACCATAACCACCTGCAAATGTGTTGAGTAATTCAAAATCACTTTGCTCATTTTTTAGTTGTTTTGTGTTTTGCCCTGTGCATTCTTGGGGATGTTATTGTGAGAGGCAGGACATCAGAGAAGTAACCTTGGTTGTATGGACAAGGTCCCAAACTGGCACTTTCTGACATTCCTAGGTAGGCATTTAGCAGTGATGGGGTTAATTGAATTGTAGAGTAGCATGTTTTTGTTTTTTTCATCCTGTGGGAGATTCAGTGCAGTAGCTAGAGGTCTCCTTGCAGAGATTGAAATATGGTTAAAGAGGTGTATGATGTAAATGTGTGTAAAGCGTGTCTGTCCGTGGGTTAGTGATTGGGGAAAAGACACAGGAAGCGAGGGCTATTACTGCACTGCTAATTGAGCATTACCCTGCCTCTAATCACATCGCACAAGGTAAGCAGGGGGAGAGTTGGGAACCGTGAGGTTAGGTAGGGACAGATACTCAAAGGAAGGAAAGAGTGGAGAGGAGGAGGACAAGGTAGCGAAAGAGAGGAGGTGAGACGAGAGGGGAGGGAAGCAGAGAAATGCCAGATTGCTCCCCTCTGCGGTCACACGCGGCATCTTAAACCCACATCCCCAGACCACAGAGAACACACAGCCCAGCCCAGCAAAACAAGACAGATATTAAAAATAATCATAGTTAGGACCTTGGAAAAGTTCAAAACAACCTGATTGCCTATATTTAAACCATAAGCAAACAGGGGTTTGTGGTGGAGAGGTGTGTGTGTCAGAGGGGGGGCACAGGGAGGGGACCATTCCTGAAATAACACCTCTGCTTTGCCAGAATGCACAGAGAAATGGAATGGAGAGCTTGTACAATCCCAAATACAAGGGTACAGGGTCAAAATAACTAAATATATCAGACTTGAAAGAAATAGGACAATAACTATTTTATAGAGGGGTTAAATTCAGGTTCTATAACCAGATATTAGAAGAAGATGATTCTACAGCTTCCTAATCTGTATTTTATGGCTTTTGTGTAGCAGACAGAGAAATGTGAACTCTTAATAACTAACTGGCCCCGAATCTGACCCCACTATTACTGTCTTAGTGTAAATTGGCAGATATTATGGGGTGAATGAGTAGGCTGTCCGTATAAATGGGTAGACTTTCAGGATCTCCAGAATAATGGACAGGTTGTTTGATTGAATGGACAGAATCTTGGGTTATCTGGGTGAAAGAGCAGATTCTAATGGTATCTAAGTAGATAGGAGGATTTGCATCTTGGTGATTGGACTGATTCTCAGCATTTCAGTGTGAATGGACCGATGCCTATGGTCTTTGGTCAGGATCAATTAGTAGATTCCCAGGATGAGTGAGAAATTATTTGAGTCTAATGCAAACTTTTTTTACTCTTTGAAGATATGTTTAAATTCTAAATGTCCCAGGGAGACGGGTGGTTTCTCATTGTCTCACTGTGAGTCACAGGTTTTCTGGGTTTGGGGGAAATGGATAGCTTCTCAGCGTGAGTGGACAGATTCTCAGTGTCTGAGAGTGAATGGATGGATTCTCTCTGTGCGCATCAGAAGATTTTCTGAATCTGAGGGAGAATTGTTGAATACACGTAACACAATTAAGGATTTGAGGGAATTTGAGAGTTTAGGGTGTACATAAGACATTTGGATAACATAAATGCTGTGTCACAGCCTAGGATCTTCACAGTGTGCTGTAAGAAGGTTAAATGGACCTCTTAGCACCATAACAACTGCAATGCTTTGTAGTGCTTATATCCCAGGTGCCATCACAGGGTAGGATATCAAATTGTTAACAATCTGATGCCCATACTCCTTCCGGTCTGAATAGATATACTAAAACCAGATTTCATAATTTTACATTACTGTATCATCTTTTGTCTTAGCATAGCCATGCAGGCCTGATAGATTGCAGACGCCCAACAGAGACAGGTAAATGGCAAACTGTCTGTAAGCTAAGCAGTTAAACTGCTTACCCTGGGGTGGCACCAAGGTGATTCCCAAGACACTGCATACTCCAGTAGTTATAGTTGTAGAGTATCCCTTTAATGTAATTATGCTATTTCAGAACATCTTGTGATCAACTCAGAAAATATACTAGTATGGATATAGTTAAAGGGACACTATAGTCACCAGAACAACTACAGCTTATTGAATTTGTTCTGGTGAGTAGAATCATTAGCTTCAGGCTTTTTGCTGTAAGCACTGTCTTTTCAGAGAAAATGCAGTGTTTACATTACAGCCTAGTGATAACTTCATTGGCCACTCCTCAGATGGCTGTTAGAGATCCTTCCTGGGTCATGGCTGCCTAAAATGCATCCAAACATTTAGTATCTCCTCCCTCTGCATGCAGACACTGAACTTTCCTCATAGAGATTCATTGATTCAATTCATCTCTATGAGGAGATGCTGATTGGCCAGGGCTGTGTTTGAATCATGCTGGCTCTGCCCCTGATTTGCCTGTTTGTCCGTCTCAGCCAATCCTATGGGGAAGTATTGGATCAGGCTACCACCTCTGATGATGTCAGCAGACTGCTTGTTTTTCTGAGTTTAACAGCATGCAGAGTTACAGCTTCAGGCTTGAATACAGTAAGATTTTTACTATATTTATGGAGGCATGAGGGGCCCAGGGGGCTCGATGGTGGTTTTAACACCATAGGGTCAGGAAAACATGTTTGTGTTCCTGACCCTATAATGATCCTTTAAGTAATAGCTCATCTTCGCACCGCTGATATTGTGAGTTACTTGTCCTTTGATGATCAATCAACCTTTAGGATATAAGTAAGCAGTGGGTGGTTAGATGGATGGAGAGAGAAAAACCGCGACAGACAGAGGAAGTTCGAAAAACAGATTACATTAACCAAGTGATAATTCTGTCACACCATTGGTCAGTGTGAATTGTTTTAAGAAGTCTGATTCTCAGAGATCTTCCTGAAACAAGTGCTGACAGGTACTCACTCCCCTCCTGGCACCCCTCCTGGCACCGCAGACCCTCTCTGCATAGCTCGGTATTTGTGATAGGGGTTTTGTTTGTGATTCTGGGTTTTTATTTGTGGATTTTGGGATGCGGGAAGCATCAATTCCCAGGATGGATTTGATTCATTCTGCTCACTCTATATTCAGTTGGTTTTTTTTACTTCCTGTTTTCATGATTATTTATTTTTTATAACTCTGTGGTTTTTGTTATGTTATTTTTATAAACAGTAGTTATTATTATATCTTTTACTAATATTATGACAGCAAAATAAATATATCCATTATATTTTCAAATTGAATTCACGTAGTAATCACAATAAGATATCAGTTTGTCTCCGCTAGTATTTGTCTATCTACCTATCTATCCATCTGTCTGTCAATCCGTCTGTCTGTCTGTCTATCTGTCAGCCTGCCTGTCTGTCTGTCTATCTATCTATCTATCTGTCTCTGTCTGCCTGCCTGCCTATCTATCTATCTATCTATCTATCTATCTATCTGTCTGTCTGTCTGTCTGTCTGTCTATTTATCTGTCTGTCTATCTACCTATATACCTACCTATCTATCTGTCTGTCTGCCTGTCTGTCTGTCTGTGGTTGTCTCCAGAATCACAAGATGGCATAAGATTTTTCAATACACAATTTGTAGTTGTGTAAATAAAAAGTGTAAATTAATAGAAAATGAAACAAAATATCTTAAATGCATGTTCACAATCCCTTAAATCATACACACCCAGTTTGCCTCGTCATCATTCAATGCCATGTCGTCAGTCCTAGTGGTACCCAACATAGCTCACTGTGGATTATGTTTCGTTATCCGCTGGGGTGTGCAGTTATAATGTGCATACATGGTATGACCGATATTTTTGAAGTGAATTTCTCTCATCCTGTTAAAAAGCTGCCAAGGTTAATAATCAATGTAGCATTGGATATCTTAAACATAACGTGTATTAAAGCCGCCTGATGACTGTGATTACCGTAGCACCCTTTTATTTGTCTCCAGTAGAGAGCTTATACCTGCCAAATCGTCCGTCCCCCCCCCCCCCTATGAAATTGGGATGTCAGGGTTCCGGGCCTGATATGTGTAGATCTGTATCTGCCATCCGACCCGTCCACAGAGGACAATTCCCACACATCCAATGTTATTGGGTTACATATATTATTATTGACCAGCCCCTGGAATCATTATAACAATGTAGAAATAGTGTTTTTCCATCCTATAGTCTGATTCTCATTTTTTATTTAATCACCTAATATTCACCTTCTTAGGTGATTTACGGCTGACCATGTACCATGAGATTTATAGCAGCTGCCTTTTGGCTACCCCTGGTCTAAACGGAAGCAAACCATACGAAGCCCGTTGCCATGCTAGCAAAAACTATTTTTATTATACAGGGAGAGCATGATGTGAATTGTAGTCTGTGGTAGATGCAGGGACAGAGGTAACAGTCTCTTCTGTGTCTTTCTATGTGTCTCCTTCATCCTTACATGGATACTCCACCAACTTTTAAGCTGACTTCCCTGCTATAATTACAGAGTTTATTTATATCAGTAACCTCTTCCTTCATAGGCTCCCGGCTCCTCTGCAGTGAAGGTACTTATTGTGCCGATTTGTCCCTACTGGGTTTGTGTGACTCTTTATGTGAACCACAACCTTCGTCTCTCACCGCAAACCTGTTTTCCTTCACCATTAGCCACTGTGCTCAGGTGAAGCCGCTTTGGGGTTTACCTTCCACACTTCACTGTGTATAGTGAGGACACTGTGTATCAAGAGCTGCTTCATTAACTCTAATTCTCATCATCACCAAGAACCCATGGACTCTTGGCATCAAACTATACCCTCGCTGCTCTTTATTCGAGTTGAACTGCAAATCTCAATAGCCTCAGCCAGGCCATGGAGCTCTGTACCAAGAATAAGCACCATGTTTAACTCTGACTGTTCACAAAGCAATTCCCAGGACCCTCATTCATCCATAGCTAGAACAACATTTGTAATATATCAGCATATTCCTGTTTAACTCACTGAATGCCAGGTGGAGTGAGTGCATCATTTTTTTTAAAACACCCGTTTAGCATTGATATAACAGTAGATCACTGTTTAAACATCTTGGAGGATTTACATAAAACATTATATTTTAACCGTATTCTTGGATTATAATTTCTCTTCTCTCTAATTCTACGGCCGTCAATAAATCTTTCTAGAGTCTCAACTTACCTTTTGCTGTAAGAAGCATTATAGGCGTAGACGTCATACATACACTTCCCTGACTCAGGGCTCCATTGAAACCGTTATATTTAGAGGTTGCCAGACAGCAACACTTTGATGTGGTGTTTTTATGAGGGAGAGGCAGAAAAATACATATTCAAAGAGAAATTATATACCTATAAGCAGGGACTCTTGGCCAATATAGTAAAAAGTAAAAATATAAAAACAGAGGTAGACACTTGTATTTAGTTTAAAATTAAACAAAATGACACTACCATATGTTTAAAATAAATTAGTCATTGATTTTTTTTTTTTATTTCAAAGCTATGTATTTTAAATTGCTACTTTGTTGTGACTTTTCTACCGTTCTTTCTCCAGAACATTCTGCTGCAGCCAAGACTGGTGGCTGCTTCCCAGCGAGCGCCACGGCCACCATAGAATCTGGGGAGAAGTTGCCCGTGTCTGACCTGCGCCCTGGCATGAAAGTTCTAGCCATGGACAGTGATGGCCACTTCACATACAGTAGTTTCCTGACATTTTTGGATAAGAATACTCATGTAAAAAGTCTGTTCCAGGTGATAAAGACTTTTGACCCTCCTCGACAGCTTTTCCTAACTCCATCACATCTCATATTCGTGGCAGACAATTTCACCAGCAAGCCTACTGATTTCCAAGCAGTGTTTGCTGGCCGTGTGACACCAGGGCAATATATACTAGTCTCAGGTGTACCAGGCCTCTTACCAGCAAAGGTAAGCTCAGTGAGTACGGAAACAGACATTGGGGTCTATGCTCCCCTCACCCAACACGGGACAATAGTGGTGGATGATGTAGTAGTTTCCTGTTTTGCACTGGTACAAAAACAGAGGCTATCTCAACTGGCATTTTGGCCCCTCCGAATATTTTACAGTCTAGGAGTAATGGGAGGTAATCAATCATCTCAACTGGATGGTCTTCACTGGTATAGCCAAGCTCTTTATAACTTGGGCAGAGTAATACTTCACAAAAGTGAGTTCCATCCTCAGGGCATTCTTCAACTAGAGAGCTGAGTGTGAAATTAGAGGTTTAAACATCAAATAAAGATTTCTTCTGAATGCTACTGTATTGGGTACATTAACAGTATCATTCTATTTGGTCTACTGATCCTTCCCGAGAGACACCCCTGTAGATTACTAGAAGAAAAGGGAATAAAGATACAGTGAAGGATAATAGTGATATACATCTCTGATACAGTAGTTGAATAAGATGTGGGACATCTCTAAAGAAAGCTCTTTAGATGCCATTGAAACAAGCTTCCAATATAAGACTCGCATAGAATGAATGATCTGGTCATCTTATATAGAGTGCCAGGTCACCACAATGGTACCACAAGAGCAATGTGAAAAAGTAGCTACCTATTTACCGAAGTATCATGAATGACCATGTGGCAACCTCAAAACTAATCACATTTCCCAGGATATTGAATTGCCCAGTCAGGATTTGTAGTTCTTTTTTTTTCTAACAATTATATAAATTCCTTCACAAATTACTTGACAAACTTAACAAATCAATGAATAAGTACAGTTTGGAAACCCACGTGGAGAAGTCTGTTGTTGCTTAGTCTTTCAAGGTACTAATTCACTGAGACACTGACATCTCGTAGTGATGATTTTGCCTGCCATTTTTACTTACTGGTTCTAGGCTTTCTGCTGCTAATGGGTTGTATTTATACTAGAACAGACATTATCCTCAATAACTCTATTGCTTGCAGTTATTTATATTGCAGTAGATTGAATCGTTTTGTATAATCAAAAGGAAAACTTACCCTTATTCATTAGACGAGACAGAAAAAGGATCTGCCGTCTTTCCCCGAAAATAAGACCGGGTCTTATATTAATTCCCCCCCAAAAAAACCGCACTAGGGCTTATTTTCGGGGGAGGTCTTATTTTGGGGGAACACAGTAGTAGATGGAGTGGAGTCTTCATTAAATTAAAACCCCATGTCTTTAGTTTGCTTGCAGGTACGGTTTTAATGAAAGAACAATGAAAAATAAATATTTTACAAATTTTTTTACCCGAATTCCATAGTTTGAAAAGAGAAACATTGAATTGGGAAATTTAAGAGTGCTAGCAGGAAAACCATAGAATTCTCACCATTTGTCACTTTAATAATTCTTTACTATATTTCACATAGTGAACAGACTGGCTCAGTACCTTATTATAGCTGTCCCATTATTGCAGGTAGACAGGTCAGCACATTAGCAAAAATTTGAGGCTCCAAAATAAATGGGCTCCAAAACAGCCAAAAATTGTGATAATGATCTATCGCAGCTGGAATGCGACAACAATCTTATTGTTCTTCTCATTAGCTAATACAGAAGTCAAGATGTAATGAGTAACTAACATTTCTACTGACGTTGTCCATTGCGAACATGAAAACAATTGCTCAGAGTTAGAGATCCCATCTTTGATTAGTAGCTCACTCAAAAATAACTTTTTGTTTTACATCTGTCCATCGAGAACCATGAAGCTAAGACTCAGCTGGGCACATGAGCAGACACATAGATGAGGCCAAAGAAGTGGCAGACCAAAACATAAACAATGGCACACAGATTTACCCAACAAGCAGCAAGTAGTCCTGTCCAACGCACTTTCTTATCCACCCCAATGGTCTTTAGCGGTAACCCTCAGACGAGAAATTCTGACTCATGAGTTATCTCTGTGTTTCTCCAGATAACCCTTGTGGCTATATCTACAAAAGAATGTTTTAACCTGAGTTAATACTGTGTTCTAACCTTTTACATCCAGATTTTCACACTACGTGCAGTGGCACTCCTGTTGAAATAGATTGTGCCCCCAGAATGACTACCATGTGCTTGATTTAAATAGGGCATTGTATGTGATCAAATAGTGTAGAAAACATCAATGTCCAGGAGATGTTTCAGTTATGACCATGGCCAGATCAGAAGGTTTCAAATCTGCTCCTGCCCATGACATGGTAGCTGACCCTTTGTCTTTTGTAGTCCTTTCATCACCTAGATTAAAATCAGAAAGCCTTTTCTAGATACACCATGATATCAGAACATACACTGCATGCCCTGACTATCCAGAATAACTAGGGACCATCTCGACTTCCAAGAATCCCACGTTCCTCCAAAGTCAGAAAGATTCACCTGTTCTCAATCCATCTCATTCCTTATTTATTTTAATATGCAAGTGTGTACTATAGGTGTATAAATGTTTCCTGTTTATATATAAATATATAATGAAGAAAATGTTATTAATATTATATTTCTGCCAGTACTTACAGGGAAGTGGAAGATTTTTTTAAAAAAAAGTAATGAAAATTATTTAAGATAATTGCTAATGTTCTGCATATTGTGGAAGATCAGTGTAAAGAGGCCGAGGCCTGCAGCGATTATTATGTTCTGTGTTCAGGATTAAATCTGATGTCAAACTTGTTCCAGCTCAATACAATTACATTCTGACTTTTATTACAGCTTTGTGTGTGTCTTTTGTGTTAAAAAAAAAAATGATGCAAATGTCACAAATACTTCTGTTTTCCTCTGCCATTCCTCTTACTCTGTCTATCTATCTATCTATCTATCTATCTATCTATCTATCTATCTATCTATCTATCTATCTATCTATCTATCTATCTATCTATCTATATGTCTGTCTATCTGTCTATCTATCTATCTGTCTATCTATCTCTCTATCTATATGTCTGTCTATCTATCTATCTGTCTATCTCTCTATCTATATGACTGTCTATCTGTCTATCTATCTCTATCTATCTGTCTATCTACTTATCAATCAATCAATCTGCCTATCTATCTATCTATCTATCTATCTATCAAATACATCAGTCTTGTCTTGTCATCTGTCGATCGTCTGTGTATTATCTATCTCTGTATCTATAGAGGTTTGGATGACTCACATACAGATGGCTTCTTGACTTGGGAACTTCAAGGCCATGTTTCCCCATTAAACAAAGTAGTCATGTGCTCAGGGAAGGAACACCTGAGATTTAAAGGCTGCCAGGGAACGTTAAACTGTGAACACATGCTGAACGAAGGACTTCGGCTGTGTGAATTTACATAGATCCACAGCACTGATACCCAGAGTTCTATTCTCCACATAACTCAGGTAACTATTCACAGAATTATTATTTACCAGACCCATCTAGAAAGGCTGCCAGGAATCCTGCAACATAGGAAACGAAAGCTGGCAAAGCATCATATTGAGAGAGTTGTAATTCTACAATATGTAGAGTAACCTATTGGTCAAACCTGGTCCTAGGAAGTCACTCTGTTATTTAGTAGTGGGGTCGTAAGATGCTGCTTAGGGAATGTTTCAGAGAAAATGTAAAATAATATTTAAGATTATATATAATAAACATTCCAAAATATTTTTAAAAAAAATCTAAATGTGTTAAGGACCATTGAGGCCTAATATGCCACATTTAGGACTTCATCCCCCAAAAAGTTGCCAATGATTAATTGGACTGTTTTTCCTGCATCGCCAATCTAAAGGTAAGTTAACGGCAGCAAACAAATGTTATTCTCTCCATTGTAGCAGCATTCTGGTTACCTGTAAGTTTAGCATTATATTATTTTACAGCTGTTTGTAAATCATCAAGCTCCTTAAATATAAACCCAGTTCCGTCTGGCAAAATTTACGTGTGCCTCAATAGTACCTTTTTTTGACCACGTGGAGGTTGTTGGAAAAACAAAGGGCTCATTTACATCCTTTTTGGTAAATATCTACCGTAAACTGTCACTAATAAAGGCTTGCTCCAACCACCATCACAACTTCTGCTTTAAGAAGCCAGTAATTGGCAGCAACAGGGTTTGAAACCAGTTGGAAATCAGTCAGTCGCTAAGTAGTGGTTAGTGGTTCTGTAGAAAAAAAATGGGAGCTACTAGCCACTACTGAAAGCTAGTCGCTCCAGTGACTCCCTGTTGCAAATGTTAAGATTTTGCAGTTAGTAACCAGCTGGCCAGGAAAAATCAGATACAGGGTTGTAAACGAGTGCAAAGATTCTGAAAAATATTTAAGAGTAAAAAAACAAAACAAAAAATGAATTAACATATATGACATATTTGGCACTCAACTGAAAGACACAGTGCGGCATCATAAATAATAACAATGTATTTATTTTTTAAATAATGTTTTAAATAAAATATATTGAAATAACTGCAAAATTAATTTCTTTCACTTTAGTTTCTACCAAATCAGAGCCTACTGTTATGTCCTTCATTCCCTGAGCAGAACCAAATTCTACCCCCTCCCCGGCAGAGCCTACTGTTACTTCCTTTGTTCCATGTGCAGAACTAAATGCTATCCCCCGCCCGCCCCACCCTGCAGAGCCTACCGTTACATCCTTCCCTGTACAGAAACAAATGCTATCACCTCCCCTGCAGAGCTAACCCTTCTATCTGAAAATCCTATGTATGATTATTTCCATCGTCAGAACCTTGTGATAAGTTGATCCTAACTTCCCCCTATTGCTATGCTGCTGCTGGCCCTCCCCATGCAGTACCTATTGCTGTGCTGCTGCTGGCTCTCCCCATGCAGTACCTATTACTGTGCTGCTGCTGGCCCTCCCCATGCAGTACCTATTACTGTGCTGCTGCTGGCCCTCCCCATGCAGTACCTATTACTGTGCTGCTGCTGGTCCTCCCCATGCAGTACCTATTGCTGTGCTGCTGCTGGCCCTACCACAGTACCTATTGCTGTGCTGCTGCTGGTCCTCCCCATGCAGTACCTATTGCTGTGCTGCTGCTGGCCCTACCGCAGTACCTATTTCTGTGCTGCTGCTGGCCCTCCCCATGTAGTACCTATTGCTGTGCTGCTGCTGGCCCTCCCCATGCAGTACCTATTATTGTGCTGCTGCTGGCCCTCCCCATGCAGTACCTATTGTTGTGCTGCTGCTGGCCCTCCCCATGCAGTACCTATTTCATGCAGTACCTATTACTGTGCTGCTGCTGGCCCTCCCCATGCAGTACCAATTACTGTGCTGCTGCTGGCCCTCCCCATGCAGTACCTATTGCTGTGCTGCTGCTGGCCCTCCCCATGCAGTACCTATTACTGTGCTGCTGCTGGCCCTCCCCATGCAGTACCTATTTCTGTGCTGCTGCTGGCCCTCCCCATGCAGTACCTATTGCTGTGCTGATACTGGCCCTCCCCATGCAGAGCTTAGTGCTGCCTTCCTTCTGCAGATCCAATTGCTGCAGAGCCTAGTGCTACCTCCTAAGTTCCTCAAAACATTTTTCTGCCACCTCACCCTACTCTCCTCTGGTGCAGTAGTGCCTCCTGCAGATCCTGTTGACACCACCTCACCCTGTTGAGCCTAGAACTCCCTCAATACCTTTACATCATTGCTGACAGCTTTCCCTGCAGAGTCTAGTTCTATCACTCTTTCCATGCAGAGCCTCATTCACTCACCCCTGCAAATCCTACTGCCACCTCCTTCCTGCTGCAGATATTGTTTCTGCTATCGTCTCCGAGCATAGCGCTGCCTCAGTCAGAGCCTTCATTACCTACCCACTTGGTACTCGCATAAAAAGAACCTGTAGTGTAACGTTTCATGAAGATAAAATATCTCCTTCTACAAATACACAGCGTAGTGAATGTTAGCAATAAGTGCTCTTTAGTTTGTCCTGCAAAGTACATAGAAAAAGTCATGTAATTCTCTGAATAGAAATGTTAATCAATTATCTAAACATTATTGTTTTATACTTTCGAAATATTAACCCAGTGTGATATCTCTCCCCGCCCCCCCCTCCAGGGACACACACATATTTACAGGGTTATTCAATGCAATGAGAATTCAAAAAGAATTTCAAATTAAATAATTTAACCCCTTAAGGACACATGACATGTGGGACATGTCATGATTCCCTTTTATTCCAGAAGTTTGGTCCTTAAGGGGTTAAAGGGACACTATAGTCACCTGAACAACTTTAGCTTAATGAAGCAGTTTTGGTGTATATAACATGCCCCTGCAGCCTCACTGCTCAATCCTCTGCCATTTAGGAGTTAAATCCCTTTGTTTATGAATCCTAGTCACACCTCCCTGCATGTGACTTGCACAGCCTTCCATAAACACTTCCTGTAAAGAGAGCCCTATTTAGGCTTTCTTTATTGCAAGTTCTGTTTAATTAAGATTTTCTTATCCCCTGCTATGTTAATAGCTTGCTAGACCCTGCAAGAGCCTCCTGTATGTGATTAAAGTTCAATTTAGAGATTGAGATACAATTATTTAAGGTAAATTACATCTGTTTGAAAGTGAAACCAGTTTTTTTTTCATGCAGGCTCTGTCAATCATAGCCAGGGGAGGTGTGGCTAGGGCTGCATGAACAGAAACAAAGTGATTTAACTCCTAAATGACAGTGAATTGAGAAGTGAAATTGCAGGGGAATGATCTATACACTAAAACTGCTTTATTTAGCTAAAGTAATTTAGGTGACTATAGTGTTACTTTAAGGTCAAAACTGGAAAAATGCTCTAGGTCAGCAATGCTTTCCGGTTGCCCTCAAGTACAATCATCACCGCTGTCACATCTCGGATTGTAGCTGTATATGTGGAAAAACAAAGACTCTGCTGCTCTCTTGAGGGATAAAAAGAGATTGCAAAAATCACAAACAATCCCAACAAATCCCATTCCTAGAACTGCTTCTCCCATAGTAATACAATAGAACTTTAATGAGTATGCCTCTTAAATCATTTATAACACCTCTGATCAGCTTCATATTATCTGATTTCTGATCATTTTAATCCTGTGTAGAAATATAAGCCAGACATTTGAAATACAGATGAGTTATTGTGTACTGTGTTTTGTAAACTCTGTTTTCAATTCCCCACAATTTACTAAATAGTCAGGGTTTAGACTTTTATTAATGCCTGTGAGGTCTTAGAATGTCTGTGTTTCATTGCACTCAGTGACTATGAGAGCATACCAGCACGAGTTTATAGAATGCATTGCAAATAGCTATCACTGTGCAGCAACTGACTGATTTCACCCACAGTCCTGCCATCATTTGAGAGCTTCAAAAATAACAATGGAGAACTTAAAACTGCAAAATGTTGGATTTATACACGTAACTGGAAAATGAAACGGAAATTGCAATTTGTAGGCCAGAATATGCAAATTTGATAGATTCCTCAAATTATTTGTTTTTCCAATTTGCCTATTTTTGCCTACAATTTGCAATACACTTGTCAATTCTTCTCAATTCCCAGTTTGGCAAATAAACCCCTGTTTTTTACATTTGAAATCCCTGACTGTCTACACATTACCCAATTACACCTCAGGTATTCCAGCAAAATCAATGTAGTTTTATGTGTCAGATTCCACACAAATTATAGGAATGTTGACATGTGTCAAAAAGTAAATAACATCCAAACTAGCCCTCCCTTCAGATGGAGATTTAGTGATTGTATTTTTCAGGCAAATTAAGATAAATGAAAGAGACTTTAGCCAAATAGTCTTCTCCGCAACTAAGAATCAAAAGCTATTTAAAAACAATTTAATAAAAATACAAACTCATTAGAAAAAAAACTAAACTGAGCATTGTCTGGTTCCCATGACCACTTATATTAAGGAGAATGCCAGGACTCCAATGTGAGGATGTTCAGGAGTACTCATTGTAGCAGCCCGTTAGTAAAAGTAGTGGATGCAATGGGATAGACTGAAATTGTAATAAATGCAAAGCAGTTACTAATCAGATCAATGTCCCTTTATTCCTGTAGTTAATGTACATGGCAATCAAACATATATATGAGGTTCCTCCCATCCATCTCCTGTGCTGTGAGATGAGGGCAGATAACGATTGGCCTTCGCTCAGGACCTCCTGTCAACAATGGGGGCCTGCCTCATATTCTCTAATATTCCGACATCTGGATTGTGACTTGAAAATAAATGTTTATTAATGTCCAATTTTTAGGAGATTATTAACACCCATAGACATGCCACCCATAAACCTCTCCCCTACACCAGGAAAGTGCCAGATGTATGCACAATACTACCAACACTAGGCTGTAAAAAATAAGATGTCTTTTTAATAAAGATTAAATAAAACTATGCAAATGTACAGTTACCCACAAATCCTGGTCAGCAACCCACAATTCCTGGTCGGTTCTCCACAGTCCCTGGATGGTGACCCACAATTCCTAGTTAATTACCCACAATTCCTGGACAGTGACCCACAATTCCTGGTCAGTGACCCACAATTCTTGGTCGGTTCTCCACAGTTCCTGGACAGTGATCCACAATTCCTAGTCAAATACCCACAATTCCTGAACAGTGACCCACAATTTTTGGTCGGTTCTCCACAGTTCCTGGACAGTGACCCAAAATTCCTAGTCAAATACCCACAATTCCTGGACAGTGACCCACAATTCTTGGTTGGTTCTCCACAGTTCCTGAACAGTGACCCACAATTCCTAGTCAAATACCCACAATTCCTGGTCAATTACCCACAAGTCTTGATTCTCCACAGTGCCCGGACAGTGACCCACAATTCCTAGTCAAATACCCACAATTCCTGGTCGGTTCTCCACAGTTTCTGGTCAGTTACCCACAATTCCTAGTCAATTACCCACAATTCCTAGACAGTGACCCACAATTCCTGGACAGTGACCCACAATTCCTAGTCAATTACCCACAATTCTTGGTCGGTTCTCCACAGTTCTTGGAGAGTGACCCACAATTCCTAGTCAATTACCCACAATTCCTAGTCAATTACCCACAATTCCTGGTCAGTAGCCCACAATTCCCAGTAAGTTACCCACAATTCTTGGTCAGTTACCCACAATTCTTAAACGGTTCTCCACAATTCCTGCTCAGTTACCCAGAATTCCTGTCCAGTTACCCAGAATTCCTGGTATGAGTATTCCTATTTATTATGAAGTAGTACTAATAAGGGATAAAGTTTGCTTTTTTGGGATTAAATGTGAGATCAAATAAAGAAGTTGAATGTATTAATGCAAATCTGTTAGAGCACCACTCCAAAAATTTCATAAAGATTATTATTATTATTATTAGCTTTTATATAGTAAGCGTACTGCACTGACATGGGCGCCAGACAGATGAAACACCAGGAGCTGAAGAGGGTACGTGGGACAGCCATGTCCGCTGTGTTCAGATAAGTTAAACCTAACTTTCTCTGCACCACAGGGGTACCGCACTGCAAGTGGCAAAGTCACCACTGGGGGTCTTTGGAAAATATGCAAAGACCCCAAACGATGACAGAACCACTTTAAATAAAAAAAATAAAAAATGAAATTATTATTTATAAAACAATACATTTAAAAAAAAACAAACAAACAAAACACTTACACAATATAAAATGTGAATACATTCAGTTTTATGGTTGTTTTTATTTTTATTTTTTTTCTTTGACAATGAAAGGATAAAAAGATCGGCATTTTTATTTTATACTAACGGTATTAATTACTGAAGTTAAAATTGTTAGGAATTCAAAGTGAATTTAAATACAGGACCAAGTCAAACAATCTGGAAGCATTGCTGACTTGGATACGTTTTAAATGTGAAATCCCCTTTGAATGTCCAGTACTTAGTTTGGAAAATAACTCTGTTTGAGGTTGTTATAATAAGCATTTCTGACAATGAACAGCAGGGGGCAGTCTACCACTGCTAATAATGCTGCAGATTAGCTATTATTATTTTACTGGTATTTATATAGCGCCAGCATATTCCGTAGCGCTTTACAATATTATCAAAGGGGGAAATTTAACAATAAATGAGACAATTACAAAAACTTACAGGGACAATAGGTTGAAGAGCTTACAGTCTATAGGTACAATTTTAAGTTCTGCTTTTAGGATGAACTATTGATATTGGAATAAAAAATGATGTATTTGTTTTATAATTGTTATTTATCACAGATTCAACATATAACAAACTATATCATATTCCATAGTGCTGTACAGAAAACTTTGATTTCCATCATTCTTAATTTAGAGTCTATGGAATAAGCCTATTAATCTCTATGAAACATTCATATTGACTTAAGTGGAATTATATTTAAATTTCAACACAATAGGAAGATATGATCAGAAAAAGTAGGGACAAGAATGACAAAGTTGGCAAAAAAACAGATCTTTAAAGAAGCCTCTGCCTTAAACACTTCTTCCATATCTGTCTCTGTTCCACTCTGGTGTGTGCAACGCATTACAAATACAGCAGTAATGGTGGCAGTGGGGGACCCATGAAGAGGTCGCCAGCGCAAATGCTCCCTCCGAGAAATCAGGGGCAGTTATGTCTGGCCAGCAGAATAGATTGAATAAATAGCCAAACAAAACAAATGACTGTGGTCATGTTTTATATGTGAATCTCTGTATCTATGTCTGTGTGTTTGTATATGTCTGTGTTTGTATTGTATGTGAATGTCGATATTTGTGTTTGGGCATTATCTGTGTATGTTTGGGTGACGATGTAGGTATTTGTCACTGTATCTGTGTTTGTAAGGGCATGTATCTGTTTGTGCCAATATACGTGTCCATATTCCAAAGATGAAATCTGACACTAAATCCAATACTGCCCTGTCTGAATTTGGATAACAGATTCTGGAGGATGAAGTACAAGGATCAGCAGACAGACCCCAATGGAGAGCTTCATGTAGTAATAATATTTCCCTTGTAGCCCCCCTGGCCACAGCAATGCAAGCAGCCATGTAACCTGGAGGTGTCCTTTTTATGTTTCTCTCATGCAATAGAATCCCTACCTATACCTTTAATATATACATTCTAATTCCCTGATCCTTTTCATTTACAGTTTATCCAGTCCAGTGGGTGATTTTTCCATGGATGTACTTGATGGTGGCTGCATGCTTTTTTTTTAATGTCCTTTGATGATCATAGAGCATTGTTTTGTCAGGGTAGTAGTGGATGTATAGTCAGTTATCCCAGATGAGGTGGTAGAACAGTAGCAGTGATGTTATTTTACCTGATGTATCTTCTCACTCGGGTAGGTCTTTGAAGATCTTGCATATGCGGAATTTGGGGCGCATGCCAGGCATTTTTATGTTTAGAATATAAAAAAAAAAAAACATGTTTAATTATTTTCGTATAATATAGCAGGCTAAAGACAGTAAGAGTTTAGGTCCACAATTACTGAAGTGCCAGTGTTTGCGTATTACATTCTCAAGTCTTTCAGAAAAGGGTTCATCCCAGGGGGTGGAGGGGGGTTAAACAGATACTATTTAACTGAATACAGGGACATGGGGACAGGGGACCATCTGATCTCCTGACATATAACGAAGCACCCTGCTGATGAATGGCTATTAGTGGGGGGTAGGATAAAGCCTGAATAGGGAGACACAATCGTTAATTTGTTCTCATTAGCATGACAAAAATCCAACACAGATATATTATGTTAAACGCATGACCCCACCCTGGCCTTCCAACATCTGTGCCAGACACCAAGAAAGTTGGGATCAACTTCTGCTCTCCGCACTCGCTCCGAACAACTGGATCCTCTTCACATGCCAATCCAACCCGTTACTGCCATGGTTAATAGATGGGCAACAGTCCTGTGTGTTAACTGGAACATATCCCATATTACAGGTTAGGGGAGACTGCTCATCTCCCTTACTTTATTCGGTCAAAACCAGCAAAGGGATTAGCAATTTTTTTTTAATTAGAATTGTAACCTGTTAGCTCCTTCGCTGGCTGTTTTAAATTCTCCTCTAAACGAAGTTTAATGTACGCGCCCCAATGTTTAATGTACCCGTGGGTGGGGGGAATGATTTCGTGCATTGCCTGGGAACTCTTTCCGTCTTATTTAATATCTTTCCAGGTATATGTAATAGGTGATACAGCATATTCTCCAAAAAACAAAAACAAAATAGTTTATTCTTTATTAATGTGTCTTAAGTAATGTCCAATACTGAAAGTTCTCTCATTTTCCAGTAACTTGCAGAACAAATATAAATACAGTGTTACAAATATGACACGTAAACTGATCAGCCACAACATTAAAACCACTGACAGCCTGGTAAAGGGAATAACGGGTGTACAAATCGATATCTGATAGCATGCAGGCAAGAAAAGAGCTCTCTAAGATCTGTAGAATTCAAATATTGCAACCGGGAAATCAGATTATTAACAATATAGATTTTATTCATAATATATGGGGGAAAAAAGCTTTTAAAAATGAATCAAAGAAACAAAAATATAATGTTTGGTTTTTTTTAATTGCGACCTAAACTTTACTTACAAAATATAAACGTAAAAAAGACAAGTTCGATTTTCTCTAGTGATTTCCTCATGGATTTACAGAATATAAATGTTGGTGATTTTTATCTTTAACTAGATAATTACCTCTTCTGATACAAAAAGTGCATCAGGGATCTAATATGAGAGAGAGGGAGAGCACTATAGCTATACTTGGGCACATGTGGTACAGCCCTATGCCTATTGACACACACTAAGATTTGCAATCCATCATATCAGGGGATGTCGGTCTAATTTAGCTAATCATCCATTCTTAACGCCTTTTAAACATGTAAATGAATGCCTCACTCATGTGAAAGTACAGCGCTGATTATACTGCAGTGAAGGCTGGCCACTTGGCAATAAAGTGTTAATGTGTCTTTAGAAACAAGCAACAACAGTGATAAATTGGCCAGCTATTGTGGTTAAGGGAGTAGCAGATGTGTTTGGGAGTGTGTTGGGTTCCAGGTCTCTCAATAGGTAGGAGGGCCAACAAGTACAGACACAGCAACAAACACTTGGGGGTCACGGCTGGGGGCTGTGCTGGGGTAAGGATCATGACTACTGGAGAAGTGATCACAGATGCCTGACCTGCACTTTCAATTTTCATTATCCTAATTAGTCTCCCAGCAGGAGGTACAATGAGAGATAAAGGTTTGCCCCAATTATCAAGCTGGGATATTGAAGTTCCTTAGGGAAATTGCCTTATGCCATATAATGGATTTACTGGGGATCCATGGAATGCATACAACGAGTGGGAACTAGTGGAATTGTATTTTGATTCTTATTGATACATTAGTTACTTTACCTGCTGGCCTATACACGTGCTTTTTTAGCAAATTCTGCAAAGTTTGTAGTTCCTGCGCATGCACAGTACTGATGTTAGTGCATGGTCCACAGACCTTGATTTGTCTGTTGAGTCTCCTGGGTAACTAGGAGCGTTATTTATCAAAGAATGAAACATATATTGGTGAGTTTGGGTCAATGTGGTTCCTTCAACTCATCAGAAATTCATTAGAAAATGTACTAACAAATTAAAAGAAGGTGAATTTTGTAGAGTTGTAACGAATAACAAAACAGAATTATCCCTGATTTGGGATAATTCCCAAGACCCCGAAGGACACAAAATTATCCAGGGGTGTATCAGATGCAGAATTAATACTAAACAGTGGGAGTCTATAAGAACCCTAATGACTGCGAACGACTTCTCTATTCTTTACTATCTTACACTCAGTGCGCAATGGGTGGGAGATTACACTCAGTGCGCAATGGGTGGGAGATAACACTCAGTGCGCAATGGGTGGGAGATTAATATTGAAGTTAAACATGTATTCCTAACGCTGTAGTGTTCTACTCCTGATTTAGATTCAGCCCCCACCCCCAAATTTAGTAAAGCATTTTACTTACCCTTTCTCCAGCGCCAAGATTCACACTGGCAGCTGCCCGCTCCGTGTTACGTGGGATCTTACTGGATGCAGTCTGATCATATTCTTCTTGTTTAGTCCGATGCTTCTCTTGGAGAAGAATTAGGGACAAGAAACGCATGCAATGGCAAGCCCCGTGCTCCTTCAATAGGGAAGCAGTGAATCCAATACTTCCCTATGATAAGCATTAGAGCACATTGCATGAGATTATCAAACGTCACAGAACCGAGTTTGTTTGGTTTTGTCTAAATTTTGCAATTCATTTTCAATTGGCTAAGTTCATTACTTACCTGGTGAATTAATTTCTAGATATGGACAGTTTTAAGAGGGGATCCGGTTCATAACAACTTGTTACCAAGTGCCAACACTGCTTTAATGTTCTGATTTAGATTATAAATATAAGTACCAGCGCTGGCCATTATTCCGCTAGAGAAACGAGAGCGGCAAAGTCAGAAAGTTATTTTTTTTTAACTTGTAAATACTGTGCATCCTGGCCCAGAGACAATGCTAAGCTTGGACAGACTTCTGGCATGTTTCCCTTAATAAATAACTCTAATATATTTCCTGGGCCATTACTGATAAGACAATCATGGTAATGGTCACAGGGAGGCTGTGAGTAATGGGCTCTTTTATTTATAAAGTTTCAATGTATACAGAGATGGCAACAGCTGCTTGCTACATAATGGGAGTGTGGTTAACCCTTTCAGCTCTGACGTGGCATTATTCCATGGGCATCTAAGAACAGATTGAACCTTGACAGTTAGATTAAAGAAGAGGTCATGGACTTTTGCACCCCTACAATATAGCTCACAGAAAATGTATGTCCGGTCCTTGCTTTGGGTTCTAGCCCCATATTTTGGGCATTCTGCATGTCTGCCCCTTTATTGCAGTTGGTGAATCAGATATGAAGAAGTTAAGCTAGGAATTTAATTCTGTTAATTGGAGGTCAGGTGATCCCACAGGGACCATAACGATCAATAAAGGAGGAATGAAAATGTACTTTGGGTGATTAGTTTCATTTACACACCAGATATTTAATTAGGCGCTGAAGGTGGAGAATAGACAGGAGGAAGAGTTATGTACCAGCTTTAAAAAGTGACAGCGGAACAGAGTCAACTCAATAGGACGTATTTTATAACGTTGAATCCCATAATTCCCCCGAGTCGTAAATAGTCAAGCATAATGCCGCCATCACCTCTTTAAGCAACAGTTTATTATCCTACTGGAATGTTGTGTGTTTCAATGTATTAAAAAAAATATCACAGAAGTTATATAAAATATGGTTCGTATAAAACATAGAGGAAATATTAAATTCAAATTTGAGCTTCAGCGTGCATTTCTAAGGTAAATGGGGAACTTAAATATACAGCACACTAAGTAAATGCCTTTAACTTGTGCTGATCATTTTAAAATCTGTTCTGAATATTTTACTTTTTTTTTTAAATAAAAATAAATAAAACCGAATAAATTGTATCTAACCAATCTTAGTTTTTCTTTGGGCTTGTTAGGCACATAGAGTCATCTAAATCATGTACTGTTTCCCAGTACAGTGAAAAGCAGAGAGTTATTATCAAATGAAAGATTTCGAATGGCTGCTGAATTCACATATTCTCTCCCATCTTATAACTTTCACTATAAGCTTGATACATCTGTGATACAATTCCAAGATGGCTGCCTCCATAACCAAATAAAATTGTCAGATTTTCAAGTAATAATTACGTCTAAACTCACTGTAGTTTTAGAAGGAAAGAATTTTTATGTGTTCGGAATGATTTATGGCAAGAAAAAGATGGATGTCAGTACCACCTTATTGTAGTTCACCTATGCATTTTTCACCCGCATTATACGGCTCTAAGTCGTCATGTCATTATATAAATGCATACCAGAGAACGCCGACCTTCAGTAAGCAGAGAGGTGAAGGGATGTAGTCATCACCCTATTGTAATAAATCAGCCATTTTAAGAATATGTCCTAACAGCACCGCACTGCGCAACCCGTACCTAACGAGACCATTTCTTTTTTACAGGCTATTGAAAGGAGGTACAAGAATTAGTGAATTAGATTTAATTAATAAATTATTGAGAAAAGGTTAGCAGCACGTGCTCACACAATTCACTTTACTACGGACGCTCAGTGCGCTATTTCACGTTCTCATGGATAGGAGAACGTGTGTACCCTGTAAGTGCTTCAATATTTCTAAAACATTAAAAACCGGTGCTTGCCAATTTGTTTATGGCAATTGGCCATCAGCTGCCTTCACCCTTAACTAGGCGGATATTTTATAAATCTCACATCTGTACTATTTTATCATCCTTTTATATGCCGAGCTAAAATTACCCCACCATTGCCATCCTGCAAGGCGACTTTATTTATAGGACAATTTATAGACTGTAAGCTTGTTTGAGCAGGGTCCTCTTCAACCTATCGTTTCTGTAAGTTTTCTTGTAATTGTCCCATTTATAGTTAAATCCCCCCTCTCATAATATTGTAATGCGCTACGGAATCTGTTGGTGCTATATAAATGCCAATAATAATAATAGGACAAGGGCAGAAAAGAACAGAGGATCTGAAAGAATGATGAACTCTCGCACACTGATCTTCGTTCTACTCGAAACCTTCAAAGACTCAAATCCAGCATTTCAGAGCAACGTTTTCCCTTGCAGTTACATATAATGTTAACCTTTCAATCAACATTTCTTAGTAAATACCAATAAACTCCATAAGAGTTACTCCCTAGACAATTTAAACATTTCTCATGTGATTGACAGTCTGAATTGTCTGTAGAAGCCTGTGTAATAAACGGCCGATTCAGAAAAGGCCTTGATTTCATATTTTTGTATACATTTTTAAAATTCTTTTTTTCTTCTTCAAAATGCTAAAAAAAAAATATATATATATATATATATATAATAAATGTAAAAAAAATATAACAATATAAAATAAATCAAATTATTAAAATATTCAATTATTTATCTAAATATTTTAAAAAGTTTGTCCAAAAAGTATTAAATCGATGACAACATCAGTTCTTCTTCATTTACACACCTTTGGTACAACGCTGGCAAGGACCAAGCCTACTCGAGAGAGGGGCAGAATTTATACCAGAACGATGTATATCTTGACTTTGATGTCCATGGATTTCCATATCTTTCTAGTGAACGTTTTCTAAAAAGTCTGCAGAAACTGGTGCCCTCGAGTTAGATTCTAGGTGAAAATCTGACTTGACAAACACTCCAGAGGCCAGGAAACTGCTAAATATATGGGGGGGGGGGGGTGAAAATACAGAACAGAACTACACTGAGGTTTTTGCTGAGTGGATAGGTGCGAGCACATATAAGGTTAACTGAGCAGAATTGATTGATTGAGCAGAATATTCAAAGATGGAACTCAAGGCAAAAATAAAGTTATCTGTTAAGGAACAAAAACTCTACTGTCTACTCCGGTCTCTACTTTGTGTTTGCATACATGTAGAGCAGCAATTTGGGAACTAACCCTTCTGGAAGATAAAGATAAATGTATTTACATTAAAAAAAACACATTTAGGGCTTATTTATTAAATTGAGAATTGTGGAAAATAAATAAAATAAATTTAAGTTATTCAATCCGGCTGAGCATCATGGTAATGTAATTCAAACACTTCTAGCCTGTGACGGTATTACAGACACATGTTGGGTTAGTCGCTTAAATAGAAATCGAGTGGGAATTTAAAGTTGCATTATTTTATTCCTAAATCGTAAAACTGTGAAAATGTGAAAGCTTGACTAAATGTATCACTGTTTTTACTTGAGATACGCAGTTTTCTTGTCAATTATCTACAGTTCTCGGTTTAGTGAATAATTGTGACTACAATGCTTCTAGTTAAATTTGATTATTACATTTACTGAATATTTAATGGACGAGGAGAGGATCGTTTAGAATGTAAGCTGTTCTGAGCAAGACCATCACCATCTCTTATGCCTGCAAGCGTAACCTGTCTTGAATTAACCTGTGCTTCGTTATACATTTTACAGCACTGCGGTATATGCTAGTGATTTATAAATATTACTAAATTAACATTTTAACTGCTGGAAAATACTGGAAACAAACATTGCTATAAGATCTAGCAAATCGTTACACCTTGACACTCAATGCAGGATGTATCTGGTATCTGAACTAGGACTGTCGATGCAGACACCTGCATTGCACAAATGGCTCATCTGTCAGTAAAGGGTTAAATGGCTATATTTAAAAAGATGTCAGCCAAGGATTAGAAATATCTTCAAAATAAACATGAGGCTTAACCAGTTCATCACTTTAATGAGGCACTGAAGTCTTCTTCCTCCACATGTCTTTAGCAAACCATTCTCCTGATTAACCTGTCACTCACAGCTCTATCTGGGGGCAAAGTGGCCTCCGTGTTGTCATCTTCATTGGCGATGCTTCCATGATTAACCCACTTGTGACGGAAGCTCCTGTGCAGCTCAGGTTAAGCTCCAAATACTATAGCACCCCAGTTTTTATTAATACAATGTGTCATATACAACTAGCTCATCAGACTTTTCATGAAACCAGGAGACACCAGCTACTAGCTCACAGCACTACTAGAACCAGGGACACCGCCTACTAGCTCACAGCACTGCTAGAACCAGGAACACCACCTACTAGCTCACAGCACTACTAGAACCAGGAACATCACCTACTAGCTCACAGCACTACTAGAACCAGGAACACCACCTACTAGCTCACAGAACTACTAGAACCATGGATACCACCTGCTAGCTTACAGCACTGCTAGAACCAGGAGACACCAGCTACTAGCTCACAGCACTACTAGAACCATGGATACCACCTGCTAGCTCACAGCACTGCTAGAACCAGGGACACCACCTACTAGCTCACAGCACTACTAGAACCAGGTACACCACCTGCTAGCTCACGGCACTGCTAGTACCAGGGACACCGCCTACTAGCTCACAGCACTACTAGAACCAGGGACATCAGCTACTAGCTCACAGCACTACTAGAACCATGGATAGCACCGCTAGCTCACAGCACTGCTAGAACCAGGGACACCACCTACTAGCTCACAGCACTACTAGAACCATGGATACCACCTGCTAGCTCACAGCACTGCTAGAACCAGGATACCGCCTACTAGCTCACAGCACTGCTAGAACCAGGGACACCAGCTACTAGCTCACAGCACTACTAGAACCATGGATACCACCTGCTAGCTCACAGCACTACTAGAACCAGGGACACCGCCAACTAGCTCACAGCACTGCTAGAACCAGGAACACCACCTACCAGCTCCAGCACTACTAGAACCAGGAACATCACCCACCAGCTCACAGCACTACTAGAACCAGGGAACACCACCTACTAGCTCACAGAACCACTAGAACCATGGATACCTGCTAGCTTACAGCACTGCTAGAACCAGGAGACACCAGCTACTAGCTCACAGCACTACTAGAACCATGGATAGCACCGCTAGCTCACAGCACTGCTAGAACCAGGGACACCACCCACTAGCTCACAGCACTACTAGAACCATGGATACCACCTGCTAGCTCACAGCACTGCTAGAACTAGGGATACCGCTACTAGCTCTCACAGCACTGCTAGAACCAGGGACACCACCTATTAGCTCACACAGCACTACTAGAACCATGGATACCACCCTAGCTCACAGCACTACTAGAACCAGGGACACCGCCTACTAGCTCACAGCACTGCTAGAACCAGGAACACCACCTACTAGCTCACAGCACTACTAGAACCAGGAACATCACCTACTAGCTCACAGCACTACTAGAACCAGGAACACCACCTACTAGCTCACAGAACTACTAGAACCATGGATACCACCTGCTAGCTTACAGCACTGCTAGAACCAGGAGACACCAGCTACTAGCTCACAGCACTACTAGAACCATGGATACCACCTGCTAGCTCACAGCACTGCTAGAACCAGGGACACCACCTACTAGCTCACAGCACTACTAGAACCAGGTACACCACCTGCTAGCTCACGGCACTGCTAGTACCAGGGACACCGCCTACTAGCTCACAGCACTACTAGAACCAGGGACATCAGCTACTAGCTCACAGCACTGCTAGAACCAGGGACACCAGCTACTAGCTCACATCACTACTAGAACCAGGAACACCACCTACTAGCTCACAGCACTACTAAAACCAGGGATACAACCTACTAGCTCACAGCACTACTAGAACCAGGGATACCCCCTACTAGCTCACAGCACTACTAGAACTAGGGATACCACCTACTAGCTGACAGCACTGCTAGAACCATGGATACCACCTGCTAGCTCACAGCACTGCTAGAACCAGGGACACCACCTACTAGCTCACAGCACTACTAGAACCATGGATACCACCTGCTAGCTCACAGCACTGCTAGAACTAGGGATACCGCTTACTAGCTCACAGCACTGCTAGAACCAGGGACACCACCTATTAGCTCACAGCACTACTAGAACCATGGATACCACCTGCTAGCTCACAGCACTACTAGAACGAGGGACACCGCCTACTAGCTCACAGCACTGCTAGAACCAGGAACACCACCTACTAGCTCACAGCACTACTAGAACCAGGAACATCACCTACTAGCTCACAGCACTACTAGAACCAGGAACACCACCTACTAGCTCACAGAACTACTAGAACCATGGATACCACCTGCTAGCTCACAGAACTGCTAGAACCAGGGACACCACCTACTAGCTCACAGCACTACTAGAACCAGGAACACCACCTGCTAGCTCACGGCACTGCTAGTACCAGGGACACTGCCTACTAGCTCACAGCACTACTAGAACCAGGGACACCAGCTACTAGCTCACAGCACTGCTAGAACCAGGAACATCACCTACTAGCTCACAGCACTACTAGAACCAGGAACACCACCTACTAGCTCACAGAACTACTAGAACCATGGATACCACCTGCTAGCTTACAGCACTGCTAGAACCAGGGACACCACCTACTAGCTCACAGCACTACTAGAACCAGGAACACCAACTGCTAGCTCACGGCACTGCTAGCACCAGGGACACCGCCTACTAGCTCACAGCACTACTAGAACCAGAGACACCAGCTACTAGCTCACAGCACTACTAGAACCATGGATAGCACCGCTAGCTCACAGCACTGCTAGAACCAGGGACACCACCTACTAGCTCACAGCATTACTAGAACCATGGATACCACCTACTAGCTCACAGCACTACTAGAACCAGGAAAACCACCTGCTAGCTCACGGCACTGCTAGTACCAGGGACACCGCCTACTAGCTCACAGCACTACTAGAACCAGGGACACCAGCTACTAGCTCACAGCACTACTAGAACCATGGATAGCACCGCTAGCTCACAGCACTGCTAGAACCAGGGACACCACCTACTAGCTCACAGCACTGCTAGAACCATGGATACCACTTGCTAGCTCACAGCACTGCTAGAACCAGGGATACCACCTACTAGCCCACAGCACTACTAGAACCATGGATACCACCTGTTAGCTCACAGCACTGCTAGAACCAGGGACACCACCTACTAGCTCACAGCACTACTAGAACCATGGATACCACCTGTTAGCTCACAGCACTGCTAGAACCAGGAACATCACCTACTAGCTCACAGCACTACTAGAACCATGGATACCACCTGCTAGCTCACAGCACTGCTAGAACCAGGAACACCGCCTACTAGCTCACAGCACTGCTAGAACCAGGAGACACCAGCTACTAGCTCACAGCACTACTAGAACCAGGGACACTAGCTACTAGCTCACAGCACTATTAGGACCATGGATTCCACCTGCTAGCTCACGGCACTGCTAGAACCAGGGACACCACCTACTAGCTCACAGCACTACTAGAACCATGGATACCACCTGCTAGCTCACAGCACTGCTAGAACCAGGAACACCAGTTACTAGTTCACAGCACTACTAGAACCAGGAACACCACCTGCTAGCTCACAGCGCTTCTAGAACCAGGAACACCACCTATTAGCTCACAGCACTGCTAGAACCAGGGATACCATCTACTAGGTCGCAGCACTTCTAGAACCAGGGACGCTGCCTAGGAGCTCACAGCAATACTAGAACCAGGAACACCAGCTACTAGCTCACAGCACTGCAAGAACCAGGGATATTGCCTACTAGCTCACAGCACTACTAGAACCAGGAACACCAGCTACTAACTCACAGCACTACTAGAACCATGGACACCAGCTACTAGCTCACAGCACTAGTAGAACCAGGAACACCAGCTACTAGCTCACAGCACTGCAAGAACCAGGGACATTGCCTACTAGCTCACAGCACTACTAGAACCAGGAACACCACCTACTAACTCACAGCACTGCTAGAACCAGGGACACCAGCTACTAGCTCACATCACTACTAGAACCAGGAACACCACCTACTAGCTCACAGCACTACTAAAACCAGGGATACAACCTACTAGCTCACAGCACTACTAGAACCAGGGATACCCCCTACTAGCTCACAGCACTACTAGAACTAGGGATACCACCTACTAGCTGACAGCACTGCTAGAACCATGGATACCACCTACTAGGTCACAGCACTTCTAGAACCAGGGACACCGCCTACTAGCTCACAGCATTACTAGAACCAGGTACACCAGCTACAAGCTCACAGCACTGCTAGAACCTGGAACACCACCTACTAGCTCACAGCACTGCTAGAACCAGGGACACCACCTACTAGCTCAGAGCACTACTAGAACCAGGGATACCACCTACTAGCTCACAGCGCTACTAGAACCAGGAACACCACCAATTAGCTCACAGCACTGCTAGAACCAGGGATACCATCTACTAGGTCACATCACTTCTAGAACCAGGGACACTGCCTAGGAGCTCACAGCACTACTAGAACCAGGAACACTAGATATTAGCTCACAGCACTGCAAGAACCAGGGTCATTGCCTACTAGCCCACATTACTACTAGAACCAGGGACACCAGCTTCTAGCTCACAGCACTACTAGAACCAGGAACACCAGCTACTAGCTCACAGCACTGCAAGAACCAGGGACATTGTCTACTAGCTCACAGCACTACTATAACCAGGAACACCAGCTACTAACTCACAGCACTGCTAGAACCAGGGACACCAGCTACTAGCTCACATCACTACTAGAACCAGGGATACCCCCTACTAGCTCAAAGCACTACTAGAACCAGGAACACCAACTTCTAGCTCCCAGCACTACTAGAACCAGGGATACCACCTACTAGTTCACAGCACTACTAGAACCAGGGATACCACCTACTAGCTCACAGCACTACTAGAACCAGGGATACCCCCTACTAGCTCACAGCACTGCTAGAACCAGGGATACCACCTACTAGCTCACAGCACTACTAGAACCAGGGACACTGCCTACTAGCTCACAGCACTGCTAGAACCCGGGACACCAGCTACTAGCTCACATCCCTATTAGAACCAGGGATACCACCTACTAGCTCACAGCACTTCTAGAACCAGGGACACCACCTACTAGCTCACAGCACTGCTACAACCAGGGACACCACCTACTAGCTCACAGCACTACTAGAACCAGGGACCTACTAGCTCACAGTACTACTAGAACCAGGGATACCACCTACTAGCTCACAGCACTACTAGAACCAGGGACACCACCTACTAGCTCACAGCACTACTAGAACCAGGGACACCACCTACTAGCTCACAGAACTACTAGAACCAGGGATACCACCTACTAGCTCACAGCACTACTAGAACCATGGATACCCCCTACTAGCTCACAGCACTACTAGAACCAGGGAAATCAGCTAGGAGCTCACTGCACTGCTTTTCAAAAGGGACACTACCTATGAGATAACAATGTTACTAAAACCATAGGACACTTCCTTGTAGCTGACACAACTGATAAAGCCAGGGCCTCCTAGTAGATCTAACTCATATATAGGGGTTTCCACTTCATAACTCATGGCACAGAAGGGTTGATAGCTCTTCAAAACTTGCAGACAACCATCCTTAAAGGGAGAACCATGTAGCAGCTGACAGCTAGTGGATAGTTCACTTGTAACCAATCTGCAACCATGTGATCCCAAGGTTACACATATCCTCTTGTGATTATGCAATGATTGTATAATGAACATGCTTACTAAGAGTGCATCTTTATATCTACCCAGCCCGACACCTCCTGTCAGCTTTTACGTGCTAAGATAATTTGTATAATATGAACCCTTTGACTGTGTTATCAGTTTAGTTGTTGATGCCGGTTTTAATTAGCCATTATAGTGCAAAGACTCTATATAAGAAATATTATCTAAATAATTCAAAAATCTTTTACTGTGCTCACTCTACACAGACATACATTCGTCATCATAATCAGTAATCAGAAAGAGTAAATATATAATTATGCTCAAATAATGAAGCACAGTAGAATTTTGGAGTTTATTACTCACATTGCATAGTTTATTAATTACATCATAAATGGTGAACGTCTTTAAAAATTACAGCACTTATTACAGCATAAAACAAAACATTGAAAATTGCCTATAATGTGTTATATTATGTTTTATTTCGCTATATTAAAGGGTTAGTAATTGACTTCATAATCCACGTGGCACTGGGAGAAAAACAGAAAAACTGGGGAGATTTATCAAAATGTTCTGAATAGTTACAGTTACATTCCATCATTTTGATCGTATTTATTAAAGTGTTCTAAAAGTGATTTAAAAGTGACTGTTTTGATCTTAATAAATTCTGCCAGTTTTACAGAAATCTCCATTCCAGAAGGCCACCATATTTAGAGTGGTTGAAAAATGAGAAGCGAAAGGGAGCACCTCTGTGTTGAAAATATTGGCGTGAAGATTGATAAAGCTGTTGCATTGCTGAAAAAACTGCACATATTCAAAAATGACAGTTAAAGTGTATAAAGGACAACTGATGGAAAACCCAACAGATCTAATAAATTGTGCCAAAAATTCACAGAAAGTTCATGTCAGCGGCACTTTGATTAATGTCCCCCATTGTGTCTGTGTCTTCACCTCCCTTTACTACCTGCAATGATAGAAAAAGGCAGCGCGTATAACAGTGATTGACAGGGAGCTTAGATGGAGGCGCTTGGTTCCAGAACAGAGCTTAATTTTTTTACTTTTACTTAATTTCACAGACAGCACAAACACATATTTGTTAAATATATGAGAAAATGAAACATAATGTTACAACTTCTGGGAGTTCAGTCTAAGAAGTGTGAGATCATATTCATGTACAGGATAAAAACGGAACACGCTGTATTTTACTGTAACCTAACATTCCACTCTCTATTAAACTGACAGATATATGGAGGAAAGTAAAAAAAAAAAAAAAGAGATAAGAACTTTACCTGTCATTTAAATTAACTAGATCTGCAGTTACTTTTTATTACATGGACTTATTGTCACAAGTTAATAATTATCCAGTAATAAATGGACATTATCTACCTAATGAGGAACATTAATTAGAATCCAAGGTCTACGAAGCTCACTTTGGTTTTACCATGAATGGTAGACTTTATAATCTATTTAATCTGTTCATATTCTGCTCCGAGCTTTGAGCAAGAGAGTGTTTCAGAGGGTAACACTAACAGGGCTGTTTACTAAAGAAAAAAATCAAGGTGAATTCTAAGTGACAAAGTAGCCAAGCTGAAAGCATTGCTGACAGAGAATTTTTCCAGTTTGCTGATTTTTGAACATTGGAAATTCTCTTTGAATTCACATTGAATTCTAGCTTCAGTGAAAAACCCTTTAAGTCATAGTACGGGATCTCTGCCCTTCCCCCTTTAGTAGTGTGATGATTAAGATTATGATTAAGATCCCACCTTGGACCTAACCAGGTCACCAGTTTGGGCCTCCCTTTCCTTCACATATAATGATGGCGTACCACGGCAGAACTAGGGGCAAGTGGAAATTCTGAGCCAGGACATACACACACCTGTGATACACAAATGCCCCAGTGCAAACATCTTCACAGTAACACACACAATCCTTCATAATAATGGAAAATAGCGCAGTGTGGGTGGAGAACCATGGATGGACAACTTGGGCAGAAGGTGACATGTTGCAGACAGTTAGAAAGTGAATGGCAGACAAACTACTTCCTCTATAGGGAACAGGCAACCAACTGTAAGAGTCATAGTTAATAATTAGTGGTGGCACCTTTAATTAAGCCCGGTAAATTCTTTAAAACAATCCCAGGCTGGCCATGGCTCTAGGGTGGATTTGTGCTCTCTGTAATAGCTTTTATTTTCTATGTTAAAGGTTAAATTAGGAGATTGATATGTATGCCTGCGTAACCCCGCTTGTCATCTTCTGGGTCAGATCTCGGCAGGGGGTATAACTTGCCTTTATCAGCAGGGCCTGGGAACACACAGACACACTGGCAATTTGCAGCCTAAAGAGCCAGGGATAAGGCTGGTGGGCAGGGGAATAAACAGGTGACAAATGGCTTAGCAATCAGCACACAGGAGCTCATTAACCAGAGATAATAAACAGTGAATGAAAGGGAGGGGGACATTTTTATGATGAAATCTTTCACATCCATTTTGCAACTTTTCTAAGTAGGAGGAATGGAAGCCAAATGTTTTCCAGACGCCTTTATTTAGATCGTCCTGTTTAACCCGCTGTATCCTTTTTATATATTTATTCTACAGGAAGTGTGTTCCTGTGGATCCTTTCACTTGAAAGAATGGTTTGATGTTTTGTAGCTACTTTGATTCTATGGGAACCTACCAACACCAAATACTATTACTTACCCCTCACCAATTTACACATAGTAAACCTTTTCACTTTGTAATAGACGACCCTTGAAAGAGAGATGGTTTACCTTTAGTCTCAGATTCCTCTACTTTGGCCTACATTTGTCTTTCCATTGTCAGTTTGCAGCAATTTACTGCTCAGTGAATGTCCCTCCAATAAATCATGAATAGTGTATCGCAGTAAGGCTTTCAGGATGTGACATAAGGAATCTGCAAAGTTACAGCAAAATCCACCAGCTTGGTCTATTTCCCTCGACAGAGGAGACCCTGTCTTGCTATCACAGGAGTTTGTGTCTGGGAAATAGTGAATGGGAATATCTAGAAGTTAAGCAGCTGTCATGGTGAGACCTTATCTTTACTTCTTGTAAGTGGAAATTCGTTAGATGAACTCATCGACCTAAGATCATTCGTTAATTATATATGTGTATGTGTGTATAGACTGGTAACATGCTATTCATTCCTTGCTTGTGCGGTTTGTGCGCAATGCTAAAAATTTAATAATTTATGGGTTATTAATCTTACACTGTTATATATCTACATAATGCACACATGACAAGAGTCCCTAATTTAGCGGTGGAGTCCTGATTTTGATCCCCTGACATGCCGCGATGCAGTGTGAGTACGTGCTAAATGTCCATGTGTTGCAGTAGACAGGGATTCCAAGAGAGTTCATCTTATACGTTATTGTTTCATTAGTGTTCTGCACATGATAATCCCTGATTGGATAAACATCTTGGTATTTAGTGAACCCCGTGACCTGCATCTTATGTTCCTTTATCTGTCAAAAAACCTTATGAACCTATTCACCTGGACCCGTAATCTCACAGAGCGAGACTCTGATATAAACTAGTACATGGGAGAACGATACTTCTAAAGTCGTGCAAGGTTACTTACTAAAGTGAAAATCCAAAGTGAATTTCAAACTTAATGGGACATCGTAGGCACTGTAACTGCTTCATCTAATTGGTTATAGTGTTTGGAGTCTCGTGGCAGTGACAGTGCCACTTCAGTTCTAAACGTGTGTCCTTATTATCCCATCCCCTCTGTACTGCTTGGGCTAATGAGGAAGCATTATCTTGAGCAGCAATGGGCACCTGTGATTGGCTGAAAGTGTCAGCTGACCACGACTATAACAGCTGCCATTGCTGGTATGAATTGGTATGACTACAAGGAAGTGTATAATCTTTGCCCTAGCCACACCCACAGCAGGGGCGGAGCTGTGGGAAACCAGGCACCCTAATTCAGTGTTAAAGTGCTTGAAAATGGTTTAATTTTGAATGGAGGGGTCAGCGCAAATTCAATTAGATCAAATGGTTATAGTTGCCTATAGTGTCCATTCAATGTCAAAGATGCTGTAGTGGAAACATAGTTCACTTAGAAAAATTTTCCATTTCACTATTTGGCCTTAAATTTGAAATTCACTCTCGTAAATATCCCTGTTGGTCATCCTACAGGTGGTTGTGGAATGTGACAGTTAATAAACTGCCTTACTCTTGTATTTAGAATTTCTTATGTTATTATAACTATAATTCATTTTGTGATTAATATTCACACTCATTACTTTTAAATACAAAACTAACAATGCAGTTAGGATATTTTGGAGTCTATATTTGGTTAAAATTTAAGATTTCCTGGTGAATACAATACAATTCCCAGTTAACAGACTTCAGGTCTTATTCATAAAGCTGTGAATTGTTACGAATTGAGATTTGAACGGCAAAATTCAAGTTAAAAAAGTCAAATTGATTAACTATAGCTAAGGTGGAGAATTATTTTCCAGATCAGACATTTTTTGCGAATTTTGTCACAGATCTCAACTCAGTGTGCGTCCTACGCAGAAAATGAAAAATAACCAAAAGTCTCTTTAATTAATTTGTTATTAAAATCATTTTGTTAACGCAGGCTGCTTGCTCTATGTGTCAGTGAAGGGTTAATATATTCCTGGATACACAGTGCGCCAGTGACAGAGAGACAGTGTGATTTACGCAATCTCTACCATATAGAAATTACTTTTAAATCATCCGCACACAGGGCTGGGAGGACAAGGGGTAGGAGAACCACTTCTGATTTCCCCAGAGTAATTTAGCTCTATATTAGAACCCAGACAGGCTGTAATAAGCTTTATTAAAGAAATGGGAGGAGATAAGGTGTGGGATGAATAGACAATGTAATCACTGAAAGGACACGACATATAGCCAAGTGCATAGTGATCAGACAAACAGCTTATTTGGGGCCTTCCTAAAATTCTCATTGTCCATGCTTCGCCGCACCACAGTAAAAAGTAGGCAATTAGTTCTTCAAGTCTTGTTGTACTTCAATTCCCATCAATCCAACATGCCATGTCCCAATGAGGTTTAGTCACTAGTGTGTGATTGTGTAGATTTGAGAGAGCATTGCAGATTTTTTTTTTTATAATTCTTTATTTTTGCAGTGCATATCAAGGGTATACATGTCAGTTTGATCAGGAGACCTCCAGGATGGGTCGGTAGTGAATGCCTCTACCTATTGTCTAGCTTGCCGGTGCAGGGTGTGTGGGGTTGAGTGATACATACTGTGCGGCCAATTATTTACCTAAGGGGGCCGCGGTGGGGGGTCATTAGCGTGGAGCATTGCAGATTTTAGGATAAAATAGTGGAATTTCAAAAAAAGAAGCTAAATGATAATGATTTAGTTAATGCTATTAAATTCTTAATTCTCAAAATAAAATCCTCTGGGACTTAATTCACTAAACAGGAAATTACTTTAAATGACAGCTACATTAAGGCCAAATAGTTGGTATGGAAAAATTCTCAGTTTTAGTTAAAATTACACATTGACTATGTCAGCCTGAATTGGGAGATTTCATTTTTAATTCACCATAATTCACGGTTTACTCAATAAGCTCAATGGCATTTCAGAACGCATTATTGATATACCCATAACTGTCAGAATAAGGCTGAGCTAGAATCTCAGCTGTGATATTTTATATTATCTGGAATACTTATTGTTTACATATAACAATGTAGCAGAAATACTCTTTATTGTAGGGTTCCACCATAGATAGATAGACAGACGGATAATGATTATTATTATTATTGGTATTTATATAGCGCCAACTAATTCCGCAGCGCTTTACAATATTCTGAAAGGGGGGGACATTTACAATAAATGAGACAATTACACAGTGACACAGGAAAAATAGGTAGATGAGGGCCCTGCTCAAACAAGCTTACAGTCTAGAGGGCTTGGGGTACAAATACACAACAGGGCAGCAAGGGTGACAGCCACCAAACAAGGTGGAAAAGTAGCAGAGCTGGAGGTGAGAGTGGAGTATGGCTCTTTAGGAGAGCGAGAGACAGACTTGGGTAAGTATAGATAGGTTACTCTGGGAGTCCATAAACATTTCTGAACAGATGTGTTTAGAGGGACTTCTTAAACAATTGAGGACTAGGGGAGAGTCTGATGGGGTAGGCAGGCTGTTCCTAAAGAAGGGAGCTGCCCAAGAGAAGTCCTGCAAGCGCAAGTTAGCAGTAAGGGTGCAAGCAGCGGACAGGAGAAAGTCATCGGCAGAGCGGAGAGACCGGAAAGGGGCATATCTATGGATTAGGGAAGAAATGTAAGAGGCGCTAGAGTTGGTTAGAGCTTTATAGGTAAGGGTTAGTATTTTGAATTGACACCTATAGGATAAAGGAAGCCAGTGTAAGGATCGACAGAGGGGCGAGGTATGGGAGGAACAACGGGTGAGAAAGATCAGCCTGTTGGCAGCATTCATTACCGATTGTAGCGGGGCAGTTCGGCTTTTGGGGAGACCAACTAGGAGAGAATTACAGTAATCCATGCAAAAGATTACCAGAGCATGAACTAGCTTCTTGGCAGCATCATGCGTGAGAAAGGGGCAGATGCAGGCGATATTTTAAAGGTGGAATCGACAGGTTTTAGCAACATACTGGATATGTGGCGCAAAGGTGAGGCCAGGATCAAAGATAACACCAAGACAATGAGCTTGCAAGGATGGACTGATGCAAGTACCATCGACTTGCAGGGAGATTGAAGGAGGAGGATCATCATTATGAGGGGGAAAATAAGAAGCTCAGTTTTAGAGAGATTGAGTTTCAGAAAGCAGGAAGACATCCAATCAGAGATTGAAGAAAGGCAATTGGTGACACGTTGCAGGACCGCGGGGGAGAGATCAGGGGAGGAGAGATATATCTGGGTGTCATCACCGTACTGATGGTAGCGGAATCCAAAGGAGTTAATGAGTTTGCCAAGAGAGGCAGGATAAAGAGAAAATAGAAGGGGACCGAGGACAGATAGATAGAGCGATAGATAGATACTAGATAGATAGATAGATAGATAGATACTAGATAGATAGATTAGATGATAGGTAGATTAGATAGATAGATAGATAGATAGATAGATATGGTGATAGATAGATAGATATATAGATAGATAGATAGATTAGATGATAGATAGATAGATAGAGCGATAGATAGATACTAGATAGAGTAGATGATAGATTAGATAGATAGATAGGGTGACATATAGATAGAGCGATAGATAGATACTAGATAGATAGATTAGATGATAGATAGATAGATAGATAGATAGATAGATAGATAGATAGATATGGTGACAGATAGATAGATAGATTAGATGATAGATTAGATGATAGATAGATAGATAGATATGGTGACAGATAGATAGATAGATAGATAGATAGATAGATAGATATTGATGGGCATTGGACAGCACCAGAGAAGAGCAACGAGAATATCATTTGGGAACTCTTAGCATAAGAATGCTACACTACAGGGCAGAACTTTACATGTGTCGTCACCAACATTAATAAATTGCGTGTCAGCAAACCAGAAGGAGTGAGTTCATCTAATATTGATAATATTAACCAGGGGGGCCAGTCATTCATACGAATAATATGAATCTGATTGTTCTAAACCACAGCCCAAATCCCACCCTGAAAGAACACTAACCTTGTATGTCAGGAGCGCGCAATAGGTAGGTCCCCAGATGTTTTAAAACTACAACTCCCATGATGCCTTGTAATTCTAAAGGCATTGTAAATGAATGCAAAACATCATTGGAGTTGGAGTTCTACAACATCTGGGAATCTACCTTTTGGGCAGCCTCGCTGTATACAGTGTAATCTTCGTCGCCATGGAAACTAACTGAATGTTCTAAGATTGGTCAGATCTTTCAGTGGATACCTAGCCATTCAACATGCTGATGGTGTTAAAGGTACTTCCCTGCCGTATGAAGAATTCAGGTGCTGCAGCAAATTTGATTCATTAAATGGAGAGAAATAATTTGCTTCTACAGCAGGCATTGGCAACCTTCGGCACTTCAGATGTTTTGGACTACACCTCCCATGATGCTTTGCCAGCATTATGGGTGTAAAAGCATTATGGGGGATGTAGTCCACAACATCTGGAGTGCCGAAGGTTGCCTACCCCTGTCCTACAGCATATCAATTCTAAATACCTTAGGCCAGCACTTTGCATCCAGCGATGTGAGTGATGAGTCCACTTTCATAAAACCTCCTCGTGCTAATATTAATATACAGGTAGTTAACGATGGCCAATCTAGAACCTTGAAAGGACAATTACTTTTTTTTTTCCTTTTACACAATCACACTGACATTTGTGTATACAGTCTCCTATTGTGACTATCGCTTTATATTTAAAATACATTTTCCATTGGGATATCTGCATCAATGTATCCATGCTGGTTTTAATTTGTGTTCTAATCAATAATTAATTACCAGAATATCAATTAATCAAAAGATATCCATATGCTGTTAGTATTCATTTCTGCTTGTTTTATTGGTATGTTTTTTTAGTTCATGATTGGGAAATTGTAACCTTTAGCAAATTGTGTTCTAATTGCTTTATGGGTTCCAATGTAATTCTCCCAGCTGTTTAGTTTATGAAATCCTGTCAGTTAGACTCCTGATAAGAAACAGGGTTTATAGTATTATATATTAAAACAAAAGATATATTGTTATTTATCTAAACTGTTCCAGACCTCAGCCATAAACTCATAAACGGCTTATACAACCTGTCTCTTTATAATTAAGTTTCTTATCTGACTTTGTGTCATTAAAACGTTTTCTTTATAACATTTTGAAAGAAAACAGCTAATCCAATCAAAGATTAAACACCTCTTTAAACCCAATCAAAAGAGAATCTTGCAGTAATTAAGTCTCATTAAACTATGAGGGAGATTACAGGATCAATTTCTGTTTACAACAAATTAGCCTTGAAGAATAACTCTTATAGGCTACATCAAGGAAGTAAATGTGAGGACAGTGATTGATTGCTGATCAAAGGCGAAAAAAAACAGAAAATGTCAAGGGTACAAATAAACAGAGTTACAAAAAGATAACATGATTGACAAAAAAAATTATTTTCATTGGAAACGAACCCTGCATTGAGACTATATATAAAATGCTTGATTGAACCTACAGTGGGAGTTTGTGTAGTAATAATCTGAGCACGAATTAAAATGGAGTTCGTAAACAAACGAATTATGAATGAAAACCCGCTAACAGTTTAAATGATACGCTTTCAGTGTTTAGTAAATAGCCTCCATAATGTACAGCGCTACGGAATGTGATGGCGCTATATAAATAATAAAATAACAATAATAATAATATAGTGGAGTTGTGAATATGCCACCTTTGATGATTATTTAAAACTTGTGGGCTAATTTATACAAATTGGGTTTCTCTTTCCCTACAACTCACCTTTCAGTAATAAATGTAAAGAAAACCCCCAAAATGATTTACTAAACATTAATTATTTGAAATTAACAAGAGAATTTAAAATTTTAGGCAAAAACATATTTGAAGTAGAATAATAGAAGAATTGGACAAAGTTTCCTGCTCAGACACAAAAATAAATAAATAAATTTTAAAATTTTACAAGGCTTCTTCAAATCACCTATCTCAGCAAACAGACATGGGGATAAAGTTCCACCATATAGTCGTATTGTGTTAAGCCCACAACTACTTTGCAGTACCCCAATATCAGTGGGTCCTACACTAATTGTAACATGGGAGATTAACTGCAATACTGACTGCTTAAACTGGACTCTCCTCAATTTATGCTTTCCTGTGGTCACATAGGGGATGGGTGGGTGGGGTACTCAGCCCAGTAGTGATGCTGCCATAAAGACCAAAATATATACAAAATACAGATTAGGGAACTGCACACACAAAAAAAGACAAACACAAAAATGCAGTTTTAAATTTTACGCTACTTAAAATTAACTGCATTTCTTTATAGATACACACTGTGCGATGGATACACCGTAACACTGTGCGATGGTGAACCTGAACCTTCTGTCTCTCACTCTGAATACAGCAACCTGCACCCAGCATTCACATCCTGCATCTCCCACTCTGAATACAGCAACCTGCACCCAGGATTCACATCCTGCATCTCTCACTCTGAATACAGCAACCTGCACCCAGCATTCACATCCTGCATCTCTCACTCTGAATACAGCAACCTGCACCCAGCATTCACATCCTGCATCTCTCACTCTGAATACAGCAACCTGCACCCAGCATTCACACCCTGCATCTCTTACATAAATCAACCTGCACCCAGCATTCACACCCTGCATCTCTCACTCTGAATACAGCAACCTGCACCCAGCATTCACACCCTGCATCACTCACTCTGAATACAGCAACCTGCACCCAGCATTCACATCCTGCATCTCTCACTCTGAATACAGTATCCTGCACTCAGCATTCACACCCTGCATGTCTTACATACAGCAACCTGCACCCAGCATTCACACCCTGCATCTCTCACTCTGAATACAGTAACCTGCACCCAGCATTCACATCCTGCATCCCTTACACACAGCAACCTGCACCCATCATTTACATCCTGCATCTCTCACTCTGAATACAGCAACCTGCACCCAGCATTCACATCCTGCATCTCTTACATACAGCAACCTGGACCCAGCATTCACACCCTGCATCTCTCACTCTGAATACAGCAACCTGCACCCAACATTTACATCCTGCATCTCTTACACACAGCAACCTGCACCCATCATTCACATCCTGCATTTCTCACTCTGAATACAGCAACCTGCACCCAGCATTCACATCCTGCACCTCTTACATAAAGCAACCTGCACCCAGCATTCACACCCTGCATCTCTCACTCTGAATACAGCAATCTGCACCCATTATTCACATCCTGCATCTCTTACATACAGCAACCTGCACCCATCATTTACATCCTGCATCTCTCACTCTGAATACAGCAACCTGCACCCAGCATTCACACCCTGCATCTCTTACATACAGCAACCTGCACCCAGCATTCACAACCTGCATCTCTCACTCTGAATACAGCAACCTGCACCCATCATTTACATCCTGCATCTCTCACTCTGAATACAGCAACCTGCACCGAGCATTCACACGCTGCATCTCTTACTCTGAATACAGCAACCTGCACCCAGCATTCACATACTGTATTTCTCACTGTGAATACAGCAACCTGCACCCAGCATTCACATCCTGTATCTCTTACATACAGCAACCTGCACCCAGCATTCACACCCTGCATCTCTCACTCTGAATACAGCAACCTGCACCCAGCATTTACATCCTGCATCTCTTACACACAGCAACCTGCACCCAGCATTCACACCCTGCATCTCTCACTCTGAATACAGCAACCTGCACCCAGCATTCACATCCTGTATCTCTTACATACAGCAACCTGCACCCAGCATTCACACCCTGCATCTCTAACTCTGAATACAGCAACCTGCACCCATCATTTACATCCTGCATCTCTCACTCTGAATACAGCAACCTGCACCGAGCATTCACACGCTGCATCTCTTACTCTGAATACAGCAACCTGCACCCAGCATTCACATACTGTATTTCTCACTGTGAATACAGCAACCTGCACCCAGCATTCACATCCTGTATCTCTTACATACAGCAACCTGCACCCAGCATTTACATCCTGCATCTCTTACACACAGCAACCTGCACCCATCATTTACATCCTGCATCTCTCACTCTGAATACAGCAACCTGCACCCAGCATTCACACACTGCATCTCTTACTCTGAATACAGCAACCTGCACCCAGCATTCACATACTGTATTTCTCACTGTGAATACAGCAACCTGCACCCAGCATTAACAACCTGTATCTCCTCACAGCCTGAACCTCTTATCATGCACGCAACATCCTGCCCTCAGAGACCTTGTCCTCAGCACTGGCAGCTTTAACTTCTCACTCAGCATGAAGCAACCTGCATTGAGACCTTCACACCTATTCAGGCACCATGTCTCAGCCTGCACTTTTCTTCTAACCCTGTACAGAGTAACCAGCACCTTACATTCCTCATCCTGCACTGTCCACTTATCTGTACCTGCAGCAACCTACAGCCTTCACCTCTTACCCTGCACCTTACATTCTGCAACTCCACCTCTCACATACGCATGTGCATGTTTTTATGAATGTTGGTATATGTGTGTTTATGCATGTCTTTATGAATGTTGGTATATGTGTTTGTGTATTACTGTTGGTGTATGTGTATAAATGTTGGTATATGTGTGTGTATAAATGTTTGTATATGTATGTGTGTATAAATGTTAATATATGTGTGTGTGTGTGCATGTGTGTGAATGCTGGTATATTTCCGTTTATGCGTATTTGTATAGATGTTGGCATTTGTGTGTGTATAAATGTTGGTGTTGTATATATGTGTATATAAATGTGTATATGTGTGTGTATAACTGTTGGCATGTGTGTGTGAGTGTGTGTATAAATGTTGGTATATATGTGTGTATAAATGTTGGTACGTGTGTGTTTAAATATTGATATATGTGTGACATGTATAAATGTTGGTCTATGTGTGTGTATAAATATTGGTGTATTTGTGTGTATAAATATTGGTGTGTGTGTGTGTATGTATATATTGGTATATGTGTGACATGTATAAATATTTGTATGTGTGTATATAAATATTGGTATATGTGTGTGTGTGTGTGTGTGTATAGAAATATTGGTGTGTGTGTGTGTAAATATTGGTGTGTGTGTGTGTAAAATATTGATGTGTGTGTGTGTGTATGTAAATATTGGTATATGTGTGTGTGTGTATAGAAATATTGGTGTGTGTGTGTGTGTGTGTGTGTGTAAATATTGATGTGTGTGTGTATGTAAATATTGGTGTGTGTGTGTGTATAAATATTGGTATGTGTGTGTGTGTGTGTATAAATATTGGTAGGTGTGTGTATATAAATATTGGTATATGTGTGAGGTATATGAGAGCGAGAACGCCATCTATTATGAAAGCTAAAGAGGTCAGTGCAAACAGTTTAAGTGTAAGGGGTCTTGGTTTTAGGACCCTATTGATGTGACATTTGCCCTGGGTGACACAGGCTCTCAGAGGGTCCATTAATTAGCTGATGGGAGCTCTGTGTTCTTCAAACAATGATGTCAGAGTCCCATAGAGAGCCCAGACAGCCTCCCAATGAATATTCACACCCTCTCTCCACACAGCAGGAACTGGTTGGGTCCTATTCTGAGAGGGTTGGTTTGAAATGAGAGTCTAATGACTTAATTAGTGAAATGAGTTTTTGCCACTTATCAGGGACAGTAGTGGAGGGTGAGGGGTGAGATAACTATTTGGAGCCAATGAGGACCAGGCAGCAGCAGGAGAGCAGACAAGGAAACAGGAGATGAAAGAGGGTGAGAAGGATTCAGACACAGGAGAGAAGACAAGATTTCCACAGCCCAAGGAGGGAGGAAAGGGGTCACCTCACAGCACGTGCTGCCACTAAAGGGGGCCTGAAACATCAGACAGGGGGTCACCTGATGCTGGGGAACCACTCACCTGAAGGGGGATATTTGGCCGACAGAGACTCTCACAGGTCCAGCAATGCTCACAGAGAAGGTAACCTTCCTCCACAGGTGTCAGGATCCCAACACCAGTTGGATTTAGCATGGGAATGAAGAGTTCAGCCCTTACCCACTGACCTATACTAGAAAGAGACTTTAGCCAGGTAGCCACTTACCACACTCCAAGGGCCACTTACCTCAGCACAACACATTGTGGGACAGGAACAAGTGTGGTTCCTCTGGGGCAGTAAAGTCATTGCTACTGAAGATACCCCCTGCACCACAGATACCCCAGGTCAGCCAGACCCAATGCAGAAGATCATGGAAAACTCTCAGAGGTTCAGGATTGATGCCCTACTGGCGGAGGAGCGCCCCCTTCTGTTACCCCACCAGGGCAGAGAGCACCAAATGTCTCAGTCAGCCTCACTGGCTCAGCTGTTCCCCAAGGCTGGCTTCCTGCCTCTGCCCAGCCTGTACCCAACTCCTTTATATCACCTGCCTACCCTGGGGGCCCCACATCCAGCTTTCCAATACAGCGGCTTCTCTGGGGGCCCTGCTCTTGGGAGCGACCACCTCAAGGCAGGCTCACTGCCCCTGGAGCACTGGCTGAGGGCTGGACTTCTCCTGCACAGAGGACATGACCTACACTGTAAGTACTGGTCATCTGGGTGGAGGGTGATGGGCATCTGGTTGGAGGGCAATGCGGTAATGGGCATCTGGGTGGAAGGCAATGCGGTGATGGGTATCTGGGTGGAGGGGCAATGGGGTGATGAGTATCTGGGTGGAGGGCAATGGGGTGATGGGTATTGGAGTGGAGGGCAACGGGTGATGGGTATCTGTGTGGAGGGCAATTAGGTGATGGGTATCTGTGGTAGTATGGGGGCAGGACAGTAAATATGGAAAGTTTAATATAAAACCCTATAACAAGGAATGAATGGTGCCTCTCACTCCACATACAAGGTAGGAAGTTCCTGATTGAATTAGTAGTCTGTACAGGGGGTACACTGAGGTATAACAGGTGTGAAGTTCCTCTATAAGTTGTAAGCTTTGCAGATACCTGGAGCAGGTAGGTGCTCATTGTGGAGGTTACACTGTCTGATACTCATGTGAAAAGAGTTTACTTTCTGTTAGACTGGTGACATTAATTCCCAATATCAGGGATTTCATCCCATAGTCTGTTGGGCAGGTAGGTGCACATTGAGTGTAAGGATAAACTGAACCCCTGCTATTTATGTCACAGGAAGGTCCTATAAACCCTGCTGTCTATGTAAGGTATGTCCTTATAATCTGTGTAAAAGGTTGACAGGTAGGTGGCATGAGATCCATTGTAAGGTTTCTCTGTGGGAGAATGAGGGTTTGACACATTGTATCTAGTTTTCTCTAATTGAGCATTTGTCTTTAATGAGGGCCCCTGGGAGTCAGACAATCACCAGCCCTTGTCCTCACTGATAATCCTTTGAAACTAATGTCAACAGTCTGATTTAATGCCCCTGGGGAGGGCTGAGGGGTGTGCTGCATGGCTTGTAGTGTGTTATGCTTTGTTTCTGCACAAAATACTGAGCAAAATAATCTACATAGACTACAACTCTCGTAACTCCCAGACACATAGAGATTAAATTGGTTTAGTGAATAAACCCCTTTAGTTTTATTTTGTATATGTGAGATTAATAACCAGCATTTTTAATACAATGACAGATGTTTCATGTGTAGGTCAAATTTACTTAAAAATAACTTTTAAAAAATTGAGTTCAACCACCCACACCACAACGTGCACCCAGATAATCTCTCTCTCACCCAGATAATTGTTTTGTTCATTTATACAAAGAAATAGTCATTAATTATCTCCTCAAACCAACAAAAGTTTGGTAGAACAGGTTTATTTTTAATCAATTGCAAATCGTAGTTTAAAATACAAACATTTATTAACTTTAATAAAAACAAGTAAACTCATCACCGGAGAAAAATTAGATCACCTTGCCAATACCTCCCAGACCTGGTCAAGGGTGACACCATTTTGGTGATACCAGGTACCCATGATCCTCTTTGCATATGCAGTTTTACAAATTGCACCCAAGTTGGAATAACTCTCCTAGTGGCCTCTCCCTGTTAGTCTCTCCACCTTGGAGATCTCTGTGAACACTGACCATATTAGTTAACTATTTCACATGCATTTTTTCCACCATATATTTCCTAGTTGTGTGTAAATTAAAGTTTGTTAGGGATACTGTGCCAATAACATGATTAAATCTAATATTCTTTACATGTATATTACAAGTTCACAGGTGGCTCCATATTCATTCTGTATATTTATTTCGGTGTAAACCATGTTAATTGGCCGCTATCTGGATTATTAACTAGCATGCACATTTCAAGAATGCAAAATAAATATAATTACTAAATAAAAGTGGTATCCAATAAAATACAAATGGCAACATTAACTTTGAAATAGTAAAGCTGTGACTATAGAAGGGTTTTTCCAAATAAGCAATTTTACCCTATATTGTCCTATTCTATTCTATTCAATTCTGAGATTAGCGAATAAACCCTAAAGTGAACATCGAATAATAGATCACAATAGACTAACTGGAAGAATTCCAATTTATTTTCAAGTCGACTGTTTTAACCCAGCATTTGGAAATCATTCTGAATTAGTTTTAAATTACCAACATTTTGTCCCTTTTGTGAATACCTTTCTCTTAGTCAGTGGATTTTTTAGTTACTTTATTTGCTCTCTTGTGTTTTGGCGATTTTGTTAATTTACTGCTTCACAAATATGTTTTGTCAGAAGCGTAATCTAATGTAAGTTTGCTATTTGTTGGCTAAGTGGGTTTGGCATCTGCTGCATTACGGACCAAGTTATACAAGAAGTGACGAGAAGAAGATTTCGGCTTGTCTTTGAATCTGATAAAAGAAGTTAATTCATCACCAGACTGATATTACTGATGTGCCGTCACAGTGTGGATTCAAAGTACAAATCAAAACTTAACAGAATTATCAGGAAACACACATACACTTTAGAAACCCATTCAAACGATCCTTAGACTTTCTTTAAGGAACATTAATGATTAACATATAAAACTATTATTCAGAATATTTCAAATGCTTTAAGAAAGTGGAGTCAGTCTGCCTCACCTCTCGCAGAAACAGCGTTTGGAAACTACAAGAAAAATAAAATAAACTGTTAGTTGGGAATATGAAATGCTAAATAAAAGGTAACTCAACTAAGATGGAGACCTTTCAAACTGTGGCCACTTGATATGAACCCATTATTTATTTCATAGTCTATGGCATGGGTAGGCACAATCTTTGCCACTCCAGATGTCGTGGACTACATCTCCTATCATACTCTTACAGCCATAATGATGGCAAAGCATTAAGGCAGATGTAGTCCACAACATGCAGAGTGGCCAAGGATGCCTAGACTCATCGTTCCTACTGGATCAGTATTATCTGATACCCACCTAAAAAGGGTTAACACAAATCAAGGGGCAATTCCAAGACTCTGTCGTGTTAGGAGTTGTTCGGGAGACCCTGATTCTTTTTTTTTCTTTCTATTTTCTGTCCCCCCCTTCCTACATGGCGTTGTTCTTATGGATTCACCATACATTAAACGTAATTTAAAAATAAATATTTATCTGTCTGCCTGTGGCCGCTCAGTATTGCCATTCCGTATTTTTGTATCACGGTGTACTGGACCTAAAGAACCAAGTTTGATGCTTGGAATTAGAAGTATTGCTACTTGTGTGAAATGATGGCAACTTTGTCAGTTTATCTCCAAAATCTTTCTTTCACAGCTTCAACCAAAGTTGCCCTATTACAACACCTGCGTAGAGACCGGGCCGTGTCCAGTGAAGGGGCCTATCCTGTTTTTTTCTAATACATGCAGATAATATTTAATTATGCAGAGTTGCCTGGCAGTATAAACCACCAACAGAGCAAATCTCCGCAGTGCTAGAATGCCCAATAATTCCACGCGTAACACAGGGCGCTGACATGAGGCGGGTGCAAATGCATTAAATAGAGTGATGTTTCCAGTCTGAAGAGCTGACATTTAGTGCACTTTTGTTTCATTTGTTTCTTTCTCAAGGACATTTCAATAAATTAAAACTGAATGGGTTCAGTGGCCATAAATCACGCAGTAAGTGCCTTCTTTGTGCTGGACATGACAAACATGAAACTCCTCCTTCCTTTGTCTTATTGCAAAGCCCGGGCTCTAAATAACAGAGCCATTTAAACCCTCAGCCTTGCTGGTGCTGGTGGAGATCTGATTGCCGGGTGGGGGTTAGCTCCTGGCATCAGAGGCCCCTGATTGTAAATCCTAAAACTTGGAATAGGTAACTTCTCGCACCCCAGCCGGTGAGAAGCCAGTTTCCATCTCTGGCACAGATTCCTGTATTTCCTCTGTCTTGTAGACAAAGTTCTCAAGGCTCTCCCAACAGTTCAGGAGAGGACATTCTTCAATGGGGATACTGGCAAAACCTGAACTGATGTTGTGGCTTGAATGTTGTAATGGCTATTTCCCCCTGGGCCACTAACAGGCTACCCCAACACTGCGCTCCTTTCTACCCTGGCACTGCGCCCCTTACTACCCCAGCACCTGCCCCCTTGCTACTCCGGCACTACGCCCCTTAATATCCCAACATTGCACCCCTTGCCCTTTGGCCCTTTCTACCCCAACACTGCACCCTTCCTACCCTGACACTGCGCCCCTTCCTACCCCAGCACTGCCCCCCTTGCTATCCCGGCACTACGGCCCTTCATACCCCAGGACTGCCCCCTTTGCTACCCCGGCACTGCGCCCCTTGCTACCCTGGCACTTTCAACCACAACACTGTGCCCCTTGCTACCCCAACACTGTGCCCCTTTCTACCCTGGCACTGTGCCTCTTCCTAACACAGTACTGCGCCCCTTTCTACCTCAGCACTGTGCCCCTTGCTACGTTGGCACTACAAGGGCTTGTGCTTGGGCTGGTGGCCCACAGTCTCAAATCTCTCCAGGCCTGAACTGGTCCACTAAGATATTTAACTGGTGCCTGCAGTACCGGCTGCCAGACTATTTTCAGTATGTATGACGTGGAGGTGTTTGCTAGTGGCTGTGGGTGAGATGTGACATTGGGGGCAATGCTGTCACGGGGAATACAGATCTTTGTGAATACTCTGTCATGCTGAGCCGGTCATACTGATGGAGGTTGCATGGATATTTGCTATCACTCCGTATCCAGCATTCTCCATCTGTCACACCCAGATATTGTTTGTGAATAGGACCAACCACACAGACTGGTGAGCAAAAAAGGACATTCATTCGCACGTGTTCCTATGGCCAAATGTTGCTAGCTCTTCCCTGGAGTTTGGCTTGGGAATCATTGTTCTAAAGTGAGCAAGGATTTATGGTCTAACATGACTTCTCTAGAACTATTACGAGTAACGCAAGAAGGACGGACATGCCCTCTAGATTACCAGTTCTTTAATACGTAAGAAGTGGAGGTGCTTTCTTTATAAGATATTATAATGTATGCAGGTTACTTCCATCACACTACGAGATACATTATTACAAGGACTGTGTGAGCCAACCAATCAGCATTTACTGACATACCTGCCGGTGTGTAATACTAGTATACAATTAATAAATAAATAACGCTTCCATTCGATGTACTAACAGCATGGCCAGCCATCCGCAGTGAGATGTAGCCATTGCATAGAATTCTGAATGAAGGATGACTGTACTGGCAATGACTCAACCTTCAGCTGGCTGAGAATGATGGTGGTTGTATACCAATAATAGCTGGAAGATCCAAGGCTTGCTTAGGGGCTTTGGAACATCAACATTTTAACTGTGGGAAGAAACTAGTCTAGAGTACACTAAGCTTTGTAAAGAGCTCCCTTCCCACCCCAGTGAGCAGGGTTAGTGGTTGGGGTGTGCATGGGATGTGTGTTAGTTGTGGGATTGTTTAAAGGGAGTGTAGTGTGTGCTTTGTTCTGCATGTGTAACCTAATAAGTAATCTGTTAATGCCTGTAAAAGATGTGGCATTAATAAAGGGTATATTAAGCTCAAATAAATCAACATTTCATTTTGTAATTTAACTACATTATGTTCTGGGTAATCTCTCTCTTTCTTTAGGGGTAATGGGGCACTCACAGTGACACAGATCTCTCTGCCCTGCATCCTCTGCATTGGGGATAAGAGAGCAAGGAGAATAGATCTGTGCGGCTCGATTAGGGTTAGTCCTGAACCTCTCTAGGACTCAATGTAACAGGAAGGGGTGAGTTCAGGGGCATTAAATCATCCAACATCATTCCTTAAATCTAATCCCTAATGCACAGAGATAACTAAGTGGTACTTCAAATGATAGAAAACCAACAGCACACAAACTATGACAAATTATAAATTCTAAAAAGGATTAAAAAATATATCTATATAAAAAAAAATAGAATAAAATAATAGAATGTATAGCCAATTTCAGAACCCAAATGATTTCAAAGCTATAAATCTTATTTAAAAAATACATTACTGTGTGGCAGTATCTATCTATCTATCTATCACTCTATCTATCTATCTATCTATCTATCTATCTATCTATCTATCTATCTATCTATCTACCACACTATCTATCTATCTATCTATCTATCTATCTATCTATCTATCTATCTATCTATTTATTTATCTATCTATCTATCTCTCTCATGCATTACACAATGTCATTTATTTATTCAGTGTGTTTAATATTTAATTAATGTTTCTTTCATTCCATAGCAATGTATGCTACTAATATAAACTGAGTAAAACTGTTTGGTTTAATGATTAAATTATTGGCTGAACAAAGGCTCACAGTCTCCTGTCTTATTGCCTTCCCAGCAAACACAGAGCTTGCTGTTATTAATACGCTTATTAATTCTGTACATTTTATTGACAGAAGATAAGAAGTGTTTAGTTTTCCACTTTGCAAAAAGGTGTAATTTAGATCATACCGTGGGTCTGTTATTAACAGTTGTCAAATATTTAGAATTTGTTTGTTTGGTTTTTTTTGTGTGTATTTTTTTTATTTTATTTTCAGGTTAGTGTAACAATTAAGCATCTTTTTTGTTCTAAGTTGTAGTTGTTTTCACAACACAATTTTTTAAAAAAAATACTTTGCTTTAGATGTAATTGTTTGTACACTCAAAGCAGTTTATTCACAAAGCTCCAAATTGTAGTGAATTAAGATCCAAATGGTACAAAATAGGACTAAATTAATAGATCTTTTGTTCCTAAATATTCTCATTCGGGTTTTAACACACAACAATTCGGAGTTCAGCGTTTATACCCCTAAATATATATTGTTGCGTTGTGTGCCTCTGGTTTGCTTTTCCAAAATATGGGCAATTTTAAAAGAAAAAATATATATTTCGCAAAAATAAATAAAAATTCCAAATTTAAATACATTTATTTGTTTGGGGAGACCAAAATAAATAAAAAAATGTCTTCATTTTGAAGTTGATTTGTTAATTTCACAGATTCTGTACAGCTCTGCAGTTTCTATTTGCGGTACTCTGCTCCTGACTCTGTTTGCAATTTATTTATTTTTTTAAAAAGGAGTTCAGCTCCAGGGACAGGCTACCATTCTATGATATGATAATAAATTTAAAGCAACATGGTGCTGTTATAATAAACTATATAACTTTAAAATGTAAGGGGCTCACTTAGTTTCATATTTTTTTATTTGCTATATACAAAAAATAAATTATAACACTATTTATTTTTTATGGTACCCATAATAGAACATCACTTCTAGTAATCGTGACATTGTATTTCTGTTTAGTAACATCCACAAAATACTCTTGTTGGGGATTTGTTGAGATAAATATTGCCAGTATACTCTACTAGTATATGCCATTGACATCATATGATTTACATGGGGACCAGGGACCATACCAACCTGCAATATACTTCTTTAGCATTATTTCAGTGATGGTTGTTGATGTAAAAGGAGAGGAAAAAAGATTTAAGTTTGACCAGAATAGACAATGGAGAGACTGATCTAATAAGAAATCTTAACACCCTAATCTATCCTTTGTACAGTCCTTCAATCTGTTTCTTTTCTGCTGTTTATTCTCTGTAATACCTGTAGAAATTCTCTCAGACCTTCCTGATGTTACCCGTGATGTAGGTGCACCCCAGCCTTCTGCTGTCTGGGTAACTGCTATCTTGAATACAGTGACTTCTGTCTCTCCCTGTATCATATCTCCCAACAGTGGAAAGTATGAATTCAGGGTGTGACGGTGTTGGGAGAGCAGCCCCAGTCAGGGTAGCCATGTACAAAGCGTTATTGAAGCCCTTTCACAGGCGGGGAATGTCGTCAGCTCAGTTTGCACAGTGTGCATGTTTAATCATGTGCTCACGTTGGGTTTGTTTCATCAGGGAACAAACCCAGGATAAACTGTCAGGAACCTCAAATCAGGACTGTCCTACCTTCCCCAGGACTGTTAGGAGGAATGTGGATGTGTGCAGGGATCAACTGATATAATTTTTTTCAGAACTCATGCCAATACAGATTATCGGTCGCCTTTTCGGGTCGATTGATGATAGCCGCTGCCAATATTCTCCACAAAGTTTTGAAAAAGTAACACAATTATATAAATAAATCTGGCACTAACTGAACATGCTGACGGCAATCACACTCTTATCACTCTCAGGAATAGACAACTATCAGTGTGGCCACACAAAACAAGGTATGAGGAACTGGATAAAAAAAATCCAGTTATAGCGAAAAAGATAGTACTCACAAATGCAGGAAAACCTCTCACTGCTGCGCAAACAGTGACAATCCACAGTACAAATCAAACAAATAGAGGCTGCGCAAAATGTTGCTATGTGCACAAACAAAGTGCTGCCAAAATTTATTGGAGGACAAAATAATAAACAAACGTTCCGGTTACACCATGATGCATTGAAAAAGGGTTGTACCCGAAACGTTTGTTTATTATTTTGGCATCACTTTTTTTTGTGCACATAGCAACATTTTGCGCAGCCTCTATTTGTTTGATTTGCACTCTCAGGAATAGTGAGATGTCAGCAAGTACTGATAGGAGTCTGATTGCTGTCAGCAGTCACACTCAATCACTCTCAGACAGCGAGTACATGTTGGGATCCCTGAGATCCCAACATGTACAGTGCTGTTACCAAGAGAAGTTTGATTGCTGACAGCAATCACACTCCTATCACTCTCAGTAAGCCAGCCCAGTACATTACAGTAGATTATTCACTGTTTCACCTCCCTGACTCACAGGGAGCGGGTTAACGTGAGGTCACGGTGTGGCGCATCATTGGTTGCCAGCCAGAGTTTCTGGATGCAAAAAACAGAGTGTGGTGACTGGTAGAGATGAGTAAGTTATCAGTAATAGCGATAAATTACAAGGTCGATACCGATACCGATATCAGATGCAGAATATTGGCTTTAATTATCAGAGGAACCGATAATCCTTCTATCCCTAATGTACACACATATATATAATATATAAATCTTCCAAAGGAAACATTATTTAATTATTTGTTTTGGGAAACATTTCTTTGATCCCAAACTGCAGTTTACCTTTCAGTGACTCATTCCCAAATGAACTACTGACATCGCAAGCCAAGGTTCAAAACCAGCGGAACAGCAGAAAGGGAACACTCTGCCAAAAGCAAAGATAAATGAATAAGTGCTTTAGATTCTGGCAATCAATATTAGCAAGCTGTCTTTATCAGCTGTCTTAATAACTAGTGATTGGTCTACAAACACAGATAGACACCCAGTTTATAGAATGGTTTACACAGCGTTATCTGGAACGCAGAGGGGCAGGTCAGAGTGCACCAGCGCTCAGAGGTGGCTGCGAAGGGGAAATTTGCTCGCCCGTGTAAATATTATCATTAGGTGTGAATCGCGGACTCACAATAGAGCTGCAGCAGATTTAAGTACCTGCTCATTGTGTGCGTTAGCTGTGTAGCAATGAAGGCCTTTCATTCCTGCTTTGCTTTATTTGAGATGGATGAGGTTATTAGATGAATTGATCCTTACTTATCTTTAAACTTTCTTTGTTGTTTCTGACCTTTCCTCGGATTAACCTACCGAGGCCTTGCATGGTATAAACTCATACGGGAAGGAATGATATGAGTGCTCACGATAAATTAAAAAATTAACTATGAAAGCTGAGACGGGTGAATCAGAAATCACGTCATGTCTAAAAACAAAGTCTCTTAGATTTGTTGCATTGGTTGGACTTTTATATCATTTATTATACTAGCAATTACTCAAAAATCTCAGGATCCAGCGATAGTGCTGCGTTTGATAGTACTTTGGGATCTTTTTACTTCCTCCACCCACTCCTGCCCCTTCTATTTTTCTTCTCTTTATTAAACTTCATTTTTTTTGTAAATCAAATTTATTTTGTTTTCAACGTAGCAAACTCAAACATGCGCTCCTAGGAATGCAAAGAGCAGGTAGCATAATAACACAGAATTACAAATCTGTTGTAAACAGCCATTCGCTACATCGTGTACACCGGCTCAGTATATCATTTTTTGATTTTGATTAAATTCTGACAAAACATTTCAAATTGTTTGAGCATTATATCCTCCTACTTAAAGGACCACTATAGACACCCAGACCACTTCAGCTCAAGGGTTAACCCTTTCTGCTGTAAACATACACTAGGGTTAATCCAGCCTCTAGTGGCTGTCTCATTGACAGCCGCTAGAGGCACTTCCGCGCTTCTCACTGTAATTTTAACAGTGAGAAGACGCCAGCGTCCATAGGAAAGCATTGAGAATGCTTTCCTATGAGACTGGCTGAATGTGCGCGTGGCTCATGCCGTGCATGCGCATTCAGCCACTGATGGGGAAAGGAGGAGGAGAGTCCCCAGCGCCGAGGGAGCCCGGCGCTGGAAAAAAGGTAAGGGATTAACCCCTTCCTCACCCTAGAGCCCGGCGGGAGGAGGGCCCTGAGGGTGAGGGGGACCCAAGGACCCTATAGAGCCAGGAAAACGAGTATGTTTTCCTGGCACTATAGTGGTCCTTTAATTGAATTCTCTCAAAATTATTGTATATAATTCTCAATATTTTAATTCCAAAAAGATCCTCAGGATTCCAGGTGTATTCGGTTTAATAAGACCTACCACTTCATACAACTTTTCTTCACTTATTTATAAGAAGTATAACAAATACTAAAATATATACTTTAACCCATTAAGGACCAAACTTCTGGAATAAAAGGGAATCATGACATGCCACACATGTCATGTGTCCTTAAGGGGTTAAAGGGACACTATAGTCACCTGAACAACTTTAGCTTAATACGAAAGAAAAAAATGTAAACCGCGCTTTTATAAATATAAATAATACATACATATACTTGTAGGTAATTCCAATGAGTCAGAGATCTCGGAATAAATAAAATAAATAATAGTGCAATACAGTAACAATAAATATTATGAGATGGTGATTATAGCTTGTAGTTCAATCCACTCACATTTGTATGAGCTATAACAGAGCTCAGCTGTAGTGCGCTTGGACGGTATAATCCCCGTCTTAGGATGTGATGTTCCAATTGGTCCAGATATTTTGAAGTGCAGTATGCGTAGTAAAAAAAAAAAAGAAATAGCAGCCAATAGTGAAGTAAGTACTATTGATGGAATTAATAGAAATTTGGTAATGTACTTACAATTTTCTGAGCATATAACTTGCTCTAGTATAAACAGTTTAGGTGGTATAATCCCCACCGAGGATATGCAGAATCCAGGAAGTAAAAAATGAATATAAAAGTAACTAATTAAAAGTATACTTTAATATAAAACAAAACATAATATAAACATAAAATATGTAAAAGAAAGTCCCACTTAACGTGTTTCGCCCGGTAGGCTTCTTCAGAAGCAATTAGACCACACTTCTGAAGAAGCCTACTGGGCGAAACGCGTTAAGTGGGACTTTCTTTTACATATTTTATATATTTCATAGCTTAATGAAGCAGTTTTGATGTATAGAACATGCCCCTGCAGCCTCACTGCTCAATCCTCTGCCATTTAGGAGTTAAATCCCTTTGTTTATGAACCCTAGTCACACCTCCCTGCATGTGACTTGCACAGCCTTCCATAAACACTTCCTGTAAAGAGAGCCCTATTTAGGCTTTCTTTATTGCAAGTTCTGTTTAATTAAGATTTTCTTATCCCCGGCTATGTTAATAGCTTGCTAGACCCTGCAAGAGCCTCCTGTATGTGATTAAAGTTCAATTTAGAGATTGAGATACAATTATTTAAGGTAAATTACAGCTGTTTGAAAGTGAAACCAGTTTTTTTTCATGCAGGCTCTGTCAATCATGGCCAGGGGAGGTGTGGCTAGGGCTGCATAAACAGAAACAAAGTGATTTAACTCCCAAATGACAGTGAATTGAGCAGTGAAATTGCAGGGGAATGATCTATACATGAAAACTGCTTTATTTAGCTAACTAAATTAACTATATTTGTAGAATCCTCCTCAGAGGAAGACTCACTGAAACCATCACAGGTTATTTACAAAACATCTTGCAGCCCATCTCGCCCAAGGTCGTTAACATTGGATCATTATAAATAGAGATAAATGCAAAGGAAAGTGTTAATCTCCCAAAATATACGATATAACATTTGGTGATTTGGCAGAACTCTCTCTCTCTCTCTATAGCTATATATATATATTTATACTTATATAGGCCAGCGCTCAATCATTTGCCTTTTTTTACACAAAAAATCCTAAATGTCTGCCCTAGCCACAGGTAGTTCATTTGCAAAGTCCAGCTTTAACCATGAATTATCGCACAAACTAAGTGTAGAAAAAAGTAGGAAGGAAACAAGAGAACTTCAGGAGAATCTGAATGTATATTGATTAATCTTCAACAAACGTTAGTGCTTTAGCTATCTATTGCAAATAATATTCCCTGGTCTAAGGGCAACGTTTTATTATATTTGATATGAAATGATTATGTTTTATAAAAACATATACTGTACAAATATCAGTTGTATATAACATTATACCATTGTATTATTATATTGAAAACACTTTAAGAAATAGTTGTGAAAAAAGTAAATCTTAACCTACTAGGGAAATTTAAGGATAGCATTAAGTGCCTCCATCTGAAGTCCAACCCAATAATGATTCAGAGTAATAATCTGTGTTCTCCTTTTTAACTTTTCCAGCCTCTAACCAACCCGGCCTGATTGGGAAATGCAGACGGCCCAGAACGGCCTTCACCAGTCAGCAACTCTTGGAGCTGGAGAATCAATTTAAACTTAATAAATATTTATCACGACCCAAGCGTTTCGAGGTGGCGACTGCTCTCATGTTGACTGAGACACAGGTGGGTGCAGTAAATGGCATTAGTATCCTGTGGTCACTCCCCAGAGATGCTGTTGTGAATTCACCATATTACTTACCATCAGTTCTACAAACGTGGCTCTGCAAATGTTGTTATTGTCCATAAAAAGCAGGCTGGGTGATAGACAGTTAATTCAGAAATAGAGAACAAAGGGGAAACCGAGTTTCCAATAAAGTGTGATTGCAAGCTCTTTAGACCAGGTCTCATGAATAAAACTACAGACATATGTACTATTTTGTAACATGATGGCCACCAATACAAGTTTATTGGTTTATGTTCCTATTTCCCAACTCAGTGGAACTCATTCTATCAACCTCAGGGGGATAAAAGTGGAAAATTCTAGGCATAAACCTGTTGTTTCTCATCCAGTGTAGCTGAGCTACCTCATCGTCCACACTGTGTTACCTTAAAAAATTCATAGAGCCCCCATAAAATCACAGTCAAGGTTCCAAATTGAATTTGGATTCATATATATATATATGTGCTTCTTTTTGGATCATTGTTCCGACTGTAGTCCAGAACGGTACACAGTGGACAGAGTAATTATTATTAAGCAGGCTATTCATAAAAATCTAGAATTATGGTAGTTTTAATAAATAAATGTGACCGTTATAAAACAAATGCCCGATGTTGTCTTATAATTCACTCTCTGAAAGCTCACTAAAACTAATATCTTTCAATGAAGAGTCTACCGTTGTAACACGAGTTACATGAATTGCTGAAATTTGCACATAGTGCCTTTATTACCACTTTAGCTCAGTGTCTTTTTCTCTTAAGGTTGAATGCAACAAATATTGCCTGCCCTATGTTACTCTGTTCGTCAGTGGTAGAATGTGAGATAGCTCAGTTGGTTAAAGCACCAACTGTTCCCCTGGTTACAGGCTCTGATTCCTACATGGTCACATGACTTTCATTCTACTGATAACATACATATCCCAGATACACTTAAAAAATGTAAGAAAATCAATGTGCCCTTTTCCAAAAAATCTTGGTTACATTTGTCTTTTGCACTTTCTAGACGTGTTTAGTTTAAGTAGGTTGTGCCCTCTAGTGTTCAGATTGAAAAACATTTTCTCCACGACCGAAGCTCAGAGCTGCAGAGCATTCACACACAGGCGACAGAATTTGACATACAATAGACACAGAAGGCACTGATGGCTACCTAAAAGGAGTCCTCTTTCTCTAAATATGCCCATTTGTGGTTCGTTAAACACGCAACAAAAAGCTTTTTAGTACATTTAAATAAGTTGTGTTAGTGACCAGCGTTTCCCTTTGAATACAAATATGTCATTCCATTTTTGGATTTGAAACTCCAGACACATTTATCTTTTTGTGTATCAGGTTGTAGGGAATAAACACCTTAGAGAAAAGTGCACGGCAACGCAGAAATAAAATGTCCACTACAATGCACAAAAATACAAAAATAAAAGGTTTACTACAAGGCACAAAAATACAATGAGAAAGACATATTTGTAAGTGTGTCATGTATTTAACTAAAAAACATTTCCTGTTGGGCATGAATAAGTGATAGTGACTCTCATTAAAACTCTTTTCAGGTAAAAATCTGGTTCCAGAACCGCAGGATGAAATGGAAGCGGAGTCGAAAGGCTAAAGAACAAGGACCAATCTGCCAAGGAGACAAACCAAGAGGTGGAGGAAAGATAGTAACTGAAAATACACCGAATGAAGATATAGAGGATGAAGAGGAAGATGGAGACTTTCACAGTCCTGATCGAAGCACGGACATCTTGAGGCATACCGCACAGCTGAGCTACAGCCCAGAATCCTTAAGCTCAGAAGAAGACAATATTACTGCACCTTCTCCATGAGATGGAACACATTGGATGTTCTCATGGATAGATGGACTTCAGGTGCTCAACAACACCGAACTTAATTTTATTTATTTATCAAAGGCCATAAAATTCCACTCAAATGTGGAGAGTAAAGACCTAGCAATGATATTTAATTTATATGTATTTAATGTCTAATTATCTGCCATGGGAACTATGAGTTGGGTTGGGGCTATAATGGTACTAGTGAAGAGTGATACAGAACAGGGGAACAGCTCGGAACTGATCTATTAATTCCTGAACTTTATGATCTATTAATTCATGAACTTTATGTTGGAAGTCGGCCAGGAGTGGCTGGACTATTTCTGGTGGTCATTGGACTACTGGGCCATTTCTGAGCACTCTCTCTGGATTTTCCCATAGTTTTATGTGTGGTGAGTGAGGACAGGACTGACAAATATTCTTAGGACTTGTTTTTCTCAGCCTAAAGAAGTGTATATAGAGATATTGCCTTTCCTATCAAGCAATGATCATTACTTAAGAAATCATAGCAATATAATGTGCCAAATAAACAGAGACACCCATTGAGAAACACTTTGCTGTCTATACAAAGTATAATCTGTCTATGAGCATATGGTAACCAACAGTTTCTGAGAAAGATTCCAAATGTCTGAGAGAGTCCAACACCTTCCATGATAATAACATCCTCACCACCACAGCTTGCATTCATCCCGGGGCCATGCTATTATGTCTGTATTAGAGTCATATAATTGCACCTGTATATCAAGTGGTTCTTTTGGTTAAAACAAAAACATAGTTTGGCCTATATTGAACAAATGGCACTTCACAACCATAAAAGGCCTGTCTTATATATAAGCGTCTTAAAGGCTTTGTTGGGCAAAATAGGTTTATAGGCCATCCTTCAGAAGATATTGAAGAGAGACTTATGAAATGATGACATAAGTTTATTATAATGTTTTATCTCAATATATATTTTTTAAAATAGCATATGTTTTTGTTTGTTTTTAAAATAATTTACAGATAAACCCATTATGTCTCTCTAAAACTTTAAGTTATGCCCAGTAGCCTTGTTGGTCTGTTATCTAGAATGATCCTACGTACATAGATATAACTCAATACTAGTAGAAGCTAAATCCATTCATCCAAGTGACCAATGAAAGCCTCTCCACTGAGTGACCAATGGAAGCCTCTCCACCAAGTGACCAATCAAAGGCTGCCCACCAAGTGATCAATCATAGACTATCCACCGAGAGTCAAAGCCTCTCCCCCAAGTGACCAACCATGACCTGTCCACTAAGTGACCAATCATAGCCTCTCTACTAAGTGACCAATCAAAGCCTGCCCACCAAGTGATCAATCATAGACTATCCACTGAATGACCAGTCAAATCCTCTCCTCCAAGTGACCAACCATAGCCTGTCCACTGAGTGACCAATGGAAGCCTCTCCACCAAGTGATCAATCATAGACTATCCATCGAATGACCAGTCAAAGCCTCTCCTCCAAGTGACCAACTATAGCCTGTCCACGAAGTGACCAATCATAGCCTCTCCACCAAGTGGTTAATCAAAGCCTGCCCACCAAGTGACCAACCATAACCTGTCCATTAAGTGACCAATCATAGCCTCTCCACCAAGTGACCAATCAAAGCTTGCCCACCAAGTGACCAACCATAGCCTCTCTACTAAGTGACCAATCAAAGCTTGCCCACCAAGTGACCAACCATAGCCTCTCTACCAAGTGACCAATTAAAGACTCTCTCAAAGGGAGTCTCAAAGATTTGTTGCTGGTCTAGAATGGAGTAAAGAATACAGTATATGTTAAGCATTGGCTCTCAAGTTGGTTTTGGGCTATATTTCCAATAATTCTCTGGTAGCCTTCTGACCAACAACAGCAGGAGGGTGAAGGTTGATCTAATCTGGTTTATACCTTCATTCATCTTCAGTAGTCTGAAAGCAAAGTTTGGAGTAGTACCAATATAGTATTAAAAGTGAGGAGACATTATGCGTTTAGGGGAGAGGGTGTCTGGTGTATTCAAAGCTAGGTATCAAATAAGACCCCAGCGAGGAGGAAAGATAGGCATAACGTTATATTTCCACCATGGTAAAGATACCAAACTCTCTCAGCATCACACAGTGTCGTCATAGTAACATTATATACAGTTACTAGATGAGATTATAGTGTTTTAGCTGCACTGTACAGTGATACGGATTTGGCTTTTATCACACGTTTCTGTAGTTAGACGGACAGCAGTTTCTTTGCGGAGGAAGCCAGTTAGCCAAGAGCTGGCATGTGCCAAAGTGATCGTTTTTCCATTGATGCCTACGTTTACGATCTTTACTTTATTTTACTTTAGGAACACACTCTTAGCAGAGTTTATAGCCAAAGACTGTATGGGGGAAACAGTTCTATGAAGGGAAGAGTGAGAATGGAAGTACGCCCAGCATTTAAATTGTGCAGCTCAATGTGCGGTGACAGCTTTAATTTGCAAAGTAAAAGCATTAAAGTGATGTATGGACTGCTGTATTCATGCAGTGAGTGCCGTGCTATGCGAGCCGTTTACCAGGCCTTGCCCTGGCTGTTTCTATTTATGGTTCCTCTAAGGGGATATGGGCACTGGGCCCAGTTCTGCTTCTCACTCCTTGTCTGCTGATTTATGTCCCCCGTGGTGCATGACTCATAGCGTATACACAGACTGATCTCATTAGATCTTCATTAATCCCACTTATACCCTCTACTCAAATCCCTGCTCCCTGTCGCCCTGTATGAAATACACCTGCAGTGTAAAATGAACTGCCTTGAGCTGCTGGAGAAGGACATAGCTTGTACAACAGTCTCAAAATCAGGGCTACCCACAGTTGGGGTATGGCAGTAAGTAGTGGTGGCTTTGTCTGAAGGTGCATTTGGAAGGGGTACATGAAAGGGGACCAAATGCATGCAAGTCAAGTGAGAGAGAGTCAATGATGGCTGTCTCTATACAGAGCGCTGAGAGAGCATATGGGCAGAAATAATCTAGCGGACACAGTATAAACAGGTTTTATTAAACTCAGACTTCTAGGGGTCTATTCTCCATTGTGGACTTGGAACACTGATAAAACCCAGGAATGCTGAGAGGAATTCATATTGGGACTTTCTCTCTGGATCCAGGAGAGTTAGCAGGTACACAGCACAGGCCCATTAACATTGTCTTCTTCCCTATCTGTGTAGGAAAGTCAACTAGAGTATTATATATAGAAAATATATTTGAATAGGGGTTATGTAGTAAGCACAGAGTAAGGAGATAGAATGGAACCATTAGCCACTGATAAAATTCTAAATTATTTAAAAATGCTTTTCAACCAAAGGGGACTGTTAAATAGAAGTAGCTTTACGTATTATAGCCTAGGGGCCATGTGTGGTATTACAGATATTGATGGATATATTTTCTTTTCTTTTTATTAAGGCTCGGGTGATTAAGCCCTTAAGCCTTGACTGTGCCCCCTTGCTTGTGGTCATTTTTAGGAGTCTGCCAAAATCATTTAAATTAATAGCTAATAAAGCACTTTAGACTACACATTTTGGCTGACGTTTGATGGACTGAAAATGATCTTGTGAAATTTAGACTTTTTTTGATAGTAGAATTGGAAAAATGAATGTACCTAACATTCTACATGTTGGCCACAACTCAATGTTTAGACAAGAAACCCCATGTGAAACATTCTTGCAATAAAAGGATCTATTGCAGAAACCTGTCAGTTGCAAAAATAAAAAATAAAATAAGCACTTTTAGGTCAGCTACTGAAAAAGTCTGATCTTTCCATTTCTATTGCAGGCAAAGATTTACTTACAAACTTCTTTATTGGTCCTTGTGCCAAATGAATGGAATTAGATTGTAAGTTCTGTGGAGCGATGCCAGTAAAGCTGAATCCATATATTAATGGGATAAGGATTGCTTGTTTTGGGGTAATTGTTTTGTGCCTGTATTATTCTGATTGTGTAGTGCTGTGTATGTGACCGGCACTATACAAAACAATTAAATTGTCTTTTCCAATTTACTGAAATAAATCTCTTAGTATTGCATAATTCTGTCCATTTTACAAATATTGGCTGTAATATTTTTTTTAAATAATTGGATGAATAAATTATGAGCACTTATAATTAGTGGTGTATGTTAGATCTGTGCTGCTATAGGCATGACGGAACTCGGGCACCACCTAATTTACATGTGCCCCACCCCTTTCCACCAAGGCCACACCTCTTCCTGTTAAAGACTAACACACACTTTGACTGACAGAAACACACTCTGATACACTGACACACACACACACACTCACTGATTTGACACAATCTGACAGACACAATCACTGACAGATACGCTCACACTCACTGACATACACACACAATGACGCAGACACTCACTCACTGAGAGACACACACACACCCACTCACAGACACACACACACTGACAGGCATACACAATCACTCAGACACACACACACACACATACAAAAACACACTCACTCAGATACACAGGCTCCTGTGCATTTGGGGGCGGTGTTTTTTTGGTGGGCCGCCCCCTGGAAAGTGCTGCCTAAGGCAAATGCCTTGTTTGCCTCGCGGCAAATACAGCAATGCTTATAATTGAAAAATTACACTTTTTAGGAGACAGGATTAGTGTACTAGGCTTGTTTGTGTAGTGTTTTCAAACCAATAGTAGTACGAACCAAATAAGGCAATTTCTCAGTTACCTAGTTGACTTTTCATCAAATGTTACAGTCATGTCGTCTCCTGCTAAAAATTCATGTGAAAATCAAGAGAATGCAAAGGGGCTTGAGTTAACTCTTGACTGAGAAATTAGTTTGCCTGTTGTGGGAAGACCCGTTCTGGAACAATCAAAACACTATGTAGGACTTTTGGGACAAAATTTTGTTTTGCTGAGCATACATGGGATGGAGGGGTGAGGTTTATTGTTTATGAATGACCCAATGGTTAAAACAAAATGCAAGATATTAAAGGGAAACTATAGTCACCAAAACATATTTAGCTTAATCATGCCCCTGCAGTTTCACTGCTCATTTCTCTGCCATTTAGGAGTTAAATCACTTTGTTTATGCAACTCTAGCCACACCTCCCTGCGTATGACTTGCACAGCCTTCCTAAACACTTCCTGTAAAGAGTCATCTATTTAAAAGAGGCCTAAATCAGGTAAACTGGTTTACAATGTAATTGAAAAAACAACTTGTTTTTACTTTTCACTTTTCAAAAGGCAAGAAGTCATTAAACTCTGTGCCACATTGAGTCACTAAAGTATAGGGGGGGTAGCCATTTTGGCTTTAGGGTTTAAAGTGGGATAGTGTTAGGAGGAATTGGGGATCGCTGCCCATAATACCCTAGTCAGGTAGGTTTAGGGTTAAATCAGATTATTGCTGGACTAGATATTTGAGGGGGGGGATTTGGTATTTTATTGGGTGGAGGGGACTGGGGGTTATAAATAAATGAGAGAGAGTCAGGAGTGTTTATGAATACAGTTAGAACAGTTTGGGGGGAGGGGGAGTAAGGGTTAAGGGCAATGGGAGGGCTGTCTACATTTATGGACTGTAGCTCCCATCATCCTCATCCCTTCATTTAGAATAGCATTCTGAATGGAGGCTGGATATCAAATATCCCATTTCCATAAATAAACTCCTTTTTTTCCCTCTTACATATTTCTAATGTACTCAGACTGCCAGTCACCCCTTGTAATAAATTCTTTGATTGGTAAAAGCTTCCCCCCATTGCTTTCCATTATATAACCAGACTCCCTAGTGTTAGCAGCAGCTGCTTCGCGTTCTGCGCGGTTTGACCCTTCGCGGATTCCGTGGTTGCTAGGAACACACAGCCTGGTCGCCGCGTCTTGTTGCCAAGGAAACCGGAGCCACCATGGCTGCCCTGGAGCTGCTCGGACAGTGAAGTGAGAGAGTTCGCTGGGTGAGGAGGGGACCGGGGAGAGGGCAGAGCTCACTCAAAACACAAATAAACTTCATAAAACCTGTCTCTTATCCAGCCTGCGGTGGCTGAGGGTGCTGGCAGTGGTAGTTCAAACTGGCTAGGAATCCACCCCCATCATGCTCAGCCAGCCTTGCTGGGGTGCCCTGCCGGCTATAGCCCCCCACATTCCTGCCCAGATTGATGGGAGTTGTAGTTGTAGAGCAATAATTGCTGGGAGGCTGCAGAGACTTATTAATAAACCCAAACACCCAATTATTACAAATTATTATTATTATTATTATTATTATTATTATTATTATTCCCTATTATTATTATTATTATTATTCCCTATTATTTTTATTATTATTATTATTATTATTATTATTCCCAATTATTATTATTATTATTATGCCCAATGATTCCCAATTATTATTATTATGCCCAATTATTCCCATATATTCCAACTTATTATTATTATTCCAACTGCAGCAAATTGAAATCTCAGTGGTAAGGTCTGGGGTAAAATGGTCAAACTATAAATGTGAATGGCTTGGAGACCATCAGCTATTGTAGGGAACAGTTTGCCTCTTGGATTCAATTGGAAACAATTTGCAGTTTATTGAATAAACTTTACTGTAAATAACTTTACTATTCGACTTTCCCAATTCTGATATTTTGACCTAAAATCACTTTGAGTACCTGGCAATTAACACTTTAGTGACTATGGACTTGTCCAAATCAAACATTTCCTCCAGTCTCCCTCTGGTGTTGATCCAAAAGAAGGCAAAAAACCTAGTCTGAAGCACAATTTTGAAACAATCTAGGAAGAAAATTCCTTCTTGACCCCAGAATGGCAGTCAGATTTATCATTGGATCAAGCAGTTATTACCCTACATTGAAAGATTATATCCTTGAATATTCTGTTTTTGCAAGTATGCATCTAGTAGCTGTTTGAACATCTGTATGGACTCTGATAAAACCACTTCTTCAGGCAGAGAATTCCACATCCTGATTGTTCTTACAGTAAAAAAACCTTTCCTTTGCCTTAGACTATTGGGTGCTGGAGCTGTCCAGGAGGAGGACACACTTACTGGAAACTTACTGATTTCTGTTTAATTCTTATCTCCTGGAGTGTGTGTTTTTATTTTCTGGTCCTTATTTATTGGCCTTCCATCATACTCTCTTATTGCTGTCAGCCCCCCATGCTGCCTCACACTCGTTTTGTTGTATGTTTTTGTTTTGTTTAAGTTAGCAATTTTTTGACTAAAACACATTGTTAGATTACTAACCTTAATCACTAAAACATACTTCCCAACTCCCAATTCAGTTTCGCCATATCGTGTAAAGCCCAATATTGGTGGATCCTACCCTTATTTATTATTCATATATTGCAATACTGACTGCTTAAACAGTTTCCAGAGACTCCTCAATTTATGCTTTCCTGTTGTCACCTCCAAAGGAGCACCCATTGTGGATGAGTGGCATGCGCAGCCCAATAGGAATCTAAATCTACACAGAAATAATAGAAATTGGGGGCACACCCAGAATATGTACTTCTAAGTAGTGGTACTGCTGTAACGACCAGCATATATACAAAATACAGTTAAAGGAACAGCGCACACACACAAAAACAAAAATAAAATTTTACAAGGTTACTTAAAATCACCTATCTTAGCAAACAAATATGGGAATTCAGTTCCACTATTTGGCAATGTTGTGTTAAGCCAACCACTATATCACCACCACAGACTCTAGTGCTGAGGCATAGCTGGTTCCTATCAATGAATGTAAGGGATTAAAGGATTAACAGTTAGATGTGTTCCTTGTTGCTTTTAGATGTAGAACCCGGTTTGCTTAAAATTAAATAAATAAAATAGAATTTTTGCTTTTTTATTAGACATTCAGATTTAGACTGTGAGTTCAGGGGGAGGCAATGGGATCATGATGAGAATAGTTTTTGTTTTCAAACTTCCTAAACTGTTGTGATAAAACCAGAGAGAGGCTGCTCTCATGCTTGCATCATAACAGCTACAATAAGCTGCATTGAAGCAAAAAGGTAATATGGCACTTAGAGGTGTCAGTTACTTGTAGATCTTTACTGATCAATGACTCAATCCCTTATTATGCACAGTACAGATTCTGAAACTCAACATTTCAGGTAAGAACTGCAAATATGCTGGCACAGCTCCATTCCCGACCCTTAGATGCCGGTCATTTTCTGGGGCATAGCCGGAAGGATTCCCGACCCTTAGATGCCGGTCCTTTTGTGGGGCATAGCAGGAAGGATTCTCTCAAGCTGGTAAGTGATGGATATTCATTTACACAAGGAAACAGTTAAATATCTGGGAGTCAAAAGCGCCATTTACTGAGATAACATCCTGGCACCTTCAAGGTTCCCCGACTATATTTATTTTTATAAAAGCCATTTCTTTCCGTATTATCATTACAGTTTTTTGAATCCCATTTCCTGTTTTTATCCATCTTTGGTTTCAAATATTGCATATCTATGTGAACATTGTGTCTGTGCAGAGAATGGCCTAATGATAAATCTTGCCTCATACTTTGCAACAACAGAGATTGCTTAGAAAGGGCAATTGTGGCGCAGAGTTCTAATTCTGGATCAGTCACCATGGAAACCAATGAATTGTTGTGGTTATTTGCTCTACTTTTAGAACGTTACCCCTGAATTGCTCTTTATATTTAAACCCCATATTTGTTTACTAAACTCTCCCTTGGATGCTTCACTGTAGTACAGCGTTAATACCCTCCTCCTAAGCACAGTTTGTCATTTGTATCTAATTTGGCTGTTCTACTCATGTTCTCCAATTGAAATCAAGCACGATTATTGCTTCCATTTTTAGAATATATGGGAGCTGTTCACTTTTGTATAGCACACCCTCAATGGCTTCCACTAAATGAATGGAAGCACTGAGTCCATTAATCTCACCACTCTAGTGATTAGAGTGTCAGTCGTGCCTTGGCGCTCCCGCATTGTAAGTAATCAAACAATTTAAAAATTATTTGACTTCTTACCTGGGATCCACTGAGTGCCGTTTCACTCCTCCTTTACTGCTCACTGAGTATTAGAAGCCAGAGGTGCAGGGTTTAGCTCATTGCCTGAGAGTGATCAGCTGACAATAGGTTAAAGGGATTGATTTTTTTTTTTTAAATAACTTTTTTTTGCAGAGAAATGTTTCCTTTGAAATACACCCAAAATCCCAGAAACAAAAGAAATCCAGGGAGAAGAGAGATATCATGGGATTCGAGGTCTGTAAATCTTTACACTGGCAGAACTGGGAGCTGGGGAAAGAAAACATCAAAATTCTCACCCTGAAAAATGTCAAATTAAAAACACAGAAGGTTACGTTCAGGTGAGTAGCAAGTAGTGATAAATAGAACCACAAAAAGTGATCTATTTTAAAGATAATATTGTTATTGAGATGCCCTTTTTTTGCTTTGTGAAATCTCCATGGTTAAGTCACCCTATCACCTGGAGAGGGTCTTTGCATTTTTTGCAGAAACTTCCAACCCAACTTGTTCTATTCTGTGGTGGCAGCTGAGGGGAGAATAAAAGGTGTACAAACTTACATAAAGCACAAGCGTACAAAACAAAGATCAGAGGACAGTGGGCCCAACTTAGATCTTCTTGTGCATTCGCGATGTGACGCTGTACGAATCTATTGTGCATTGTGTCTAGATGCCTGTTACCATGAAAGAAAAAGTGAACTCAATATCAACTCAGGGTGTCCCTTTAAAGAAGCCAATTATGTCTGCAACGGTGTCCACATATTGTGTAGGAGTGAGGTAGAGACATGTGTTACTAAATATAATTAATAATTCTCTCTATTATTCATACAGTGCTCCAAGCACCCCTTTCTTCAGCACACTGTTTCCTCAGCCTCTCACATTAATGCAAGGAACATCGTTCTCTCTCCCTATCACTTTCAGACCACTGGAAAAGGTAAGATTGGCACAAGTGATCATTTCTTGCAAGGGGTTTAAAGGGTTACTCTAAGTACTACAACCACTTCAGCTTTGCAGCATTTCACAATGAAACTCTGGTGTTATAGTATATGCAGCAATTCCTATCATCATCTGTGAACTGCTATTGGAGTTAAACTACTTAAAGGGACACTCCAGGCACCCAGACCACTTCTGCCCATTGGAGTGGTCTGGGTGCCAACTCCCACTACCCTTAACCCTGCAACTGTAAATATTGCAGTTTTCATAAACTGAAATATTGACATTGCAGGGTTAACTCCTCCTCTAGTGGCTGTCTGCTAGACAGTCACTAGAGGGCACTTCTGGGTTTATAGCGCAGATTTTCTGTGCTATAGCGTTGCTGGACGTCCTCACGCTATGTGAGGACCTCCAGCGTCGCTGAAATCCCCATAGGAAAGCATTGAAAGCATTTTTCAAGGCTTTCCTATGGGGAGATCTAATAAGCATGCGTGCATTGCCGCACATGTGCATTAGGTCTTCCCTGCCGCTGGCCGCGCATTCGCAATAGGTCTCCCCCGCCGGATAACGTCGGCAGGGGAGGAGCATGGGCGGACCCTGAACCAGCACAGAGGGACATTGGCGCTGGATAAAGGTAAGTCACTGAAGGGGTTTTCACCCCTTCAGCAACTTGGGATGGGGGGTGGGAGGGAGAGGGGACCTGCAGTTCCAGGAAAACGGATTGTTTTCCTGGCACTGGAGTGTCCCTTTAATTACTTACTTGCGCATCCGGAATCTATTTGGTAAGAGTTTCTTCCTTGCGTGAGAACTTCATACAGGGAAACTTTCTAGGTATGTTTTTTTATTTGCATTTACAGTTAAAAGAAAGGTAACAAAATAATCACTTTTGTAATTTCTTAAATAGAAAACGTATTCTTGATTCCAAAAGCATTTCCCCCCCCCCCCATTTATGCTACCAAAGTTTATTATTTTAATTTACGTTGTTGTGAAGGAGTTGTCTGACCATGCCTAGCTCAGGAGAGCCATTCAGCTTTTCCCGTGAGAGCTGTGGCATAGGTACACGGCTCACCCCACGTAAGATATCAATCCTTTCTAAAATAGATTCACTACTTACTTTGGCACTTCTGGGACTATAACCACTAAAGCAAGTTCTCCTGACACCATAACCCAGCCACTCCTGGTACCATAACCACAACAACTATTATTTTGTCACTTGTTAATTCACCCCAATTTCCAGTAAAATAAATTACTTTCTATTTTTTTACGCATAAGTTTATCCAGTAATGGTTTTCTGTGTTATTCTGCCATCTTGTGGTAATGGTGAGTAATGTTTTGAAAAGTAAAAAAATAACAATTGACATCATAAAACCATTGTATTATATTTAATGTATATTCTTTTCAATTATTTCTAACACATAATAGCGTGATTATGAAGATTCTATCGTCTTCGAGACAGAGGAAGGCAGTTTTTCAGTGTTACTCAGAGCTACTCTCCCAAGAAACAAGCTACTTTTCCCGGAGGAACTTACCCTTCCCACATGTGCAGTCTATCACTCTTCCGAGACATCATTTGTCCTACACAACTCATGGTACATGATTTACTGTAAGACAAAGGAATGATTCCTTTTTAAAGCATTGTAATAATTAATGGATTCTAAATGTTTGTCTAAATTCTAATATATTTGGTTAGTGACCTGCCAACATCGTTCAGATGGGAAGTATCAGAACCCTTTGTCCTGAGTCCAGCTAGTGGTGTACTGGACCCACGGTGCGAGACTAGAATCAATATCCTGTTCCAACCACAGGTGGCGCTGGTGTACAGTGTGACAGCAATATGTCGATTTGGAGTGAATGAGGAATATGAGAAGAGCATGCAGATCACCTCCATTGGTTAGTAGACATTGTCCCTTTAATTTACCAGTAGGCTTCTTGCTGTTTTCCAAGTGTTGATTAATATAAACCTCACAATCCTCCATCATTTATTTAATTATTTATAAAATATTTTACCAGGATGGATACATTGAGATTTCTCTTGATTTCAAGTATGTCCTGGGTCCACAAAACATTGCACTGTTACAGTAGGATACAATATTACAAAAATACAATATACAAACAATATATATATATAAACATACACATATATAAATTTAAATATTTGCTTTGGGAGTTTTATACTATTTTCAGCTCAAGATCTGATAATTGTATTCTGTTCAGTTATCTATCAGTATTACGACAATGATCACTACAGCACAGTTTGACACTTGTCTGGGTTCTGTTGGCACCCAAACTGCTTCAGTTTTCTCAGGGTGTTAAATAAGTAGCTGTATTGAACAATTCAACATCTGAATTCTCTAATTCTAAATAGACCAGAAACCGCATGTTGGCACCTGACAGAATGCCAGTAAGTGTCAAACAGGGCTAACATTGTTTAATGGGATTGTACTAGGTATGTATTGTGCTTGATGCTTTCCTTTAATCTCTTCATAGGGTCCCTTTCCATAGTAAATGTGATGCTATTATCTTGTTCTCTAATTTCCAATATAATCACATGTTTAACATTCTTGTGTATCCTGATCTTGGTCTCATTGTAGTATTTCAATATTTTATAGGTTTTTTTTTTTTTTTTTACTTCCCCATTTTCTGTTAATCTGAAATTAATAAATATCAGTTTTATTGCTTGCTTATAGTTACTTTTTAATCTACCTAATCCTTGAGCATTTTTGTTTGTAAACTTGTTTTTTTTTTTTGCGGTAGGTAAATACCCCCACCTAGTGGTGAGATTTCCTGGGGACGCCGGTGGAGAGGATGAATCTGCCCTGCAGTTTGGTTCGGTTGCAGTGGGGGCAGTAAAGGAGAAACACATTGAAATACACAATGTGTCAGAGGTATGTTATTCAGACAATCTACATTCATCATTTTACTTTTATGTCATTTTAGGACAATGCGTATCATTAAAGTCAGTTTCACAGGTATTCAAAGGGGATTACTAGTATTAACATTTAATAAAAAGCAACAACCTTTATGTGGACTATTCCTGAGCTGTAAGATATATATAGGTTTCTATTTTCTTGATCACTTAATATTTTCCAACAATGGGAGCAAGACCTGGGGGTGACTCTAAAGGGGGTAGACAAGGAGGATATATGGAATGCTGCAAAAGGGGTGTCTATCTGCATCCAAAACTAGGAACAGATGTACAAAATTCTGATGTGCTGGCACACCATCCCAGTCAAGCTCTTCCGTATAGGGAGAACAACCACAGACCTATGATGGAGGTCATGCAGTGATAAAGACAATAACTACAGATGTGGTGGTGTTGTAAGGTAGTATCATTCTGCATCGATATCCTGAACCTCCTCTCCTGAGTATTTCACAGGCACGTTCAGTAGCACCTGTGTTCCTTTTTATTATCCAAACCACTGAATGGGTTCCCTACACTAGAAGAAATGATATAATAAGACCACACTGGCAGCCCGTAGGGCTGTGAGTTGGCTACAGACAGAACTCCATTCACTGCAGGAGGTAATAGCTAAAATGAACGATTCACACCTAATGGGCATGCTCACAGCTACCATACATAACTCACTACCCAGGTATGAAAGATCTGATCCCCATGGTATGATTATACTACTGGATGGGGTATTATCTCATAAGACCATGGCTAGGGTGGAGGGAATCCAGCACACTGGGGCAATAGCTCAATAACAGGAGGACAGGTTGTATGGCACAGAGAGAATGTATTTTTCTTACTTCTGTGTTGAGGTTTTTCTTTGGGGCTTAGCATTATTTACCAAAAGCTGGTGTGGTGCTATGCCAGAGCAACTTGCAATGACCCCTGGACTGAAACAGTTTCTTCCAAGATGATAGTATTGTGCCTTGTACCAAATGTAATTGTACTCTGTTTTGCTGCACTGGTATCTAAATAAAGAATTTAAAGATTTTTATCCCACTTGCAGAGACTGAAATAGCCCTGCATTGGTTTTGCTCATTACAAGCTTTTGGAGGAGGATAGTGACTCAGGGTCTCAAATCAGGACTGTTCTATCAAGATCCAAGACAGTTCAGGGGCTTCCGTTAGAATATACCAGGAAAATAAAATGTGGGATCCTATGCATAGTATAACAAATTATGCGCAGGCACAGTAAGATTTATAATATCTGTATAACCCAGTTTATGTGAGAACCTGACTTTTACATTTTTTTTTATAACCTACAGGTAGATTCACCTTTTCGAATTGAACGTGATAAGAAACCCCCTCAGGTGGACTGTAATTTTTACTGTGACATTGAGCACGCAGTCGTTCCTGCGCAGGGGACACTCAGGATACCATTGCAGTTTCGTCCACGTATTGTTGGAATGGAGAGCGTGGATTATTTCCACGTGATCCCAGTTGGTAACTTCACAAAATCCATAATTAAAGTTTCAGGGACGTGTCAAGGTATGATCTGTGTTTCTGAGCTGCTTTCTTTATTAGGAAATTTAACCTGTTGGATGAGCTATTAATTTTCTCTTCTGCCTGTGTTATCACTTTTTCTTGGAGGCCCATGTGTGACTCTCCTGAAGTCTGTACTGAACTTTGGATTGGTGAATCTGGGGGAGCAGATTCTGCGCACATTTGAAATGACCAATTCTTCAGATGTACCAGCCCACTACCAATTCTATATTGGCAACAAAGAAAGTGTCTTCTCTTTTGATCGGCTCTGTGGCATTATTGGTCCACAGGAAACTCAGACACTGCAGGTCATCTTCTCTCCACTCCACCCTATCCCGCACTATCGGAGGGTTGCCTGTCTCATCCACCATCAGGTCAGACCTTAGTTTTCTTATTCATTTCATCGAGCTACAGACATTTGAGTGTAATGCTGGTTTTAAAACAAAACAGTTAACTGTGGCTAATCTCTTATCTCCTAGTCAGTGAGTCTCTGCAATAATCTACATGTGCCCTTGGGGTTTAATGGAGCTGGGGTAGGCTGGGATATGATATCTTATTGCTTGAATCTCATTGTATATTTTCTATTAACAGCTAATTAGTTTTTTCAATACTACTATCCTTAATGTATAGGGTTAACTCTTTTAACTCTTTGAGTGGCTAGGTTGTGACCAGTGCATACTTCAGGAACTCAAAGGGTTAAATCAACCAAATCAGTAATAGTCACTTGAGTTCATAAACTACATTGCATTAGAGCACAGGGCCCTCGAAAGGCCAATCATGGAGACCCCAGCTGCTATAGAACTACAACTCACATAATGCTTTGCTAACCCTACAGCTGAAAGCATCATGATAGTTGTAGTTATTCAGCAGAATCTACCTGTTGGCCACCACTGCTTTAAGGTACGGCATCTGTAGTATATTACAATTTATACTGACAGCCAAACTCTGTATATATTACAATGTAAAATTAAACTGGTTTTCCCCTTTCTTTTTGCAGGGCCCTCTGTTTCTGGATTTAATCGGTACATGTCATTCTGATACGGATAAGCCGGCGATTGTGCTCCCCAAACATCTTCCTTTATACAGGAAGAACCTTGTGCTGGGGCTGACAGCTTACCCCCCTGACATTCTAAAGGCTATGTTAGAGGAGGGGAAGCTGGGGAAAGACTCAGAGGGAGCTCTAATGCTATTGGCAAAGGTATTTAACTCATTTATAATCCAGCTAATAAAATAATGAAGTTTAAAAAAATTAATAAATCCTAGAATATGCAAATAGCAAATATATAAAAGCTTAAATAAATTACGCAAGCTTCAAGTAAATTGATAACTATGTGTAATATATATGTATGTGTGTATATATAAAAATACATATATTTCAAAAGAAAAAGTAGAAACTCCCACTGCTGCTCTAAACGTTTTATTTTTTAATATTACCACTCATTACCCTCTACATTAATCTACTCCGGAGTTCCATTTTCATTAGTGGCTAAACACTTGCTTGCTCTATAATATAGTTATATCCATTTCATCAATGAGATACGGTGGATATCAAAGGGGAATGTATTATTCAGGAGGGAAATTTATGTACCAGGAAGACACTAAGAGTCTTCTAATAAGTTTATTAAGTTACATATAAATCAGAAAACAGTCATTAGTCATAAATATAATACCCAAACTGTGGTGAGCGCTGGTGGACACGTTTTGTATATAGCATGCCATTGACAGAGTGTTGTGTTAGGCCACAGGGGCAGAGGGAGGGTTGGTCTTCCATAATCACAAACAGGACTCACATTTTACAAACCAGTAGAACCTTAATTGCTCTTCGTAAGTAAACCCATGATGTCTACCAGTTATAGCAGCCAGCATTATCCATCAGCCTCACATTCTGCTCACTCAGCCTGTTCCTGCTTCTGTTTTGACACAGTGAAAGCATTAACCAATTGTTACTCAATGTTGAAGTTCAGTAAATTGTTTGTCCTAGAACACACTGCTCATGCAAGGATTACTACACATTTAGTTGACATGTCAGAGTGGAAGAATCAATTTTTTGGATAAGCTAACATCCTTGTTTTCCAGGGTGACCATGACGAAGTGCATGAGAAACACACCAGCATGGACCCAGTGTGTGAATTCTTTGATGATGAGTTTAGCATTGAGAATGCAACATTTCCACCCCATGTCACAGCTTCTACACGAGATTTTGATTTTGGTTGTTGCACTGAAAATTCCCACAATGCATCTCTCCCCTTATCTTTGACCAATCACACTAAAGGAAAAGTGACCGTCACCTGGACTTCTAAACCTGACTGTCCCTTTCAGGTCAACCCAGAGTTTACAGAGATTCCACCTCTAAAGTCCACAGCATTAACAGTGAGCTTCCATCCATCTCAGGCAAACACATTGTACGCTGGGGAGCTGGAAGGTTTCATCTTCTACAAGGTGGGTGAGCAGAGGTGGGACAACTGCAGGTCCACTGGGTGATGGTTGCCTCAGATCTGTCCAGCCTTCACTGGTCTGCTATTGTTAGACTATAATTCTTAACCATAGGCTTCCAAGGAAGGATGGCATATATTGCCCAACTACAAGTGGAAGGGCAGGGGTAGACACAAGTGCTCTTTCTTCATATTGGTACAGGAATATGTAACTGTCTGAAGGTAGAGTATGGAATCAAGCTGATATTTCTGAAACATCGTACTATGGATAGTGTCATACCAGGTTATGATCATACTGTATCATTTAATAAGAAATAATAGGTCACTTAAGGTTGAATGCAGAGAATCTAAGAATTGTAGAATTGTCCAAACTTCTGTCCTATAAGTCAGTCAGCAAACTGTAATTTGAGTCTCATCTGGTCAGCTTTCCTGTGTCCAGTGTGTAATTTCTATTATGATGACTCTCCTTTTACAGGTGCTGCGGAATTACCGCAATGTGGAGGACGTCACAATGTGCATACCATGGTGCATTACACTTCAAGCAAGGGGACACACTTTTGAGTTGGGCCACCAGCACTTTGTCCCCAGCTGTGTGCTAGATTCTCCTCGAATGGTAAGAATGTTATCTAGAAGGTAGTAAGAGATTCATTAGAGCATGCAATAAACTGCTCTGATATAGGAAATGCTGCAATTAAAGAAAATGTGAAAAAACTAAACAAAAACAATCCATCCTGATAGATACCTGGAGCTGCTTTCAGAGTTTGCTTACACCTGTCCACAATGCTGTCATCATTCCACTGGGTGGGGGAGGGGGTGATGTACTGGAAGTGCACGTACACCGTTTAACTATGCTAGTTACTGAGATGTAGTGAGAGTAAATTTACACCTGTGACACCTGCCTGAGGAAATGTATGTACCCTAGTCAACAATGATGTCACTTACACTGGGGGATGTAGTGAGCATACATGTACACCTGCAACCACTCACGGGGAATTTGTGTACATTTGCATCCACACAAGCTGAGTTCTCGTTCTCCTAAATGTGCCTTAATTCTGTTACTGAACTTGTGGCATCAGGAATTCATGTATTTCTCTTTAAAACATTTCTCATTGAAACTGGAAAGTGAAGCGAACATAGTGTATGGTTAAGATATAAAGCACATACAATGACAAAACCTTTTTTTTTTTTTTTTTTTAAATTACCCCTCATCAATCTCTACATTAATCTACTCCAGAGTTCCATTTTCATTAGTGGTTAAACACATGCTTGCTCTATGGCATTGTTTTATCCATTTCATCAATGAAATACGGTGGATATCAAAGTAAATCTGAAACTGTTCTTTTACCTTTACTCCAGGTATTCCCCCCAGTAAGACAGGATGAGCAGACACAGCGCTCCCTGCTGCTTCTAAATACTGGACCCTCACCCATGAGCTATGCTGTAGACCAAGCTAGCTGCCCATCTGTCCAGGCAAAACCAGCAGCAGGTCATCTGTCTTCTGCTTCCCATCAAATTGTGCTACTGAGAACCAGCCCTAACCAAGCGGCACTGACCAGGCACTGCCTACCTGTACAGTTCAACTTCAGTCCTGACTACAGCCAGGTAAGTCTGGTGGGAATGCCAATATAACGACTAATTCCACCTATGCCTCTCTTACTCAAACAAAAATGAACAATTGGAAGTTTTCACACTTTTTTATCAAACACAATTCTGAAAAAAAACATATTAACTTAGAAGAAAAATAAATCTATGTGTCTAATTTGTTATGACTTTTGCAATTAAAGGGACAGTAACTCTGATAAGAGATAACTCATATTAAAGGTAGAATGGTAAATTTATTAAGATTTCCAATGACAGATATCCACCTGACAACATATAGGCTCATCATTTTTGGTATCTTAAATATGTCAGTATGTATTGTTTATATTTGTAGCTACAAAGCACAAGTAAAAAATAAAATGCCTATTATTCCAAATGTATGTAATCAGTCAGGTGGATATTAAGAACCATTCGAACTTGTTCATTGTTTAAAATATAATCAAGCATTTAAGCAGTCACACACATAAACAACCCTGATTAATAACATTTTATTGGTTCCCAGATCTCATAAGGTTTTTCCATCAGTTAGTAAATATTAGGCATCATAAATGAGATTGATTGAGCGCAATAAGCCTGCATTCAGCAAGATATTGTGTAACCAATTAATTTACTCCTTGATTTATTAAGACATTATGCAGTTATAATAATGAATTAGCCCTGCTGGAAGCAGGTCTTCTTGTTTGATTACCTTCCTTTGACAATAGGGACATTATTGAACAGAATATCAGTAGGTCCTCACTAATTAAGCCAGTCAAAGCAGAAAGTCGTACATAGGGTTTTCTGTTTCTCTGCTTCAGAAAGGAATGTCTGTGTACCTCAATCAGCGAGCTGGGAGCGCACACCACATCTCACCCAAAGGGGAAGCAAATTAGTGTTTTTTAGCAAAAGCATTGAGTGGGCCATCTCCAAAATGAGAATGGGAAGTGAATTGAGCTATAATGCACACCCTAGTCCAGATGATTAATGGCTGTCAAAACAACTCATACTTAGCTTCCCTATCTGCAGCCTGTAAGGCAAACTATGTCTATGGGCAGAACATTTCTCTTTAAATGATTTGAAAAGGTGTCAGTTTAACTATTGGTTAACTATCTAGATCTGTTAGTCTTTTTTTTGTTTTGTTTTTGCAGAGTAATTTTTATTTAAACATATTCAAAAAGAATTACATTAGGGGGCAGAATGAAACAAGTAAAGATGTCTGTAGATATTACAGTGCTAACAGAAAATATACAAAAACTATTGGCCTCTATAGTGTCAGCGAACTGTTGGGTGATTGCATTAAGGAAAGGGAATTGCTAAGGGTAGATGGCCAGGGGGAAGGGAAGAAGAAGATAAGGTTTAAGAGGGAGTGTCAGGGGATAAGGCAGAGAGAAAAGTTAGAGGAAGAGGAAGACACAGGGAGGAAGGAAATAATTAAAAGAATGAGAGGAAAGTGGTATTGGAGTTAGTGAAGTCAGTGAGTGAGGACTTAGGATTTGAACTGTGTGTGCTCCAGGCTGGTGTATCATGATCACCTTTTGTCTTCTTTTCCCCTAGGAAATAGTGCTATTTTCTCGTGCTGAAAAACCACTGCTGATGCTGGAAGGAGATGGGAAGTTCTTCTTTAAGCCCACCTGTGTTGGCACCCAGTCTGATTACTCTTACTCCATAAAGAATTGCTCCAGAGTCCCTCTGAATTTTGAGTGGAAGATACAGCATATGCATAAATCATTCATCTCAGTTAGCCCTGTATATGGAGTTATCAGACCCAATGAGAGCATGGTAAGCTCCAATCTAGTTAGTCCTACATGTGGAGTTATCAGACCCAATGAGAGCATGGTAAGCTCCAATCTAGTTAGTCCTACATGTGGAGTTATCAGATCCAATGAGCGCACAGTAAGCTCCTATTCATTCAGCCCTACATGTGGAGTTATCAGACCCAGTGAGAGCACGGTAGGCTTCCTTTTCAGTGAGTCCTACATGTTGAGTTATCAGATGTAGAGAGAGAGCATTGAAAGCTCCTATTCAGTTATCCCTACATGTGGAGTTATCAGACCCAGTGAGAACAAGGTAAGCTCCTATTCAGTTAGCCCTACATGTGGAGTTATCAGATCCAGAGAGAGCATGGTAAGCTCCTATTCAGTTAGCCCTACATGTGGAGTTATCAGACCCAGTGAGAGCACGGTAGGTTTCCTTTTCAGTGAGTCCTACATGTTGAGTTATCAGATGTAGAGAGAGAGCATTGAAAGCTCCTATTCAGTTATCCCTACATGTGGAGTTATCAGACCCAGTGAGAACAAGGTAAGCTCCTATTCAGTTAGCCCTACATGTGGAGTTATCAGATCCAGAGAGAGCATGGTAAGCTCCTATTCAGTTAGCCCTACATGTGGAGTTATCAGACCCAGTGAGAGCACGGTAGGTTTCCTTTTCAGTGAGTCCTACATGTTGAGTTATCAGATGTAGAGAGAGAGCATTGAAAGCTCCTATTCAGTTATCCCTACATGTGGAGTTATCAGACCCAGTGAGAACAAGGTAAGCTCCTATTCAGTTAGCCCTACATGTGGAGTTATCAGATCCAGAGAGAGCATGGTAAGCTCCTATTCAATTAGCCATACATGTGGAGTTATCAGATCCAGAAAGAGCATGGTAAGCTCCTATTCAGTTAGCCATACATGTGGAGCTATCAGACTCAGTGAGAGCATAGTAAGCTCCTATTCCGTTAGCCCTACATGTGGAGCTATCAGACCCAGAGAGAGCATGGTAAGCTCCTATTCAGTTAGCCATACATTTGGAGTTATCAGATCCAGAGAGAGCATGGTAAGCTCCTATTCAGTTAGCCATACATGTGGAGTTATCAGACCCAGTGAGAACATGGTAGGTTTCCTATTCAGTTAGCCCTACATGTGGAGTTATCAGATCCAGAGAGAGCATGGTAAGCTCCTATTCAGTTAGCCCTACATGTGGAGCTATCAGACCCAGTGAGAGCATGGTAGGTTTCCTATTCAGTTAGCCATACATGTGGAGTTATCAGATCCAGAGAGAGCATGGTAAGCTCCTATTCAGTTAGCCATACATGTGGAGCTATCAGACCCAGTGAGAGCATAGTAAGCTCCTATTCCGTTAGCCATACATGTGGAGCTATCAGACCCAGTGAGAGCATGGTAGGTTTCCTATTCAGTTAGCCATACATGTGGAGTTATCAGATCCAGAGAGAGCATGGTAAGCTCCTATTCAGTTAGCCCTACATGTGGAGTTATCAGACCCAGTGAGAGCATGGTAGGTTTCCTATTCAGTTAGCCATACATGTGGAGTTATCAGATCCAGAGAGAGCATGGTAAGCTCCTATTCAGTTAGCCCTACATGTGGAGTTATCAGACCCAGTGAGAGCACGGTAGGTTTCCTTTTCAGTGAGTCCTACATGTTGAGTTATCAGATGAGAGAGAGAGCACGGAAGCTCCTATTCAGTTAGCCCTACATGTGGAGTTATCAGACCCAGTGAGAACATGGTAAGCTCCTATTCAGTTAGCCCTACATGTGGAGCTATCATATCCAGAGAGAGAGAGCACGGTAAGCTCCTATTCAGTTAGCCCTACATGTGGAGTTATCAGACCCAGTGAGAACATGGTAAGCTCCTATTCAGTTAGCCCTACATGTGGAGCTATCATATCCAGAGAGAGAGAGCACGGTAAGCTCCTATTCAGTTAGCCCTACATGTGGAGTTATCAGACCCAGTGAGAACATGGTAAGCTCCTATTCAGTTAGCCCTACATGTGGAGCTATCATATCCAGAGAGAGAGAGCACGGTAAGCTCCTATTCAGTTAGCCCTACATGTGGAGTTATCAGACCCAGTGAGAACATGGTAAGCTCCTATTCAGTTAGCCCTACATGTGGAGCTATCATATCCAGAGAGAGAGAGCACGGTAAGCTCCTATTCAGTTAGCCATACATGTGGCGTTATCAGACCCAGTGAGAGCATGGTAGGTTTCCTATTCAGTTAGCCATACATGTGGAGTTATCAGACCCAGTGAGAGCATGGTAGGTTTCCTATTCAGTTAGCCCTACATGTGGCTTATCAGGCCTAGTGAGAACATGGTAAACTCTTACAAACGTTTAGTCACTGACAAACGCTGTTATAAGTGCACAGATATTCTCTCAGGCAAATGGGTTCACTTCTTTAACATTCATTCTTTAATTCTTTTCTTTAACATACACACTTTTTACATTTTTTTTCCCTATTCTTGAAGGCTCAGATTTGGTCATTTGTGCCACAAGAAGAAAATGTATATGTTGCTAAAACTACTGTGCTGACTTGGGCAGCTGAAAATTCTTCTGAGGCCATCAAGAAGACCTGCTACATCCTTCGCATCAGTGGAGAAGGCTGCAAGGGGTCTCTCTCTGTAAGTTACACAAACACTGGTTAAATAGCCTTAAAGAGAAGCTGTAAATATTAAAGGGACACTCCACTGCCGAAATACAAAAATAAAAAATAATCACAATTTTGGTAGATATGCCCACAATGAAAACATGTATGCATTTAATTGTTCATTTTTTTCATTTGAGTTATATCTAAAAACAACTTGCAAAAGCTCTTATCTTATGTTTGCAGCCTTTGCAAGCCATTCTCTTCACACCCCACCTAGACTGTCTGTGGCTGTCCAATCACAGACTTCCGAATGCAGCTCAATGAGAAGTCTTTGCAAGGCAGGTGCTCTGAGCAATTTCTGCCTCTTGAGTTTAGCTGCACTGAGTTAACCAAACCAGGAAGTAACAGGACGAGTGTCTAACTGACAGCCGGCGGGGTGTAACAAGGTTCATTTATCACAGTGCAACTTTTATTTTGTAAAATGAAAAAAAGAAGACATACTCACCACACATAATGCATTTCTGCAAGCTAAAGTGCTTTAGGCGTGGCTTTGGAATGTTTCATTAAGAAAACTAAACATCTTAGAACGAGCTGGTCAGTGCAGATTGGGTCAGTTATAACCCAGGACAGTGATGGCTAATGTTTGACACTCTATTCAGTTTGAGTGTGAAAGCCTAGTCATTTCTGTCCTGACATGCTTTAAAAGATTTAGACTAGCAGCAGATTTCCCTGTTTTTAACTCTCACACCTCGATATTATGATTGTCTAGACTTCTTCTCACGATTTGCCGGTATGTCGATAACATACATTTATTAGAAGATTCTGATTTGGGAGGTGAGCAGGCCGTCAGTGATTATAATAAAAACCAGTGTCAGCAGCCTTTATTATCCTTTGCCCACAGATAATATATTGTAAACCTGATCCACCTTGTGATATAATCCTGGCTAGGCCAAGGGGTACTTGAGAAGCAGTTACACGACAGACGTTAGGGGTATTGTATTGGATAGGAAATGTTAATATCAGGATCAGTGTTAGGCAGCATATGGTGACAGACAGTTTCTGAACCCCCTTGAGTTAACAACACACAGGGTCCTGTTTGGCAGGATGCTTGCCAGAGCCTCAAGCCGTTACAGGATGTTTAATCTGCACAATGAGCCTTTTGTGTCACACCTGATGAAAGGGGAACTCATCTGAAACATTGTGCTTCATATATTGCTAGTAACGGCAGCAACATGCTTAACCCTTTGAGTGCAGGTGACGTGTTAATGCTCTGGATACAGCTTGCACTCAAAGGCCATCCAGTTAGGTGCATTTTACGGGAGGTTTGTTATTTGCTTATTCAATGCAGTTTAGCTGTAGTTTTAGGATTGGGTTTATTCACTAAACTGGAGATTGTGGAGAACTGAGACAGGACCTTCAGAAGTATTTAAGGTTCAATGTCCCTGAGACCAGCATTGTGACTCTGAAGTCTCTGAATGCATTGGTGAAGGTAGCAGTGTCATAGGAGTTAGTGGGGGGGTGGGTGTCTGCGTTTACCCTCACCTACTCCCAGCTTGCATCAGCAGCACTCCCATTCAGACTGGTATATCAGTACGGTATAATGTCCTATCCTTGAAAAGACTGTGTCATATCTTTATTCTGCCAAGGAGGACTGATTGACATCTGTATTGGCTCTATCAAAGGGAGACCTCCAGAGAATGATTTCCATCGATTGGTAAAATATGTTAGTTTTTATAGTTTTTAATTTAATTATTTTGGAGCACAGGGTTTCAGCAAAATTAACAAGGGTACATCAGTATGACATGCCACTCACTGCAGTAACCGGCCCTACACAGCACACTGTGCCGTCTGTTTGTTAGTTTGAACTTTAATAATATGTTCCACTGAACGATCCGTGATGCTTCAGCTCACCACATGCTACCCAGACTGTTCCCCCAGGCTGAACTCAATTTATTTTTCTTCTCAGGTGCAGCAGGAACAGGTGGATTTAGGGAACATTCTGGTTGGCAGTTTCCAGTCCTGTAATTTATTGCTGTCAAATGATGGAGATTGCACTCTGGATTATTCACTGAGTGCTAAGCAGGTCATTTCAGGTGCATGTGACCCAGAAGAGTTCAACACTGATCCAATCGGTAGGAAACTACTTGTGCCTCACTTCACATATTGTTTGTGAATTCCACAGACAGCTGCATTGAGTGCCAGATCTCACGAAGTGCACCGTAGAACACCAGCGAACATAGCTCTTATCCTTGCATAGCTTTAATCCTTCCCTTCAGAATTTAAACAGATCCCGTGCTTTGCATATCATCCAGAGCAACGTGGTTTTCCTTCTTGAGCTGATAGACATGAAAACTGCTGCCCTATAGTATTAAGCATTCATAGGATTGCAATAATGAAATATTTAATCAGGGGAGTTTGTTGTCCCTCCTACATTTATCAAATTATTTCATTAGTGCATTCTTCAGGGCAGCACTTTTCATGTCTTGGCAGTTAGCATGCACAAACAACATATGTGCAGGAAAATATGTTGCTTCTTCCAATCATGATCCACTTCTTCTTAATAGGGCTAACCTCTTGCATTCCTACTGTGAGATATATTTCCCATGATGGACAGCAAGCTGAAAGGTTGTTCTTTAAAGGTTGGCTTCATGTGAAATATATCCCACGAGAGCTAGAGAACTAGCTAGCCATAACTGTACTTTACTAAGCAGCCCCACTGCAATAAGGCTAAGGGGCCACTTAACCCCTGCACATGTATCCAAGAACGAAACTAGTATACCAGAATAAAACAGAATGAAAGGCAACTTAGAAAAACCATACTTGACTGGGCAGCTTTGGAGCGAATCTGTCCATTTCTCAGTCAGATATTATCCATGCCCACTCAGCTGGCCTGAGGGTACCAGGACTGTAAATCCAGCCATGACCTCATGTTTTTACTTCTCGTGCCCTCTGAGCTCATTAGAGCAAGCACCTGATACATCCCTGTTTGTTTCATTAAAGCCCTGGAATTTGAGAACAATAGAGGGACTCTAACTGCGCGGACCAAGCTCAATATCCGGGTAACAGCTCGACCATCCCGTAGGTTGCAATATACTTGGAACATCAGCTATCGAATTATTGCACCAAAAGGTAATGTAAAAAACATTCTTTTTTTTTTTTTTTTGACCTAGTGCCAAAAAGGTACTACAGATTGAAAAAATTCAATCATCACAAAATTACCATTTACCCAGATGTTTAAATATTACTACCAATCTTAAAATGCAGAATACATGCTCGTAATTATCCTTTAGAACATTTTGAAAAGCTTATCCAAAACTACTGAATCAAGGCCACATATTTATTGCACCCTAATTCCTTATTCTTTGTACCCTAATACCTCCTTCCATCCATATTAAACTTTTATTCATTGCACCCTAACCCCCTTATTCATTGCACCTATCCCATTATTCACTGCACCCTAGCACCTCATGATTTGCACATTAACCACTCATTTTTTGGTTACGTTTTTTTTTTTAATAAAAAACAACAACTTGACTCCTAAATTCCAAGACTTATATTTATGAAAGATAATAACACCATAGAACAAAGCAGTGTTTTATGTTAAATTCTAGTTTATCATGAGAACCAACCCTACATTACATTGTTAAATCATCATTTTATGTCAATTTCTAGGTTATAGGATATGTAGGGAACTGCACTCACTCCCATCAGTCTGAGCCAGGGTGCTTTGCTGTACCAGGAACCAAACACCAAATTCCAAAATATTGTAGAGAAATAAAGGTCCAGGCACTCCTTGGTTAAAAAAAATAGGCACTTTAATGGAACCACAGCAACGTTTCGACCGAAAAGGTCTTTATCAAGCTTATTTCTCTACAATTTCTAGGTTATGATGAGAACCATCTTTTGATACATACAGGAACATCCTGAAGGCAGGGCCGGATTAACATAGGGGCTGATGGAGCTGCAGCTCCAGGCCCAGGCCCATGGAATAGGCCCATTTAAAAAAAAAAAAAAAATGTGTGTAACGGATCGCCTGGCACCCCGACTGGGTACCTCCGTTGAAGGATGCTCCTAGCGCTTCCTGAGGACTCCAAGCACTCTGGCAGACACCACAATCACCGAACCGGAGAAACAAATAAATTCTCCCAAGCATATGAATGCTGCAGACAGTTGAATAGGAACCATACGAATAGGTTTACTCTCCTAGCAGTCAAACTGGAACAGCATACAATAAATCCTTCCCCCAATAATGAGACGACACTTCACTTTGAGGGTTAAACAGGAACTCCCTGTACTGTCACATACAGTCTCTTTTATTCCCAATCCACAAACATAGTACAGCCCACAGGGCGTTACAAAACAACCAATCACATATCAGTTACATCCCACATATTCCCTCCCCTTATCCTGAGAGGAAACTCAATTACACATACAGTTAAAACATACTTTCTACCCAACTTTCATAACTCTAAAACCATACATCACATTCACATAAAATTACATATTCACAATCAATCCATTCAGGGGAACAACATATTAAAAATGGCACGAATCAGACCAGGGGTTCAAAAGTTAAGGGAAAGTCCTTTGTGACTAAATGAAGCATGGCTTTCTGGCCCAAACCAGTTTCAGAGTCTTCTATCCTGGAGAGTAATTCAATTATCTCCCAGGATAGACACAAGACTCCATTAAGCACATGGTTGCAAAAAGACACAAAACACTTTAAAATACATAAAGTCACATTTACACATAACACACAGACATTTCACATATCCCCAGATAGCTGGGATCTGAGTGCACATTATTAGATGAATGGCACTCAGATCACACAAATAAGCCTTTCTGCAGGGGAAATAAACAGTTTAACCTGCAGGGCCATAGTCCAAAGGGAGCAGGCGAGCAACCAGGCTTCTCCAGTTCACAGTGGCGAGGTTGGTTTCGCCACAATGTGTTTTTTTTTTTTTTTACACACTACTCTTAGGTTTGCCACCTGACTGGTATTTTACTGGCACAGCCGGTATTTGAGGCTGCCTGGCCGTGTCGGTATCGCAGTAATACCGGCAATACAAATGCAGGTATTTTTCTCAGAATAAATGGAGATTACTCTGCAATACCAGCACCAGCCAGTAGGGGTCACTGTGTGTGGAGAGAGGCAGGGATAGGAAGTTACAGCATATCCCTGCCTCTCTCTACTACTTACTGATCTGTGGGGGAGCAGCAACACAGCACAGAGTCCAGACAGCAGCTCTACAGCTCAGGTATGTGAGGGATGGAGACACATGTGGACACTGAGACACTAGGGGACACTGAGACACTAGGGGACATATGGGGACACAGACACACTAGGATACATGGGGACACAGACACTGGGAGAACTGGAAACACTGAGACACTTGGGGACACTGGAAAACATGGGGACACTAGGGGACACTGGGACACATGGGAATATTGGGAGATACTGAGACATTGGGACACGGAGACACTATGTCCCCATTTCTCCCAGTGTCCCCATGTCCCCCATCCAGTGTCGCTAGTGTCCCTAAGTCTCCCAGTGTCTGTGTCCCGTGTCTCTCAGTGTGCCTAGTGTCCCCATGTGTCCCAGTGTCCCTATATGTCCCAGTGTCCTCATGTCTATGTCCACAACTGTCCCCAAGTCTCCCAGTGTCCCCATGTCTCTGTGTCCCTAGTGTCTTAGTGTCCCCAAATGTTTCAGTGTCCCTATGTCTCCCAGTCTCTGTGTTCCTAGTGTCTCAGTGTGCCTAGTGTCCCCATGTCTCCCAGTGTCCCTTTATGTCCCAGTGTCCCCATGTCTATGCCCACAACTGTCCCCATGTCTCCCAGTGTCCCCAAGTGTCTGTCTTCCAGCCAGTGTCCCCATGTCTCCCAGTGTCCCCTAGTCTCCCAGTTTCTGTGTTCCCATGTCTTAGTGTCCCCAAATGTTTCAGTGTCCCCATGTCTCCCAGTGTCTGTGTCCCCATTTCTCCCAGTTTCCCTAAATGTCTCAGTGTCCCTATGTCCCCATGTCTCCGTGTCCCCGGGTGTCTCAGTGTCCCCATGTCTCAGTGTGTCCCCAGTATCCTAGTGACATGGGGACACACTGAGACATTGGGACACACTGAGACATTGGGATACTGGGAGAAATGGGGACACTGGGAGAAATGGGGACACAGACACTGGGAGACTAGGGGACTGGGCGACATGGGGACACTGACACTGTGATACATAGGGACACTGAGACACTGGGTGACTTGCGAGACTGAGACACTGGGAGCAATCCATCTATACAACAGAATCAAACTGTGAGTAGTTTGTTGGTGATTTTACAGAATTTTATCTGATGTCACTCCTTGTGATTATACAAATGATTAAGGCTGGTATTTTTTTCCAAAAAAGGTGGCAACCCTAACTACTCTTCACATACTCTTGCTTAAAGAAGCACTATAGGGTCAGGAACACAATCATGTATTTCTGACCAGATTATGTAAAAACCAACACAATGGCCCCTTCTTGCCTCCCTAAGTATAGTAAAATATAACTTGTATTCAAATCTGCAGCTGCTGGCTCTGCCTCTGAATTGACTGTCTGCTGATATCATCAGAAGTGGTGGTCTGAGCAAATTACAATACTTCCCCATAGGATTGGCTGAGACTGTCAACTAGGCAGATCAGGGGCAGAGCCAGCACAAGTCCAACATAGCCCTGGCCAATCAGCATCTCCTCATAAAGATAATTTGAATCAATGTATCTCTATGAGGAAAGTTCAGTGTCTGCATGCAGAGGGTGGAGACACTGAATGGCAGTGCTACACACTAGGCAGTACTGCCCCAGGAAGCACCTCTAGCAGCCATCTAAGGAGTGGACAGTGGAGTTATTTTCTCTGAAAAGACAGTGTTTACTGCAAAAGGCCTGAATGGAATGATTCTACTTACCAGAACAAATACAATAAGCTGTAGTTGTTCTAGTGACTATAGTGTCCCTTTACGTTTGGAAGCTTAAGAGGGATGTATGGAAACAAAACTTGTGTGGACTAGCTGACAATAGAATTAGTTTAGGTAATGCAGACGCTGGTCACTCTAACACTGTGGCATGTCCCCTTTCTTCTACACTCACTACATACACCTTTTCTCTGTCTCAGACTATATACCAGGAACTTCTGCCTGCTAGTAAGAAGGCAAGGAGACAAGTGGACCAGCGAGTGCTAGGGGACAGTCCTTAGAAAGCACGGAGTGAGCGCATCATTAGATGCATTTATGTCAAGCTCATGGTGCTGCCTGCATAGTATGCCCTTAGTTGGACAGCCTACAGGATTGGCGGGCAGCCGGACATGCATTCATGCCAGGCTGTCCTTCAAATTCTTTGGACAGACATGCCCCCTTTTTGGGCATGTTCTCCCCTTTTGGCAGGTCTGGTCACGTAATTCGCACAAGTGGCCCACACTTTTACCCCACCCATTGACTTCCTGCTTTACTGGACACTGCTGTTAGGGGTTATGGATTTACTTGAAAGATGAAAGCATAAATTAGAGAGAGCTTACCATAGAGTATGTGTTTTCCTATAGCTGCACCCTATGAGTTTCCCTCCAACACCATCTCCATCAGATACATGACGCTTGGGAGGTATGACTGTTTTATTGTTTTTGGTCGATAAGATTCCGTAATTAGGCCCATCATATTTGTCAGCACCAGGCCCAGTGTGCTCTTAATCCGGCCCTGCCTGAAGGGTCTAGCAAGCATTTAATAGAGCAGAAGATAAGACATTCTAAATTAAACGGAATTTAAAGGAATACAGGAAGTGTAAACTTTAGATTACTCTTTACAGGAAGTGTTTAGGAAGGCTGTGCAAGTCGGATGCAGTGGGTGTGACTCAAGTTGCATAAACAAAGTGATTTAACTGCTAAATAGAAGCAGTGAATTGAACAGTAAGACTGTGGGGGTATGATCTATACACCAAAACTGCTTCATTAAGCTAAAGTTGTTTTGGTGACTATAGTGTCCCTTTAATAAATAGCCCTGTTGCTATCAGTTACAATTAACACTCACTTTATGGAAGAGATTTAACTGATATTGAAAATGGCATAATATGCATGGTTTTATTATGTCTTAATGCTATGGATAAAAAAAAAAAAAAAAGACATTTAACCCCTTAAGGACCAAACTTCTGCAATAAAAGGGAATCATGACATGTCATGTGTCCTTAAGGGGTTAAAGGGACACTATAGTCACCTGAACAACTTTAGCTTAATGAAGCAGTTTTGGTGTATAGAACATGCCCCTGCAGCCTTACTGCTCAATCCTTTGCCATTTAGGAGTTAAATCCCTTTTGTTTATGAACCCTAGTCACACCTCCCTGCATGTGACTTGCACAGCTGCTATGTTAATAGCCTGTATGTGATTAAAGTTCAATTTAGAGATTGAGATACAATTATTTAAGGTAAATTACATCTGTTTGAAAGTGAAACCAGTTTTGTTTTTCGTGCAGGCTCTGTCAATCATAGCCAGGGGAGGTGTGGCTAGGGCTGCATAAACAGAAACAAAGTGATTTAACTCCTAAATGACAGTGAATTGAGCAGTGAAATTGCAGGGGAATGATCTATACACTAAAACTGCTTTATTTAGCTAAAGTAATTTAGGTGACTATAGTGTTCCTTTAAAATCAAATTTCATCCTCTCCGTAGCATCGAATGCCACAAATCTTTTCAATGAAGAACATTTTTTGTGCCGTGTAACTGCAAATGGCGTTTTGCCTATATTCTCCATCGTTGATGTGTGCCCGGCTGGCAGTGCCAGCTCTCTCAGTAAAACCCACCTATGGCGGCTGTTTTCATTGGAGAAACTGAACGCATATCTTGAAAGGGACCCAACGCCTGGAGAACTAATATACCGGGTGCCGACCCGACACAGGTAATGTGGACTATGAAGATGTACTTTGAACTAATATTACATTGTTGATGTAATATTTACGGAAATGCTTTTCTAATGATCACAATCTGTTAGGAAGACGTTTCAAATGGTTTATCTACAAAACTTGCCATAAACTTTAATTGTGACTTCTGTAGATATATCAGTTGAAAACCTTTTTCTTTTAGATTGTTATAATTTGAAAATCTTATCCAAATATATTAAATCGAGGCCAGAAATAACAAACAAGTTGATAGCAGGAGTAAAGGCCTATTGAGTCCAATTCCTGGGCAATTCCCAGAATTCTCTTTAGCCCTCTAGTTTTGGGTAGGTTAAATTTCCCAGAAATGGCTGTATGCCTAGCTGTAGCTTGATGCCAAAGGATGGACACTTCTGGTTTTGGCGCTGCTGTAAAATAAAATGTATAAATATGTTTCAATATTACATCTGAACTGACAGCAAACTAAGTAAATTAATAAATATTAATGCTGGTAACATGAACCTTTGTAGTGCAATTCTATCTCACCTTCACCTTCACCTTCACATGTCTAAGAGTGAATGGGTTACTGCTACAAATTAATTTTGTCCTTTACAGGCATAATACATTTTGAAAATAATTGTGGTTAATTTTCTTGTAATTACAGAGACATATAGAAAAACTGATTTAGAGATAAACTACTTTATATCTCCAATAGGGAATGTAGTGCACCTGCCACAAAACGCTCTTTTTGTTTTGACATTAAGCAATATTTCATTGTCTCTTTAATAGAACCAGTCCTGTAATGAGGACTGGCCATGACAATTTCAGTTCTAAGATGATTATTTTTTTGTCTTTTTTATGTCCAGCACTCGTAGATTTCCTCCGATAAGCACCCCAGTGCTAGTTGATTTAAACTTTGGGGCTGCTCCTGTGGGCTCCGAACCCTTTGTGGCCCTTCTCTTGGTGGAGAACAACGGTGTTCAACCTGTCCAGTGGTGAGTATGCAGGAGCTGGAGCTGCCTGGTGTAAATGTATCACAGTGGCGGCATGGAGCATTCATTATAATTAGACCGACTCTTATCCACAGCCATAAAATATTATGTCTTACTTTAATATATTCTTCTTAACTAAAAAAGGCTTCATGTGTCTGTCTGAAATAGTTCCAGGTCTGACAGCAAGAGCTGGTCACATGATGAAGTCTATACACAAAACCCTAATTCCCTAAAGCATTTTATTCTCTAAACATTTGGCCTGAATAGCTAACATGGAGCTTTCCCCCCCAATCAGACTATTTTGGTCTGAAATGATCAATTCCTTTTATATACGATTCCTGGTATATAAATTAACATAAAAGCTGGTTTGATGATAGTTGGTTATAAATGCAACTATTATCCTGTCAACCTGATCTAAGCTAAAATCTTGAGTCTCCCATAATAAGGAATTGAACCCCGCAGCTCAGAGCCAGAGATATTTGTTCAGCAGGTTCTGCTGATAACCTCATTTTCTTCCAGAGGGAAATAGGAAATTCGACTTTAAAAATCCTAAGATATGATAGCTAGCTTTTCAAATTCCACGAGGCTCATCTAACCTGGGTGCTCTAGTACCAAGGATTGCTGTCACAGTCAACAAATTTAATTAAGGCCAAATTTGGAAACATTTTTCAAAAACCTGCGTTTAGGCTGACATTATCTAGTTTGTATGTCACCATGTTTTAGTAAATGCACCCCTATAACAGTAGACTCTGGTTAATTAGCTGATCTACGTATACACGCCTGGTGTCTAGCTGTGGCTAGTAAGTAACTTTAATAAAAAAACCATGACAGTTTTGCCGCCACAAGTTAGGGCTGCGCTTACAGTGGAGTCCATGTAGTTTACTAAATCAAGGCAAATGTCTGATTTTATGCTTACAAACTAAATATTCTTTAATAAATGAAATATTAAACTCTATGTAGGATAGTACAGAATGAAATGCTGTGCATTGCTGTTCTATTACAATGCATTTAAAATAATAATATTTTTTTTTTGATGTGCCAGGGATTTCTTGTTTCCTTCGGATCAGCAGATCGAGCTTGAGCTCTGGGCCGAGGCCTGGGAATTTGACCAAAGTGAAATCCACCAACTGAAGATCCAACACAACAAGTTATTTACTGTTAGCCCCAAATCAGGGATTCTGAACCCTGGCCAGCAGAGTATGGTACAGCTAATGTACAGGTGGGTTATATAGTACAGAGTATGGTACAGCTAATGTGCAGGTGTGTTATATAGTACAGAGTATGGCACAGCTAATGTACAGATGGGTTATATAGTACAGAGTATGGTACAGCTAATGTACAGTTGTGTTAAATGGTACAGAGTATGGCACAGCTAATGTACAGGTGTGTTATATAGTACAGAGTATGGTACAGCTAATGTACAGGTGTGTTATATAGTACAGAGTATGGTACAGCTAATGTACAGGTGTGTTAAATGGTACAGAGTATGGTACAGCTAATGTACAGGTGTGTTATATGGTACAGAGTATGGTACAGCTAATGTACAGGTGTGTTAAATGGTACAGAGTATGGTACAGCTAATGTACAGGCGTGTTATATAGTACAGTGTATGGTACAGCTAATGTACAGGTGTGTTATATAGTACAGAGTATGGTACAGCTAATGTACAGGTGTGTTATATAGTACATAGTATGGTACAGCTAATGTACAGGTGTGTTATATAGTACAGAGTATGGTACAGCTAATGTACAGGTGTGTTATATAGTACAGAGTATGGTACAGCTAATGTACAGGTGTGTTATATAGTACAGAGTATGGTACAGCTAATGTACAGGTGGGTTATATAGTACAGAGTATGGTACAGCTAATGTACAGGTGTGTTATATAGTACAGAGTATGGTACAGCTAATGTACAGGTGTGTTATATAGTACAGAGTATGGTACAGCTAATGTACAGGTGTGTTAAATAGTACAGAGTATGGTACAGCTAATGTACAGGTGTGTTATATAGTACAGAGTATGGTACAGCTAATGTACAGGTGTGTTATATAGTACAGAGTACAGTACAGCTAATGAACAGGTGTGTTATATAGTACAGAGTATGGTACAGCTAATGAACAGGTGTGTTATATAGTACAGAGTATGGTACAGCTAATGTACAGGTGGGTTATATAGTACAGAGTATGGTACAGCTAATGTACAGGTGTGTTATATAGTACAAAGTATGGTACAGCTAATGTACATGTGTGTTATATAGTACAGAGTATGGTACAGCTAATGTACAGGTGTGTTGAATAGTACAGAGTATGGTACAGGTAATATACAGGTGTGTTATATAGTACAGAGTATGGTACAGCTAATGTACAGGTGTGTTATATAGTACAGAGTATGGTACAGCTAATGTACAGGTGTGTTACATAGTACAGTGTATGGTATAGCTAATGTACAGGTGTGTTATATAGTACAGAGTATGGTACAGCTAATGTACAGGTGTGTTATATAGTACAGAGTATGGTACAGGTAATATACAGGTGTGTTATATAGTACAGAGTATGGTACGGCTAATGTACAGGTGTGTTATATAGTACAGTGTATGGTACAGCTAATGTACAGGTGTGTTAAATGGTACAGAGTATGGTACAGCTAATGTACAGGTGTGTTAGATGGTACAGCTAATGTACAGGTGTGTTAGATAGTACAGCTAACGTACACATGCATTATATAGTATAGCTAATGTACAGGTGTGTTATATAGTACAGAGTATGGTACAGCTAATGTACAGGTGTGTTACATAGTACAGAGTATGGTACGGCTAATGTACAGGTGTGTTATATAGTACAGTGTATGGTACAGGTAATGTACAGGTATGTTAAATAGTACAGAGTATGGTACAGCTAATGTACAGGTGTGTTAGATGGTACAGTGTATGGTACAGGTAATATACAGGTATGTTAAATAGTACAGAGTATGGTACAGCTAATGTACAGGTGTGTTAGATGGTACAGCTAATGTACAGGTGTGTTAGATAGTACAGCTAACGTACACATGCATTATATAGTATAGCTAATGTACAGGTGTGTTATATAGTACAGAGTATGGTACAGCTAATGTACAGGTGTGTTAAATAGTACAGAGTATGGTACAGCTAATGTACAGGTGTGTTAGATGGTACAGTGTATGGTACAGGTAATATACAGGTATGTTAAATAGTACAGAGTATGGTACAGCTAATGTACAGGTGTGTTAGATGGTACAGCTAATGTACAGGTGTGTTAGATAGTACAGCTAACGTACACATGCATTATATAGTATAGCTAATGTACAGGTGTGTTATATAGTACAGAGTATGGTACAGCTAATGTACAGGTGTGATAGATAGTACAGCTAATGTACAAATGCATTATATAGTATAGCTAATGTATAGGTGTTTGATATAGTATAACTAATGGACAGGTGTTTTATTTAGCATAGCTAATGGACAGTGTGTTATTTAGTATAACTAATGGGCAGTGTGTTATTTAGTATAACTAATGGACAGTGTGTTATTTAGTATAACTAATGGACAGTTGGGTTATTTAGTATAACTAATGGGCAGTGTGTTATTTAGTATTGCAGTGTTTGCTATAATACACATTGTAGGATATGTTATGTACAGGTGAGTTACACCGTACAGAGTGGGGCATTATATATGGTACAGGTAATGTACAGGGTGAGTTACACAGTATAGAGTGTGGCATTATATATGGTACAGGTAATGTACAGGGTGAGTTACACAGTATAGAGTGTGGCATTATATATGGTACAGGTAATGTACAGGGTGAGTTACACCGTACAGAGTGTGGCATTATATATGGTACAGGTAATGTACAGGGTGAGTTACACAGTATAGAGTGTGGCATTATATATGGTACAGGTAATGTACAGGGTGAGTTACACAGTATAGAGTGTGGCATTATATATGGTACAGGTAATGTACAGGGTGAGTTACACAGTATAGAGTGTGGCATTATATATGGTACAGGTAATGTACAGGGTGAGTTACACAGTATAGAGTGTGGCATTATATATGGTACAGGTAATGTACAGGGTGAGTTACACCGTACAGAGTGTGGCATTATATATGGTACAGGTAATGTACAGGGTGAGTTACACAGTATAGAGTGTGGCATTATATATGGTACAGGTAATGTACAGGGTGAGTTACACAGTATAGAGTGTGGCATTATATATGGTACAGGTAATGTACAGGGTGAGTTACACAGTATAGAGTGTGGCATTATATATGGTACAGGTAATGTACAGGGTGAGTTACACAGTATAGAGTGTGGCATTATATATATGGTACAGGTAATGTACAGAGTGAGTTACACAGTATAGAGTGTGGCATTATATATGGTACAGGTAATGTACAGGGTGAGTTACACAGTATAGAGTGTGGCATTATATATGGTACAGGTAATGTACAGGGTGAGTTACACAGTACAGAGTGGGGCATTATATATGGTACAGGTAATGTACAGGGTGAGTTACACAGTATAGAGTGTGGCATTATATATGGTACAGGTAATGTACAGGGTGAGTTACACAGTATAGAGTGTGGCATTATATATATGGTACAGGTAATGTACAGGGTGAGTTACACAGTATAGAGTGTGGCATTATATATGGTACAGGTAATGTACAGGGTGAGTTACACAGTATAGAGTGGGGCATTATATATGGTACAGGTAATGTACAGGGTGAGTTACACAGTATAGAGTGTGGCATTATATATATGGTACAGGTAATGTACAGGTGAGTTACACCGTACAGAGTGTGGCATTATATATGGTACAGGTAATGTACAGGGTGAGTTACACAGTATAGAGTGTGGCATTATATGTGGTACAGGTAATGTACAGGTGAGTTACATCGTACAGAGTGTGGCATTATATATGGTACAGGTGAGTTACACAGTGTAGAGTGTGGCTTTATATATGGTACAGGTAACTCAACCGTCAAGGCACATCGAGATCCAAGATTTAGGTATTTCCCATTATTTTTATTGTGGGGTATGGACACAACCTGGACGCTTAGTATGCCTTTAAGACTGGATGGAACCTCTGATCTAGGACACAGAATAATCTACAGTGAAGATACTGCTAGGCTGCTGTCCAATGAATGCCAAGTGACTTCTACTGCTGGCACAGGCCAAGGCCATCTGTACTGGTTTTCTCATTCAGAGATGTACTGGATACCTGGATTGGAAGTCACCTTTTACAGCCCTCCCATGAAGGAGCACCATTGTTAGTGATAGGTATCACATCTACCATTATTGCTCAGATGTAAAGAGGAACGGAGAGCTGAGAGACGAAGAGATGGACCCAGAGAGAGGATCATCTTATTCAAGATGGATGATGTTATAGATCATGTCCCTTTACTGTTTACTTCTAGTATTTATGAACCTTTGTATTCTTTTGATTCATAAATGTGCTTGTTTTTTTTTTCTAATACATAGTATTTTAGTTTTCTCAAAAGTAGAATTAGCTGTTTGAATATTTATAACACGTTTTTCTTTCCATGATCTGGACAGACATGATTTTGTTGGAACTGACCGTTTGCCAGTCCTGCTTAAAGTGTCACATGGCCGTGAGATTTTGGTACGTAGAATAATAGTTTAAATATATATTGTACATTGTATAAAAAGTCGATTTTCAGTCATCTTTAAAACATACACAAAAAAAGACCACAAACAACAAAAACTCAACTGTCCCTGGACATAAATTTAAGCATTGTAGCAGGATGAAATGATGATGAAAACGGATGAAGGGATGATGACGCAAAGCAGCCAGTCTGGAAAGTAGAGAAAGGTCTGCTCCAACCAGTGTTATCACCAGTCACTTGGAATTGGAGCTAATCAGAATATTTATTATGAATTATTAATAAAAATGTAAAAACGTGGAGAGGAAAAGGTAAAATTCGTTAATAGAAATGTTCTCAAGTAAAAAGAGATGATGAACTTCTTTTACAAGCTCATCGTTAAAACCATGAAATGTACGCCCATCTTCCTAGTCTTGGCACGTTGATAAGCCATTCCATTAATAGAAAGTATTAGGTCAATGCTTGTCTAACTACAATCCCTAGGAATAGCAAGAGAGTGCCTGTTTGACTCCGCTTGGATTACTTGCATTCCTGGTTTACAATGCTCACTCTTTGTTCCTATAGCTAAATTTTATTGGAGTCACAGTGGAGAGGGAGCAACGGTTTGTACATTTCACCTCCACAAAACATCAGTTCACCCCAGTGGCCATCGGCACATCCAATCCCCCAAAACAGGTAATGTCAATGCGTTGCATTTACTAATAGTAGATTTGTACTAACAGTTCTGCATTATTCAGTATTTTTAGTCACACTATGTAACCACATTAGCAGGGCTTACTCACTACTATATTTTGTAACGTTAGCGGGGCTTACTCACTGCTACATATTGTAATGTTACCGGGGCTTACTCACTGCTACATCTAGTAACATTAGTATAACCTTATCACTACTACATATTGTAACATTAGCGGGGCTTACTCACTGCTACATATTGAACTATTAGCAGGGCTTACTCACTGCTACATATTGTAACATTACCTGGGCTTACTCATTGCTACATATTGCAATATTACCAGGGCTTACTCATTGCTCCATATTGTAACATTATCAGGGCTTACTCACTGCTACATATTGTAATATTATCAGGGCTTATTCACTGCTACATCTTGTAATGTTAGCGGGGCTTACTCACTGCTACATCTTGTAACGTTAGCGGGGCTTACTCACTGCTACATATGGTAACGTTACCGGGGCTTACTCACTGCTACATCTTGTAACGTTATCAGGGCTTATTCACTGCTCCATATTGTAACATTATCAGGGTTTACTAACTGCTACATATTGTAACATTAGTGGAGCTTTATCACTACTGCATCCACTAACATAAGCGGGGCTTACTCACTGCTACATATTGTAACATTATCAGGACTTACTCACTGCTACATATTGTAAAAACATTAGAACGTTCTCACTACTGTTATGTCCATTTCCCAGTATAAACCTCTTTCCATCATTGCAGTTGCAGATGTCTACCTCCCTAGTACATCATCTATTATTCTGTACTTCTCCTTTAAATGTATTTTACTACAATAATTTGCTAGTATTTGAAATCTGATAACTCTGCCTACAGCACTATATATTCCCAGCGCTTTGTTCATGTATTGGTAATTCTTTAAATTATAACCCATGTGGTTCAGGGCTTGTAATGCTCTGCGTGTCCTTACTGTGCTGGCCATATAACAGAGCAGGCACGTCTAAAATGTCCCTTGCTTCCTATGGTACCTCTAGCAATATTGGTGACTTCGAGCCAAGGTTAACTGGAAAACTCCACACTGTTCTCTAAATTCTAGCTGTCTATCGTGTCATCTTATAGATATATGAACTTTACAATGGTGGAGCTGTAGCCGTAATCTATGAAATTCAACTGGAGCCTCTAAGGGAAACCAAAAAGCAGAATTATCAGCACCCTGTCTTCCAGTGTCTGAATCCCAGAGGAGAAATCTTACCAGGTTCAACTGCATTTGTGGAGTGGGTCTTTTCTCCTTTGGAGGCTAAAACCTACTCTGTAAGTATATATCATTAAATGTCACAAGCTGTATCATTTTGTACAATTACAGCCCCTGGTGCTGTGCATACTAAGTTAATTTACAGACTGTGGAATCAGACTTCCTACCGAAATGTATTGTATTATTGATTTCGTTCTTACTGCGATGTGTTTTCATATAATTTCATAGGTGAATGTTCCTGTGCACATTCTTGGAGGAGACTCTACTCTCATTATGTTTGAAGGGATTGGATTTGACAGCAACATACTTGGGGACTTGGCTGTTTTTGAAGAGCTTTCACCATTACCATCAAGCCCGAGACTCGTAGCACCTGGACAGGTGAATGTGTCTTTGCATGTAGCAAACAATCCCTGGATGCAGCTGGCTATTTAAACCGTTACATTGTGCAGTAATTAGTTTGGTCACAAATGTTGACACATGCTATGGAAGATTAAGGAACTATTTTGATATTCTCCATTTGTGTGACGTACAATATAAAGCCGCATATCTCTGTATATAAATAAGTTATTACGCATTTCACGGATAACCCTGGCAATCCTTTTGACCCCTGTTCATGGCTTTTAGCTATGGAGGTTTTAGAATACGACCATGCCCAACATGCAGAGCTTACATCACACCTAACTAATGTAGGAAATGAAAATGGACAGACACATGTTACCAATGCTTAGAGTTGGCTGGACTTAGTGCTGTGAAAGCCAAGTAGTAGCCTGAGGAACACGAAGAAGCTGAGTCTGAGAACAAGCCAACGTCTAGGACAATAGAAGGTAGCAAATAGTAATAAACAAGCCAGGTTCAAGGAGAACGGAAAGGAGAATAGTCAAATACAAGTCGAAGTCAGAAAGCCAGTAGCACTAACAAACAAAAATGCACTCTTGGATCACTACAAAGGAGAAGCCCACCTGGGCAAAGCAGTGATCTTAGAGAGGGCCTAAATAGGCCTAGGAGGTCAGGGATTGGCTCTCCCGGTATAAATAATCTGATTTTCCATGTTAGAAGAGGCAATGTGAGTATATAATTCCCAAGTGATTGGTTCTCTGTCTGTCCGTTTCACGATGCTCCTCTAATTTACCTCCTACAGATGGTTCGCCTGAGCCAGCAGAGATTAGTGTTTGGAGATGTCCCTGTTTTCTGCAAATCCAGCCGTCTCATATTCCTTAACAACACCTCTCAGAGTGAGTCTGCCTTCTTCAAGTGGTACGCAGGGTCCCCCAATGTTAATGAGGTAAGTGCTTTTAGGATATACAAAAAAGAGGGGGGGAGATACAGCGCAAACTCTAAAGGCAGCAAGTCTGTAGTATGCATACCCCAACAACCAAAAATAAATTTAAAAAAAGGGAACAGGCGGCGCCAAATATGAATGTTGACTTAATAAGTGTATAAACACAGTATATCAATGTAAAATAGCTTAAATAAGAAAATGGTATCAAAGTCCCAAAGAGATAGTTCTTATGGTACTAATATAAAACCTGTTGGAAATAGTATTCTTGGAGGTCAATCTGTTGTCCTCATTGCTGGATAAATAATCAGGTATTTTAGTAGAGATGAGGCATTTTCTTAATGTTGTCCCATATAAAATAGAAACCCAAAAAGACCCCAATAGTGTAACCCAATACATACAGTGTCCTGGATAATGTAATGCGGAGAGAGCCTCCAATCAGCTCTTAGATAAGGCTTTATCTGGAACAATCCCCGTCTCGGATAAAACTGGAGACGTCCCTTTGGATATTCACGATACAGTTCCCTTTTTTTTTTCTAGTACCACTATTCAAAGCAGAGAACACTATATTTTATTTCATTTATTTACGGCACAGTACTGCACAGACCAGTCTCTGTCCTTCTTGGAGATACAAGCCTTAGTGAGTTTTGAGGATAATGTAGCCTGTCTCACTAACGTTTTTTTCTTATAGTAATAGAATAAACCAAATGTTCTATAACGTTCAACTTTTCTTGTCATCCATTCATCCATTGTGTCATTATGTATTCTCAGGCAGGGATAACAGGAAATGATTACCTAAAGTTTACATTGGACTATGCAAAGCATTATAATGATTGAACCATTGGGGGTTCTGTATAAGGAACAATTCTGGAGAAAAATTCTAAAAGTATCTAAGAGTCAGAAGTAAAAACATTCCTTTTGGTTTCCATAGTGATTGCTCCATTTTAAGAACTCTGTCCCAGAAATTGCTCTTCATTCATAACTTCTATTGTTTTGCAAGAATTGTAAGAAAATTTACAAATAGAGTAAAAATGTAGACCTTCTCCCTCCTTGGGCTGTTGTCCAGTGTAATGAAAAATCCTTTAAGGGACACTGTAAGCACCCAGACCACTTCATCTTACTGATGTGGTCTGGGTGCTGTGTGCCTTTTGCACCTGGTGCTGCAATGTAAAACATTGCACTTCCAGATAATTATTACATTGTAGCTCTAAGTCTGCCCTCAGTGGCTGTCTACCACTAGGGGCACTTCAGGAATCCAAACTGAATTTTGGTCCGTTATCTGTAACTGGACGTCCTCACGCTCTGCATGAGGACCTCCAGCGTCAGATTTTCCCCATAGGAAAGCATTGAACAATGCGCATTAGGTCTCCCCTACCGGATGACATTGGCAGGGGAGGAGCATGGGCGGAGTCTGACCCAGCACCGAGGCACTCCTTCAACCCTGCGGTAGGGGGTGCGCATGGAGGGGGGTATTAACCCTATAGTGCCAGGAAAATGGCTTTGTTTTCCTGGCACTATAGGATCCATTTAATTTACATGTGTAGGTACATAAGGAAACTACAAAGAGGCTGAGACAATTATTTTCTGCTAGTGCAATTTATACAAATACACATGATTTGGATTGCATAACAATAGTTAAAAAAAACGTTAGTCTAATTGAAGGTTAGCACTTTATGGATGAATTATCTCATATACAGAATAGCCATCGTATTAATCCTAAAATAGATATAAATAGCAAAAAGAAAGAGATCCAATTGCTGTTACCAGGAGATAGTTATAGCCACTTCACGTACTGCAGGGAATATGTCAACATATATCTATATTGAAATATAAATTGATAATAAAATATGGATTAAAATTACAAAAAAAAAAAAGGGTAAATTCGCTAAACAGCGTTATATGGTATTCGAATTAAACGCAATGGTATTGACATAAAACCATATCAACCATTTGGGTTATGAAAATAGTCTCTGTAAATGGAAAATGATAAAAGGAAAAAAGAATGAGAAAAGTCCTTAATATATATAAAACATAAAATGGTTAGCTAAATGTTTCAAATAAGTCTCTTGAGTCCATTGGGCTGTATGCTCCTATTTAGATAAGGCTAAAATACCCTTCTATTTTGGAAGCAGGGAAATCTAACCAGTAGGAGCAAATGTGTTAATCTAGTGCCACATTGAGATAAACAGCAACAGTGTGATACACATAAAATGACTCCGTCCGATATTACTAGTGAAATGTATCGAAGTGTAATAAACTTCTCTACATACAGATCAGATATTTCAGTCAGTGTAAAAAACTTTCCAACTCCAGCAGTTAGTTTCTATAATAAGAAAGGTAGCAACGTGTCTTCCATAAAAAACACGATTTATTGTAAAACAAAATTAGCATAAAATGTATTAGCATAAAAAATACATTCACTGATGGCTACAAAAGAATGGGAACCTTTGTTACTTTGGTGTTACTCCGGATAAGGTTCCCATTCTTTTGTAGCCATCAGTGAATTTATTTTTTATGCTAATACATTTTATGCTAATTTTGTTTTACAATAAATCGTGTTTTTTATGGAAGACACGTTGCTACCTTTCTTATTATAGAAACTAACTGCTGGAGTTGGAAAGTTTTTTACACTGACTGAAATATCTGATCTGTATGTAGAGAAGTTTATTACACTTCGATACATTTCACTAGTATATGGACGGAGTCATTTTATGTGTATCACACTGTTGCTGATTATCTCAATGTGGCACTAGATTAACACATTTGCTCCTACTGGTTAGATTTCCCTGCTTCCAAAATAGAAGGGTATTTTAGCCTTATCTAAATAGGAGCATACAGCCCAATGGACTCAAGAGACTTATTTGAAACATTTAGCTAACCATTTTATGTTTTATATATATTAAGGACTTTTCTCATTCTTTTTTCCTTTTATCATTTTCCATTTACAGAGACTATTTTCATAACCCAAATGGTTGATATGGTTTTATCTCAATACCATTGCGTTTAATTCGAATACCATATAACGCTGTTTAGCGAATTTACCCCTTTTTTTTTTTTATCCATATTTTATTATCAATTTATATTTCAATATAGATATATGTTGACATATTCCCTGCAGTACGTGAAGTGGCTATAACTATCTCCTGGTAACAGCAATTGGATCTCTTTCTTTTTGCTATTTATATCTATTTTAGTATTTCTCTTAACCTTAGGTGTGGGTTATATTTTCTGGGATTTGAGAAGTTGTATGCCTCTTTTGTGAGAACACTATATAACCTTCCTATTTATCAGATAGGATTGATATTCTTTTCTGGTGATTTTTTACTATCGTATTAATCCTGCTTACTGGAGCCATTCATTGTACTTACAGATACTGCAGGTCTCCCCTATCTCTGGAGTTCTGCGACCAGGGGAGAGTACAAACATCATTGTCACACTCCAGACTGATCAGCTAGCTGCTCTCTACACACTGGACCTGGTGTGTGAGGTATGGATCGTCTTCTTTAGGAATTGCTGTGATCTCAGGACATACTTGGTATGAATGACTCATTACTGTTTGAAATCATTTTATTATTGTGTTTTCTTTTTGCAGATTTTCTCAGAGAAGGGTCTAGCGAAATACAACAAGGAGCTTCAAGAATGGAAAGAAGAAGAGGAACGACAATGCTTGGAGTTCACCATTACAGAGCAGGATCAAAACGAACAAATTATGGGGGTAAATATATGGATATTTTTAATAAAATCTTTTTTTCAGGCAATTTGGCAAATAAATCAGAACTGAATCCTGGCTCCTCTGCTGTTACAGAAATAGTTTCACTATCTCATGATCTGTAAATCTTTGCATGGCAGTCATTAGACTAGTAATCCATATTGATTATAATCTGCAGGGTGTCCCTTTATTGTTAGGTTTATAATCTCCTAGTGATTTTATTTATATATATATATATTAATTATATATTTGTGGCGTTGTTCCAACATTCCTTCTTTCCTAGCCTGATAACATTTCCTGTGGATCTGGAACATCCAAAGTCAGTCGGTCGCTAACAGAAATACGGCGATATAAGGTGCGTTTAAGGTGCCATACACCATCACTGACTTATACTGTGTATATATAAATGCACTGATTGAGAGTCGTAATGAGTCTATCTAATAATATGTCTTCCAAGTTCTTCATTTACCTACAATGTCGTTTTTACATCTGTCATCTGAACAAGGTCAGCTCAGGAAGATATAAATAAGTAATCTATACCTTGTGCTAGAAAAATCACCAACAAATGTATAGCTGTTGAGGTATTCTTACCTAAAGATTACCTCCTCTAAGATACATTGTGCCTTAAATAATGGAATCCCATGATGCATAGCTTTTGGCTTACCACTAAGCATTATTGAATCCTGCTTTAATCATTTGGGAATAAACCAGATATGCACATATTGTAGTTCTTATCTCTGCTTGTATGTGTGTGTGGGGCAGTGTGTGAATGGGGGCACTGTATGTGTGTGTGGGGCAGTGTTTGTATGTATGGGGGGGCACTGTATGTATGTTTGTGGCAGTGTGTGTATGGGGGGGGGCACTGTGGTGTGTGTGTGTGTGTGGGGGGCAGTGTGTGTATGGGGGCACTGTATGTGTGTGTCGGGCACTGTATGTATGTGTGGGGCAGTGTGTGTATGGGGGGCTCGTGCGTGTGTGGGGTAATGTGTTTATGGAGGGGCAGCAGTGTGTGTGGGGGACTGCATGTGTCTCTGGGGCAATGTGTGTATGGGGGGCCATGTGTGTGAGGCAGTGTTTGTTTGTGGGGCAGTGTGTGTGTAGGGCAGTGTGTGTATGGGGGGCAGTGTGTGTATGGGGGGGAAGGAGGGTAGGGAGGCTTTTTAATAATGTTTTCTTTTTTTATTTACTAAAATAAATTCATTTATGTCCCTCCTCCCTTCTTACCTTTACTGAGCGAGGAGCGGGTGGGGGGGGGGCATTTCTTGATCCCTGGTGGTCCGTGGGGAATCCCTGGTGGTTCCAGTGGTTAGAGTGAACTCTAGCCTATAGCTCCAGGGCTAGAGTTCACTCTCGCGAGATCCGGAGCGTTGCCGTGGTAACTGCGGCAACGCTCCGTGCTCGCGAGAGTAGGACCCCGAGGAGCTGCAGGTTGAACTCCCGGGTCCTCTCTTCGTCCCCTACCGTCTGCCAGCAATGTGCCTGTGGACCGGGGAGGGAGCTCTGATCTCCCTCCCCGGTCCGTAAGTCACATTGCAGGGCTGGCACTTGGACAATGACAGCCCTGCATTAGCCGGCAGGGGAGAATCTTGGGGGGGGGGGGCAATTGCCCCGTTGCCCCCCCACCCCCACCCCCTCCGGATCCGCCACTGAGTGCAATGAATGCAATGAACCCAGACCTTCTGTGGCTGTCCAATCACAGACTTCCCAATGCAGCTCAATGAGAAGTCTTTGCAAGGCAGGCCCTTTGGGTAATTGCTGCCTCTTGAGTTTAGCTCCACCGAACTAAACAACCAGGAAGTAACAGGACATAATAATTTCTATTAAATCTGCGTTTTTTGTAAAATGAAAAAAAGAGGACACACTCTTCACACAAAAAGCAAAAAGGAGTCTGGGGTGTCCTTTTAACATGGTTTAACAAGATTAACATACTAACTGTAATACATGCCTGAACTGCTTCCAGAGGCTCTTCAAATTTACGTTTTCCTGTGATTGCCTGTAATGTGGCACCTGGAGTGAAACCATCTAAATGAAAATATTCTGTGCATTTTTACTCATTGCTCTGAGAGCCATTGCATTAAACCAGCATTAAAAGGAATTATCAGAAAAGTAAAAAGTGACAGAAATTTTAAAAAGAAAGCATTCTTGACCACCATAAGATGTTTAAATTAAGGTGACAGCGTCATATCAAATTTTCTTTACATTAAAAAATTCTAAATAATATTGCTAACAGATTAATATTATTTTATCTTACATTAGGTGAATTTATCTGTAATTACCACTTGAGGTCTTACTGTTCTTAAAACTACATCACAGTTTTTACTTAGCAATACAATTTCCTAAATTGGAGCGCTGTATTCTTTTTTCAGACCCTTCCACCAATCAAGAATGCAGAGGTTTCGCGCCCACCTGCGTGCAGAGACAGGGAAAGTCGCAGGGCACTGAAAGAAGCACAAAGGGTCTGGCCCAAACCCGAACCTCCTATTCCATACCAACTGCATTTGTCTGTGATCGGAAGGTCACACCAGACATCAGACTTTTTGAACCATTTCCAAAATGACTTTCACCGTCACTTCCTATACCGGTGAGAAAGCCAAGTGGTTAATTCCAGTGAGACATTGAGCCGGTTTGTGATTGCCTAGCACATCTCTACCCATGCTATGCATGGATCAGTTGGCACTTTTTAAAAAGAAAGCTAAAGTGTATGTAGTTGATTGTAATGGTCCAGTAGGCTGATCGCCTAAGCATGTTTAACGAAGAACATCAAAGGGACTTTGTGACATTAAATGCAATGTTGATTAATACAGTGTACATGTGCTCAGGTAAGGAGCTGCTTTTAATACAGGGTTAATAGAGCTGAGCTATATCACTGGTCGAGGTTCTCAATCATTCATCACGACACCTGGTATGCCGACATATGGTAATCTACTGATAATTTAAAATAGCTTTCATGACTGTCAGACTGATGAACTAAACACTTCTAATCTACCCTGACAGTACATATTCAAAGAAGTGACGTATTGCTATTCATTGCCTGCTTTGTGAATATGTATTAATAATAAAGGAATAGTCTGGGAGTGCTGCACTTCCTTTATTATTTGTGCATGGTGCTGGTTTTTAAAGGGAACCTGAGTCATTCTTTCCTCGGGATATGTTTTATTGCAGAATGCTATTTTGTAGTTTTTGTTTTTCACTTTAATTCCAGAAATGTATTATCCTTGAGCGGATAAACTAACAGGACTGCCAACAAAGGTGTAATTTATCTGAAAATTTAATTCAAAATGAGTTTAAACGTTTTCGCCCATAATAGCTGACAGAAGCATCTCTGACCTGCAGAGTTTCTTTAGTTTGGCTACTTTGGCATAACATTGAATTCACTTTAAATCCCTGACAGTTGACACTTTAGAGAATAAACTGATAGAATATAAAGACATTTATAATATAAAGACTAGAAGAGAATTATCTATCTTCCATATAGATCACCCAAGGAAAAAGAGAAGCAGGTGCTTGTGGATTTACAGCCAGAAACTGGGGAACCCGACACGAGCCAAAGGAAACCAGCCGCAGTGCACCAGGAATTGGCTGTAGACATTATGACCTCCGTAATCCGGTAACTGAATAAGCCTTTAAGGAAACTATTACTGAAAATGAAATATTGCAGCAGGAGTGCCAGTAATCTGATACTCTGGTTGTAGAGGGGAATTCAAAGTGGAAGGATTATAACTTAGTATTATTATTATGGACTTATATTTGGAATCCACTTTTCATTCACTAAACCCCTGACAATTCTCATTTTAGTGAATAACCCTGTAAGTGTTCTTTATTATTGGCCTGTTATAGCTTTGCTAGGTGCACACTCATGCACTGCGTACTGTTATGATTTTTATTGTATAATGATTAATAAGTGGCAGCTGCCCAAAAGTAGTAGAATAGTGATGCACTCTGGCGAGAGCACCAATCTGTGCCAAGGGGGGTGGGAGTTTGGTGGAAGGGGTACATGGAATCTAGTTTAGGGAGTTAAATGATCCATTGATTAAACTTGGTTAGACTGTATGTGTGTGAGCTACACACACAGTCCAAAGGGGTTCTACGTGCAGGTGAGCTCACAGTGCTTCCTGCAAGTTTAGAAGACAATTTCCCTTAAAGGACATTCGTATCCTGCACGCATTGTTGTGAGACATAGAATTCTATTTTCATAATTTCTTTCTTTTTTTTTTTTTAGTAATCTTTTGGATGACACAGCGTTTCATGAATCCCTTAAGCTGATTCAGGATGATCCTACCCCCTACTATAGTCAGGTGACCACTAATGGGAATCGTACTACAGAATGCAGGACTGGAGATATAGACCTTAACACCTCTGAACAGAAGTCTATTGCCTATGTATTGGCTGCAGAAGAAGAGGCTCATGGGGAACAGACCGCAAACTTGCTATTACCTACTGAATCACCAGCCCAAGCCCATGCTGAATCCAAACAACTTGTACCTCATTACGAAGTGAAAGAAAGTATCAGAAGGTAAGCTGTAGGAAGGCAATATCCAGATACACGCATTTATACCTTACTAAGGTGCAACTTGGGCACTTGATTGATCTCTTATTATTTCCCATCTCAGTTACTGTAACCCTCTCCTTATCAACGTTCCTCAGGCCTGTATTACCCTATCACAATCCATACTAAATTCTGCTGCCAAGTTTTTCTTTCTTACCCATCGCTCTTCACTAACCCTCCCCTTGTGCCTATCCTTACATTGCTTTGTAGAAACCTCAAGGATCAATTCCTGCAAAGTTCTCAACAACAATGCATCCCTTTCTATTTTTTTTGTAAATCTCTTTTATTGAGTTTTTGTGTTTCGTATATTCATTTAAAACAGATGTAGAATTGAAACAATATGGACGCGCAGGTCCCAGGTATTATAACGTTATGCATTTGTGAACAAAGGAAATTTACATAGGAAGGTTCTAACGGACATAGTAGTATTATACGGCTGAAGCTGTCTGCTCTAGAGACCGCAAAGACACATACAATTTTGGTCAGAGCACTATGGGGTATTAAGCTATCTTCATCACCCTACCATCAGTACGTGGGACTATCGACCACCCCTTTGGTTATGTGTTCCTGAGCGTGTCCTACAGCTAATGGGTCCTTTGGTAGCTTTCGTAGTTGTGCTCACTCAAGGCGTGTGCCAGGCTGGGCTAGGGTAGTTCAGGAGACTTTGTGTGACGTCCCCGGCTCCCTTTATGTATCATTATGGATCCGTGGGCACTGCTGGTGAGTGTATGGTCATTCTGAAAGTGGGCCATCTCCTCTAGCCTACCCTAAAAGGGGGAGGGGGATGGTGGGTGCGCTTATGTTTGTGGGTCGTTCCAAGAGACCCGATAGGCAGGGATGAGTGGTTACCGTTTTTGTTGTACGTATTTGATCTGATGCGTTCCTATTACAGGGCAGTTTCCTTTTGCTGGGGTGTTCATGCCCCATCCTAATAAGTGCGTATATGTGTTAAAAATTATAAGTGAAAATTAAAGAAATGTTTAGTAGTAGGGTAAGAAGAAAAGAATTGGAGGAAAAAAGAGTTGTCGCTCGCCTCGGATGCAGTTCGAATTGGGGGAGTGAGAGGAGGTATAAATGGCCATGCCCCAGTGAGTCACCCTCCCTCCCAGGGTGTCCCCCCACAGGCTGCTTATCTCTAGTTGCTCTGAGACACGAATGTATACCATGGTCGCCACATTTCTGCGTGTCTGTCTCTCCTCCCAAGAAGTGAAGCCTGGATCGCCTCTGCCCCCTGAATGTCCTCCACCCTGCGGATCCATTCTTCCAGTCGGGGCGTCTCCGTCCGTTTCCAGTATAGCGGGATCAAAGCTTTGGCTGCATTAAGTAGATGACGTAAAATTGATTTCTTGTATGCGGCAATCGACATTGTTGAAATATGTAGAAGGGGCAGTGTTGCCACCCACTCGGGTGTTTCTCCCAATATCTCTGCTATTTTCTCTCGGATCATCTCCCAGTATGGGACTATGAGGCGACAATCCCACCATATGTGTATTATCGTGCCTCTTTCCTCGAGACATCTCCAGCATGTCGGTGGTATTGTAGGGAAAATTCTGTGGAGTAGTATCGGTGTCTTGTACCAAAGTGCGATTAATTTGTAATTCGTCTCTTGGTAGTGGGTGCTAATGGAGCTTTTGTGTTGCCAGAATAATGCGCCCTCCCACTGTTGGGGGGTAAAGGTGGTATCCATCAGAGTCTCCCATTGTCTACGGAAGGTGTTGTTTTCCGCTAGGTTACCCACCAGGAGATGTTGGTATAAGGTGGATACGGTTTTGTCTAGCGAGGAGCCACGTTCACATCTCGTTTCAAACCAGGTAAGGTCCCTGTGTAGTTTTTCTTTATTGCTCATGGTGTTTTAGTAGTGGCGGACCTGCATATACCGGAGCGTTACCAAGGGTGTAAGAGGTGTTTCTCCTAGCAGGGAGTTTAAAGTTCGCATGTTGCCATCTCGCAGAACCGTGGAGATGGGTACGTATTCGCGGCCCTCCGCGAATGGCCATGCCGTCGTCAGGAAGCCCCCTCCTATTGTTGGGTTGTAAGTGATGGGAAGCAGCGGACTTGGTACAGGGGAGATATGGGGTTGATCTCTCATGTGGGCCCAGCTGGTCAGCGTCTGAGCTATAATCCCTGTTGACTCTCCTCCATCCCTTGTTAATGCATCCCTTTCTAGATCTCAAATGACTTTCTCTGGTCCTTTGCTCACACCTGCATTTCCAATCATCACTTACAGAACTCCTTGCAGTATACTGTCTGGGATTATTTTACGTCATTACACCGTTACCATCAGCCTGTACCATTTCCCCCAGATAGGACGATTTCATTGTCCTGAGGTCCTGCTCTCAGAACTGCTGCTTGCTGGACGTTTTCTGATTTTGGCTTTTAGTTTGAACCTATTAAATTGGATACTCACAGTGCGTGTCTAGAACCGTGAGTTTACCCACAAAATTAGAATTTGTCAGGAAAGGACTGGGGATTGTACATTTTACACCAAAATATCTCAATGGAAATTAATTTCCATTCGGTTATTTTCCACATTAGCTATTTTTGCCTAAAATTTGCAATTTCCTAGTAGTTGATTATACAGCCCTCATTGAGTTAATAAACCTGCATGTCCGTTTAACAAGACAAGCCGTGATCGTTTTTCACTAGGTGGCAGTGTCACCCCACGCTGGTGCTACTATTATTATTATTATTATTATTATTCTCGTTTTTTAGTTTTCTATTCAGAGGTTTATTGACTCAGCTCTGAATTCTGCTGAATTCAAATCAAAATAGCAAAGCTGTTAGATCAGCTGCAGATCAGCTATTGTTTAAATTTTTATATTTGGATTTCAGTTTGTTTCAGCTTGGAGTTTAGTAAATAGGTAATAAATCTTTGTTTCTCCAGACCATTGATCTGTTTTATAAAATAGTGATAATTATTTTTCACACAGTTTCAACCACAGTTTTCTCATATTCATAGTTTTAGCACCTGATCAGTCAGCTTTGGGTTTCCCTGAACCTTCACATGACAGAGGGAAGCAGGATGCAGGATGCATTCTGTTTGAAATTTACTAAATGTCAGAGTCTATTGGCACAGAAACTAGTTACTGAGTGCCTCACATCACGTAATAATTAGTGTGACCAGCCTTTAACTGGCAAGCTTTTACTGAAAACGTATCATTCAGTTCTTTTTCATGACTTGATGTCCCTGTTTTTTTTCCAGTTTAGTGCTTTGGGCAGTCTCAAGGAAAATGCTCCAAGAAAGTGCAAGGAGCTCGTCATTAAACACACTTGCTGCATGAGGCCAATGCAAAGCATATCTTCCCATATGTCAACACTTTGGCAGTGTTCCTCACATGGGAAACTGTGGTTGGCTTGTATCTAGAACTGCTTGAGAACCTGAAACACATACATAACCCCCTTTACCTATAAAGATCCCCCAAATATTGGCAGTCCCGATTACCTTAATGTAATTTTCTAAGCAATAACGTCTGATCCTCTTGTAGTTGCATTTGCCCTTTATCGTCTAATGATTTTATTGACCTTAAATGAAAATATATTAACAATGGGTTTTATTGTATTCACCAGAAGCTCTAATGGGAGTGAACTGAGCTTTTGAAGGAACATTTTTAACTCTGGCATAATAGATTCTGACCTGACATGGGTTTTTTGGTTGTATAATTCATTTCTCTAGTCCAATAGCATAAGAGCATCCTTTATTGTCCTATATGTATTCACCAACTCCACAGGATCAACGTTGGCTCACTTGTGACTTTACGTAAGAAACCTATAACATGAGCCTCAGACAATCATGGGTGTCTACCCTTAGGGCAAGCTATTACAGGAACACTTCCTGACCTTGAAAACACATTGACTTGCTGAAGTACTGTGTGAAGAGTGTGTCCTTTTTTTCATTTTGCAAAAAGTGCAGATTTCAATAGAAATTGTCACTTTTATAAATAAACTTTGTTACACCCCCCCTGGCTGTCAATCAGACAACCGGTCCTGTCACTTCCTGGTTGTTTAGCTCATTGAAGATAAACTCATGAGGCAGCAATTGCTCTGAGCACCTGCCTTGCAAAGAATTCTCATTGAGCTGCATTGGGAAGTCTGTGATTGGACAGAAAATCTGGACGAGGTTAGAAGGGTTTGTAAAGAGCCTGTAAGCTGTTTTTATACCCCCAATTAAATAAAATGCAGGTTTTTATTGGAGGTATATCTGCTATACAGTGATCTTGATTTAGTTTTTATTTGGCAGTAAAGTGTCCATTTAAGCTACTGATAGTTATAAATATCTCTTACACACTTTGTTTTGGACAATTTGCATATTCTTATAGTAACCTGCTGTTTAACAGTTAATGCACACTCCACCCCTTGCTCACTGCACTGTACTGATGAGATCTGCTATTTTGATTTATCTTTCTCTGGTCTCTGGATTTCATGAAATGGGCATATAAAGGGGAACGTTCTCCCCATTAACCCTTGGTGATGGCTACAGTAGGTCCTAATTGATCTTTTACTGGAGTGAGACGTGCAGCGGAGGGAAGTATGAAACACACCTACTTCTGTAGAATGTTTAAATGATTAGCACCTTCCATTTTCCATTTTCCTTGAATGCTGGGTATCATTTTTCATGATGTCACATGTGCTCACACATCACATGCACAGAATCAAGGGAAGATGCCAGGCTTGGCTCACATTCAAATAACGTTTAAATAACTATTTGTTTAATAAAGTGGGATATTCTGATTGGCTGTTATAACGTGCCATTCCCTTCACCTTTACCTAACAGTTTATGTTTTACATGATTATTTCCTACAGTGAGAATTCAAAGTGAATTTGAAATTTAAGGCCAGAGTATCCGAACTGAAAGCATTACTGACTTGGAGAATTTTTTCAGTTTGACTATTTTGACTTTAAATTTGAAATTGACCCTGAGTTAATGTTTTAGTGCCCCTCCAAGCCATGTTTCACTGGAGCAGGTGTATGTTATATGTCCCCACATATCAGCAAATGTTTCACCATCAGACTTTGTCCTCAGGTCCCCAGCGTTCAGTTTCCTGGCGCAGTCTGTACTGGAGAACACTTTACAGAATATACTAATTGAAGCCAACCGAGGAGAAGTGGCGCTTACAGCTCGTCCTCGCGTCATTGCCCTGCCACCTGTCACACCCAGGTAACTCTCAAACACGTATATTCCATATTTCTTTACGGGTCTTTGGATTCTTTCATGACTAATTGAGCGTATGGCATAAATAGCCTTTTTCCTATCATATTCTCCATTAATGTCTCTATAAATGTTGTTGCTGGGTGATAGTAGGGGATGAGAAACACCTTAAAGATATAATCTATACGCTGAAGATCAGGGGTAATCAGCATGAAACGTATTAGCCATGGCTGAACTACTGCTCCCAGAACATACAGAACACTTGCTCAACCAAAGCAATGTTTAAACGAGATGGTTTGACTTTGCACAACCCTCTGGCACTCAGTTGAATTCATTGACAGGTCTATTGTATTCTCAATATTCTAAAAAAAGATATTCTCAATACCTGTCTGAAAATTAAAGCAAATAAAAAACAAAACAAAAAAACAAACGAATAAAGTGTATGAAAATAGATTTAAAAAAATAACTGACCAATTTTTAAAGGCTGTAAAACATTATAACAGGACCTTAACAAGCACATGGTAGCTGTCCATTGTAAAGGAACACTATAGGGACAAAGACACAAACTTGCATTCTTGACCCCATAGTGTTAAACTAACTATTTAGCCCCCCGCCTCCCCCTCTTGTCGCCTTAAAGCTAGTAAAACTTACCTTGTTTCTAGAACTGCGCGGGTCCACCTGCGCTGGCTCTGTCCCGATCCCCTTCCTTGGCTGACATCATCAGTATCGATGATCTCCGCCTATCACAATGCTTTTCTATAGGAAGAGACTGCAGGAGCATGATCTATACACCAAAACTGCTTCATTAAGCTACAGTTGTTTTGTTGCGTATTGTGTCCGTTTAAAGCAGCAGTAAAACCCAAATCCCTTACAGTATGAATAATAGTTTAAAAAAAAATTAATATACCGAACCTGGCTCTACTCCAGATCTCTTTATCCAGGTCTATTACACAAACTTACATGACACTGACTACATAATTCATGCCCCATAATCACAATTACACAATCATTGAAAATCAGTGTGTATATGAAGAATTTATAAAAAGTGTGCATGTGAGCTTTAAAATACCAGTGTGTATGTGTATGTGAACATTGAATCCCTGTGTGTATGTGTATGCGAGCCTTGGATCCCATTGTGTATGTGTATGCGAGAAGTGTGTGTTGTGAGCTTTTAAACCCAGATGTGAGATTTCATGCTAATTTACCAAGTACTTTAGAGCAGGTTCATTCCATGAAATGTAACATCAGTTTTCACATAGTTTTATTAAGGAATTATTGGCCATTTAACTTAAGTTACAATCTAGGCATTCACTTTAACCAAACTCTCCGGTTCCAGCTGTGACATTTCCTGCAGGAGATGGACAGACAGATGTGCTGATAACAAATAAAGAATAAATAATACCAATGTCTCTTTCTTTGACAGGGGGATGAGTCCAAATTCCAGAACTTGGTCAATTGCCCTGGGCCAGCACAAAAGACCTATCTCGTGTGTAACTGAGAGAAATGATCTTCATGGTGGTGGTGGACGTGCCACCCCATAGAAGGCCAACAGACAGTGTTTGTTCCTTTCACGCTGTGCGCACATTGTGCTAACGTGTGACTTGGATCTCTAACTAACCCATGGTGTGATGTTTAGTAGCTGAATGGAAACATAACGTTAAGATGGAAAGTAACTATGATAAATTTCCTTTTTTCAAGGCATTTCATTGAAAAGTCTCATTTGTTTCCAGTTTGTGTTCCACAAGGAGGGAGATTTATGAAAGTGTCACAATCTAAAAAGTGGTAAAAGTTCTAAATGTGAAGTAATCACCATGGAAACCAGTGGTGATTGCTTCACTTTAACAACTTTGCACCAATTTTCAGATAACTTCAGTTTGATAAATATTCCTCAGATTTTTGTATTATCCCCTGTTACTAATCAATGCCTTTACCAGCTATCATGTAGACTGTCAGGAGTCCTCAAACTGTGGCCCTCCAGATGTTGCTGAACTACAACTCCCATGATTTACATAGATAGCCAGAGAATAATGGGAGTTGTAGTTCAGCAACATCTGTGGGGGGGGGCGGAGTTTGAGGACCCCAGATGTAGACTTTCTGGGACGGCCATCAGGTGATCCCCGGGTGTTGTAGAACTACAATCTTACAATTCTTTGTGAGCCTGGGAAATACATTTAGAACATCCTTACTATAAATGTAATATAGTGTTTCACACTTTGCAAGAGTCCAGCATTAAATGTTGGGTAAAACAAATGAATTTGAACATAGGGAAACCTGCTAATTTGTTTCCTTCACTCTACAAACAATAGGAGATGGGGGCTGTCATTACTGTATCAGTCAGTGTATATGTCAGTGACCATATCTGGAGCTGTGTTAGGATTGGCTGAAAGCATCAAAGCAGCCAATTAGAATACATCTTTGGGTTTAAATGTGTCAGGATTGTCCCTTTTCTGTGTCTTTTTGCAGTTCCCAATACCGGCTTGATATGACACTGCAAACACAGACTGTAGCAGTTATGGTGCAAGGAGGCTACGGTTACAGTGCCTCAAGTTTAAAACACCTTGCATCCAAAGCCCATGCCCTCTGTTTTGAGTTGTGATGGGTAAGAAAGATCCGGACATGTTGACACGGCTGAATTAGCGCATGCTTGACATTAAATGCCCATTTAAATGCAGGAAAAAAAAGGCAAAATAAGCAAGTAACTAACATTCATATATGTTTCTGATATTCTTTCTCACTATGCTTTTATTTATTAGATACATTTATATTAAGGCATTACTGACAGCTAAAAAAAAACAACCAATAAATTATTATCTGACCCATGACTCCCTCTTCTGATTCAGACTGGCCAGTTTGACTTTCTCCTATCTACCAGATTATGTCTCATGTTTAAAGCACACATGTGCCCATATTGTGGTAATATCCCCTCATTACAACACATATCAATGTCTAACTCCCTTCTGTGTCTCCTCTCCATTGTATTCCAAGCTGTGACTGTGAAGGGTGAGATGTGTTTATGAGGTTTTGATATAAACAAAATTTGTGTTTTATGCAAAACTGTGGCTAAGCCTTACAGACTCGTGTCTCTGTGTTTATGAGGTTATCAGAGAGCAAGGTGTGTCACAGCTGCAGAGCTTGTGATCTAAGCTGACCATTTTAACCACGCGTAGCCTACTGAACACCCATAGGGAATTATTCACTAAACACCGAACTACCACAAACAAACCTAAAATACAACATTCAGGAAAGAAAATGATTGATTTACAAAATCAGCCTAAAATAGCCAAGTTGGAAAACTACATAATTATGATGACTTTATGTCACTTGTTTAGTGAACAGACCCCTACTTTTACCTGCATCCAGGTCACGGATTAAGAGACAACGTTTTGACCACCTTCCTGGTCTTCCTTGTCTAAAACATCTAAGGCTCAGACACTCTTTCTACTCTGGCCTTTATTAGTTTTCTCCCCTGCCCATCCCCCTATGATCTACAGCCCATGGTGTACCTTGCCGAGCAGGCTGCACACACTCTATCTAACCGTCCAACCGGATCTAGATTTGGACAGGAGCCCAGTCATTATTGCAGCTAGATTTGTTCCAGACATTTCAGATCATTGTTCTGCCAGAGCAGGGGAGTGCTGTTTAAATGTTAAATAAAACTATTCACACAATGTCTTACACCTGAGAACTTTAAGAAAAAAACTTAATCTGTAATTATAAACTGTTTAATTTCCACTAATACAGCAAAATTACACTTAGCCACCATTATGCTGTGACAATCATTCCGGTCCTTCCCAGAATCCTCTGTCTTGACCTATTCTCTGTTCAACCTGTCTCATTTAAAACAAGCATATGTTCTGATCAAGTTCAAAATGTAGGACTTCGCCCAGAGGTCCATATAATGCTTAGCCTAAAAAAACCTGTACAAGTGCCTTTCACAGTACTTCAGAATGTAAGCTCATTGAGCAGGGCTCCTGTACGTCTAGTTGTCTGGTTACAATTACATGTCTTTTAGTCCACATTGAACAGTGCTACGAAATCTGATGGCGCTATATAAATAATAAAATAATAGTAATAATCAGAGAACCCACCGATGGACATTATACAATACAAACATGAACTGCATGAATAGTGGGAGGCAAAGCATACTGTGATAATGGTTCTCCAGGCATAGGTCAAAAAGGCCAGGTTTAAAGGATACGTTTACAGCCATTGAAGAAACTCTTACTAATAATGCTGTGATGAGGATATACGATGTAGAGTTACAATTCTCATGGGACTCTTACACAAATGTTATGATCTTATGGGTTCTTGAAGTATGTGAGGATTTGGGGGAAAAAATAAAAAATTGGAGATATCAGAATTGTATAATGGAAAACATTTGCATCATCATCATTTTTTTCTTGTAATAGCGCTTTATCAAGCACGCAGAATTAAGATTTGTTAATTGTGAGATTACATTTCAGTTTCTCAATGTGCCCTAACCAGCAAGTTTCCTGTTTAAAGTATCACTTTTTATTCAGATCTAGTTAGTCTTTTCCCATATAGCCGGATATAGTGTTAGCACTAATGACTTTAGTAAATAGAAGGAAGTGAGGTCTGCCCAACCACATTGAGTGTGCACACCACAGTGCTACCAAACTTTTATTGAAGGACAAGGCTTTATGGCAAATGTTTCGTGAACAAGCCCTCTGTCAATGCAAATGTCAAGGACTCCTAGGACCCCCACAAATATAAAAATTTGACACAAGAAGGCTATAAACCACACTAGGACAATGAATAACTGTTAAACAGCTGCGCCTGAAAGTCCTAGTATGCATGCGCACATTGGGGAGATGGCATTCATATTTCCATTTGCAGTAACAGAGATTTGGCTACACGGGGCTGCCAGGGTGCTGCTTGTGGTAAGTGGAGGCCTGACATGAGACTATAAAACTATGCAAGACAGCAGGAGAGGAGAACTCTGTGCCACACAGTGTACTTATCTCTTCCTCCTGATAAGGCAATATGGCATGCAGAATCTACCCCTCTCCCACATGAAAAGCTATTGATTGTGACACAGTAAAAGCAAATCTCACCTCTTACTCCTTCATGCAATTCCCCTTTTTATGAAAATCATTAAAGGGACACTTAGCACCATAACCACTTGAGCTCAGTAGCGCAAGTAGTTTCCATATTCTACAAACAATTTTTAAACAGTTTGACAAAACCCAGGCTGTCTCAGCGCCATTACTTGGCCCCTCAGACGCAATATCCATCTAAAGCTCTCCAGATCTGGAAAGCAATGATTGGCTGCAAGTACAAGTGGTGGTGATCAAACTAAACTGGCAGAAATTCATTAACTAAGAAGGAGGAAATGGCCGGGCATCAAGTGCCAGGAGAACTGTGTTTTTTTTTTTTTTTCAACAACCCTGTTCAAAACAGTTAAAAAAAGGTGATACTGTGCCCAGAGACTCGGTTTTTCCACACCCACAATAATAATAAGCTTAAGTAGTTATGGTACTTAGAATGTAACCTTTAAATGTATTGTGTTAATTTACAATGAGACCTACAATTATCTAATTAGGAATGATTTCCATGACCTATAATTACCTAACTCCCTTATTGTGTTTACAGAATCAGTAGTTACTGGTTTATAACATTGTCTCAATAGATAATGTTTCATGCTGTGAAGCAGGTCAGAGATTTAAATGTGCAAACTGTACAACATCATGGCATATGTTTCCGCTTTACAACTAAATACATTGTGTACAGCTTAAATAAAATCTGTATTCATGGATTGCAGAGTACTGTCTATGCCCATGACCTTGGGTACGACGCATAATCTGTCATTTTCTATAATTACATTTTATTACTATAAAAAACAAGCTTTCCCTTTTTATAGCGCATATGATGAGATATTCACTAATAGCATTCAGTGCGGTATCCAAAGTTAAAATAAGAAGCAGCTAGTGGACACCCGTGCCTTGTACCGTTCCGGAGTGACGATGGTTTAGTTAGTGAAATCTATGTTTACGAGTCTCGCAGAAGGCGTGCAGTATAAGAATTTTATTCAATATATACATGTTCAGACTGTATCCAAAACCATTTAAAGTAGAGAATATAATATTATATCCAACTCTATCACATGTCATTTTGGCATTGAATGAACGAAGAATAACTTGAATCTGTTGTTAGAAGGGGGGATGTCATTGCCATTTTACATTTGCTATAAAATGCGGGCTCTGGATATGTAGGAATTCCGTATAATAATGTGCTGTTAAATCATCCCGTCTGAACTTCTGCCAATAGATTTTGCTTTAATAAGTGAAGAAATTGTAGAGTTGAATATCCAAAGCTTCTCTGGCCCTATCTGGAAGATATATTCTGGAGTAAAAAGTCCTTTATCATTTGTTGTTCTAAGCCTCTACCAGTGTTTAATATTGTAGATTAAGGACCAGAAGAAATTAAAAATATCTTAAATCTCCTTTTCAGATATGGATCTGCCGAGTCTTTCGTATAATGGATATGGTTTAATGCTCAGCATTAACAAAAAACCTTTGAGATATCACAATGATTTATTGCCATATTTACAATTTATCTACAAAATAAATGAATAAAAGGGGCCCCTCAAAGCACCTTAAAATGGTTGGCTATGCAAAGTTCAAGCGATCGCTGTGAATATGTGAATTGAGTGAGTAAATCTCTTTAGATTCAGTGGAATGAAATCCTGAATTTATCCCGAGGCTTACTCTGCTAATACATTAAATGTGTACCGAGCCTCTCTTACTATCCTAAAATCTCATGATGTAAAGTCTGATAGCAATGGCCGGAGCTCATCTGAGTTTATATCCCATCATTTATTTAATCCTCTTCTCATTCTCCTCCCTCAGCTCCCTAAGGTTTGACCGTAAATTCATTAAGATACTACCCAAGCAAGTGATAAGGTTTAGTATTTATTGTTACGAAAAAAATCCAATAATTTACTGGACGTTTTTAGTTTTACACTGGGAAAACCAAGTCGTCCTCTCTTATTTCATAAAAACTGTAAAAACATATAATGCTCTGCTTCCTGATCCAGAACGAGAATAATAGTTTTATATCCCTTATATTTCTCCTCTCCCCTGACACCTCGGCTAACTTTCTGTAACTACACTATCCCTTTCAGCGCATTAAAAACACATGAATAAGAAAGCATTGGCCGCCCCAAGGATGAATGCGTGGTGGGGCGAGACAAATAAAAAGAAGTGGGAGATTTTCAGGCTTATCATATATTGTAATTAAACCTCCATGATCTTTGCCATGCCAGGTGTTTAAAAAAATAAAATTAGTTTGAAGTTGCTGTTTAGAGAGTGAGTGCGCTGGATAGTGTATTGTTTGGCCCAGTAGCACCCTTATAATTAGGGTTATCAGATCCACCATGTTTTCAGGGACACATAGAATGTCGTCATATTTATGAAAATGCGTGAAAAAGGTGGCCCGGCAGTGTGTATAATGAATATTGTGCAGGATTCTTCATTACCTAATTACTTACTCTTATACACCTTCTTCTGAATTCTACATACTACAGGGCAACCCTACCAATGTGCTGCCCATCAATATGTATACGGAATGTGTCCGTGAAACCATGGATGATCTGGCAACCCTACTTATAATGTATGCATGTTTAGGGGAGTAACCCTATTGGTTTTATATATATTTGTGAGTCCAGGCCAACTCCCATGGTTCTGCTCCCCTCCCTGTCACGGATACCCCAGTCCAGTGCCCTATTTAACCTTGCACTCCAGAGAGCCCCAGGAGGATGGGTTCGTAAGTAACTGTGTTAATCCCATAAGAACAGACGTTAGGTCGCTAGAATAGGACCTGCCAAGAATAAGGTACAGTAACGCTGTGGCAGGCTTATGCAATGTATTATCATATACTGTAACTAAACCCCCATTATTTTTACCTAAGTCAGGTTTTTAAACATTATTACATGTGAGCTTTGAAGCTGGTGATTAGTGAGTGAGTGAGTGAGTGCAAGAATTTTGTAAGATGTTCAATGTTATCTAGCTCCCCTCCACCCTGCGGAGCGATGGGATAAAGTATCTCCAGGTCTCCTTGTTCATATACTGTGCCATCCCCATTTCATTGGTCTCTGGTCCAATGTGCTGATAGTTCGGGATTTTGTCAGTCTCTATTTCATTTCCTATTGATTTATATTTGTCCAACAAGAAAAAGATCTGAATTACCATGTAACAAATTCTGCTATGTGTTGGTGGGTCTCGTAGTACACCTATCGAAGAGGGCATTATATCTGCAGAGATAGCACACATCATTAATGACTGCTGGCTTTAAATATATGTTTACTTGTTATGCATCTTTTAAACCTATAATCGAATGGGTTTAATGAAATGGAATAACCTTACAATGACAATCAAACAGAATAAAATCATGTTATTGGAAAGGAGGGTGAAAGACAATAATACTGACATTTTAACTTGTTTTATTTTAATTTTGGTATGGAAATAATGGGCGGGGGGGGGGAGGGCAGGACCCCTCGAAATCTATTTAACATTTACTTCTGCTGCCGATATGGAGTCTATTGACCAAGAAGCCTCTCCTATGACATTCTGTATTTGATGTGACGTTACGGCAACGTTGGGGATCTGTGTCGGCTATGACACTGACCTCATCTCCATGGCTAGATCGTCCGGGAATAAACACCCAGATAAGCCAGTATGGTAGGTTAAATCGTGGCTGTTTTAAGTAGTGAAATATTAAATATTGCGAGAGGTCCAAATACCACATTTTGGAGAGGTTTGGTAGTTTACTCTCTGATATTTGCTCTCCCTCAGCTATTATGAGCTACCCCGACACAGAGGTCTCAAACTCATTAAGAGAACACAAATGAGACTGGTAGAGAGGGAAGATGATTTAGCTCATTAGAAAGTTGTTTATTATTTGCATGATTTCCCCTCTAGCATAATGGAGCCCTTTCATGTTATTTGAGAGTTGAGATCATATTAGCACAATGCCTGATTTTCCTGCAACTCTGTTAATGTGATAAGCATTCTCTGTGGCTTACTAATAGAGAACCTTTCCTCATCACATACCTCCCAAGTGTCCCTATTTTGGGCCCAAATCCCTCTGTCACTCCTTTCTATCCTAATGTCTCTCTTAGGATAGAAAAGCTCCACAGCAATAATACTCCCAGTAATGTGTCTGAGTGTATAACAGAGCCCCACAGCAACAATACTCCCAGTAATGTGTCTGAGTGTATAACAGAGCTCCGCAGCAATAATACTCCCAGTAATGTGTCTGAGTGTATAACAGAGCTCCACAGCAATAATACTCAGAGTAATGTGTCTGCGTGTATAACAGAGCCCCACAGCAACAATACTCCCAGTAATGTGTCTGAGTGTATAACAGAGCTCCACAGCAATAATACTCCCAGTAATGTGTCTGATTGTATAACAGAGCTCCACAGCAATAATACTCCCAGTAATGTGTCTGAGTGTATAACAGAGCTCCACGGTAATAATACTCCCAGTAATGTGCCTGAGTGTATAACAGAGCTCCACGGCAATAATATTCCCAGTAATGTGTCTGAGAGTATAACAGAGCTCCACAGCAATAATACTCCCAGTAATGTGTCTGAGTGTATAACAGAGCTCCACAGTAATAATACTCCCAGTAATGTGTCTGAGTGTATAACAGAGCTCCACAGCAATAATACTCCCAGTAATGTGTCTGAGTGTATAACAGAGCTCCACAGCAATAATACTGCCAGTAATGTGTCTGAGGGTATAACAGAGCTCCACAGCACTAATACTCCCAGTAATGTGTCTGAGGGTATAACAGAGCTCCACGCAATAATACTCCCAGTAATGTGTCTGAGTGTATAACAGAGCTCCACAGCAATAATACTCCCAGTAATGTGTCTGAGTGTATAACAGAGCTCCACAGAAATAATACTCCCAGTAATGTGTCTGAGTGTATAACAGAGCTCCACGGCAATACTACGCCCAGTAATGTGTCTGAGTGTATAACAGAGCTCCACTGCAATAATACTCCCAGTAATGTGTCTGAGTGTATAACAGAGCTCCACAGCAATAATACTCCCAGTAATGTGTCTGAGTGTATAACAGAGCTCCACAGCAATAATACTCCCAGTAATGTGTCTGAGTGTATAACAGAGCTCCACAGCAATAATACTCCCAGTAATGTGTCTGAGTGTATAACAGAGCCCCACAGCAATAATACTCCCAGTAATGTGTCTGAGTGTATAACAGAGCTCCACAGCAATAATACTCCCAGTAATGTGTCTGAGTGTATAACAGAGCTCCACAGCAATAATACTCCCAGTAATGTGTCTAAGTGTATAACAGAGCTCCACAGCAATAATACTCCCAGTAATGTGTCTGAGTGTATAACAGAGCTCCACAGCAATAATACTCCCAGTAATGTGTCTGAGTGTATAACAGAGCTCCACAGCAATAATACTCCCAGTAATGTGTCTGAGTGTATAACAGAGCTCCACAGCAATAATACTCCCAGTAATGTGTCTGAGTGTATAACAGAGCTCCACAGCAATAATACTCCCAGTAATGTGTCTGAGTGTATAACAGAGCTCCACAGCAATAATACTCCCAGTAATGTGTCTGAGTGTATAACAGAGCTCCACAGCAATAATACTCCCAGTAATGTGTCTGAGTGTATAACAGAGCTCCACTGCAATAATACTCCCAGTAATGTGTCTGAGTGTATAACAGAGCTCCACAGCAATAATACTCCCAGTAATGTGTCTGAGGGTATAACAGAGCTCAGCAGCAATAATACTCCCAGTAATGTGTCTGAGGGTATAACAGAGCTCCAGAGCAATAATAATCCCAGTAATGTGTCTGAGTGTGTAACAGAGCTCCAGAGCAATAATACTCCCAGTAATGTGTCTGAGTGTATAACAGAGCTCCACAGCAATAATACTCCCAGTAATGTGTCTGAGTGTATAACAGAGCTCCACGGCAATACTACGCCCAGTAATGTGTCTGAGTGTATAACAGAGCTCCACTGCAATAATACTCCCAGTAATGTGTCTGAGTGTATAACAGAGCTCCACAGCAATAATACTCCCAGTAATGTGTCTGAGTGTATAACTCAGCTCCACAGCAATAATACTCCCAGTAACGTGTCTGAGTGTATAACAGAGCTCCACAGCAATAATACTCCCAGTAAGTGTCTGAGTGTATAACAGAGCCCCACAGCAATAATACTCCCAGTAATGTGTCTGAGTTTATAACAGAGCTCCACAGCAATAATACTCCCAGTAATGTGTCTGAGAGTATAACAGAGCTCCACAGCAATAATACTCCCAGTTACGTGTCTAAGTGTATAACAGAGCTCCACTGCAATAATACTCCCAGTAACGTGTCTGAGTGTATAACAGAGCTCCACAGCAATAATAGGCCCAGTAACGTGTCTTAGTGTATAACAGAGCTCCACAGCAATAATACTCCCAGTAATGTGTCTGAGTGTATAACAGAGCTCCACAGCAATAATACTCCCAGTAATGTGTCTGAGTGTATAGCAGAGCTCCACAGCAATAATACTCCCAGTAATGTGTCTGAGTGTATAACAGAGCTCCACAGCAATAATACTCCCAGTAATGTGTCTGAGTGTAACAGAGCTCCACAGCAATAATACTCCCAGTAATGTGTCTGAGTGTATAACAGAGCTCCACAGCAATCATACTCCCAGTAATGTGTCTGAGTGTATAACAGAACTGCACAGTAATAATACTCCCAGTAATGTGTCTGAGTGTATAACAGAGCGCCACAGCAATAATACTCCCAGTAACACGTCTGAGTGTATAACAGAGCTCCACAGCAATAATACTCCCAGTAACGTGTCTGAGTGTATAACTCAGCTCCACAGCAATAATACTCCCAGTAATGTGTCTGAGTGTATAACTCAGCTCCACAGCAATAATACTCCCAGTAGCGTGTCTGAGTGTATAACTCAGCTCCACAGCAATAATACTCCCAGTAACGTGTCTGAGTGTATAACAGAGCTCCACAGCAATAATACTCCCAGTAATGTGTCTGAGTGTATAACAGAGCTCCACAGCAATAATACTCCAGTAATGTGTCTGAGTGTATTACAGAGCTCCACAGTAATAATACTCCCAGTGTGTGTCTGAGTGTATAACAGAGCTCCCACCCTTAAATAATACTCCCAGTAGCGTGTCTGAGTGTATAACAGAGTTCCACTACTAATACTCCCAATAGCGTGTCTGAGTGTATAACAGAGCTCCACAACATGTCTCCCAGTAGCGTGTCTGAGTGTATAACAGAGCTCCACAGCAATAATACTCCCAGTA